>VBSM01000361.1:84765442-84795671 GCA_008086735.1 Cheirogaleus medius
AAAAAAAAAAAAAAAAAAAAAACAACTGAGGAAAAGAGATAGTTCAGGGAACAAAGAACACTTAAAAATACTCTATTGAGTATCCTGACAGATTAAAGACAATATTCCATTCATGAAACAGGAATAGGATAGTATGGAAAAATATTTAATAACAATCAAAGAACAAGATGTCTTGAAATATACAAAGTTTAATAGAAAAACTGGAAGATAAAACAGAGAAAAACTCTCCAGAAACAGGAAAAGTAAAAATGAATCGGAAAAACACAAGAGAAAAGAAACACAGAGGATTAATCTACGAGGACCAATTCTTATTAAAATGAGGTCAACAGGCCAGGTGCCTCCCAGCACTTTGGGAGGCTGAAGTGGGAGAATTATTTAAGGCCAGGAGTTCAAGACCAGCCAGGGCAACTTAGCAAGACCCTGTCTTTACAAAAAAACTTTTTAAAAAATTAGCAAGGCATGGTGGTACTCACCTGTAGTCCCAGCTACTCAGAGGCTGAGGCGAGAGGATCGCTTGAGCCCAGAAGTTTGAGGTTGCAGTGAGCAATGACTGCACCACTGCACTCCAGCCTGGGCAACAGAGCAAGACCCTGTTATCTGTCAATCAATCAATCAATCAATTCGTTCATTCATATTTTTTTTTAAAAGAGGTCTACAAAGAATACAGAGAAAATAGAAGAGTAAATAATTAAAGTAAGAAGAGATTTTGCCCAAAGCTAAAGGACACAAGTTTTCAGATTGTGAAGATCTACTGAGTTCTTGACACAATGGGGAAAAAAATTCCTAAACACATTACTGTGGAACTTCAGAACAGCAAAGATAAAACAAAGACTGTAAAAGCACCCAGAATAGACAGGAGTGGGAGAAAGGAAGGTGAAGAAGTAGTAATCACTTAAAATATATTAACTAAACTGGAATCAGACTTATCAGCAACACTGAATATCAGAAAATAATAAAGCAAGATACACAGTTGAAAAATCTTTTCAACCCAGAATTTTGTATCCAAACTATCATCAAGATGATGGAAAGAATGAACACTTTCATACATGCAGAAATGTTTAATTAGTTTATCTCCAGCGAACTCACTCTTGAGAAAGTATTTAAGGATGTCACTCAGCGGAATCTAATGACAGAGCATCCAGCAAAAAGTAGATACATGCTAAGAAAGCAGAGAAATAAAGTTGAAGGAAGTCAGCTATGCAGCTGACCTAGAGCAACTAGTCATAATTAGAGTAAAATGACATAAGTCTCCAGGAAGAAACTTTCAGTAAAAATAAAGAGGGCTATGAAGGCAAACAGTACAAGAGAAAAGGAAAGATAGTTGAGAAGCTCGAGGGAGGAATGCTGTAATCATAGCACAATACCGAATACTTGGATATGTAGTAAAATACTTACAGTCATAATGTAAGTGCTTTTTTGTTCATCTTCAACTTTTAGATTATTTTTTTTTATTTTTTTGGCCCCCACTCTCCTCCCTGCCCCAACTTTCAGATTTAACCTAAACTCAAAACACATTAAACAATTAAGAATTATGGTTACAGAACAATATGCAAATGTTATGAATATTAAATGTGTACAAGTATGGCTAACAAGTTGAGAGGTAGAAGGATAAAAAAAAGGTGAAGAGAAAAGGCACTGGCTCATATTCTCAAGAAAAGAGTTAACAGGACAAGAAACAATCAAATAAAGTTTCAACGGTAACAGACAACCTAAAAATAACATAAAATTTGGGAGAAGAGAGGAAGAGAGAAATAACTTGAATGAAATCCTCAGTTACTACAGTAGGATAATGTCTCAAACTGATAAACCAACATAAAGTGGGGTTTCAAAAAAGAGATATGGAAGTAATCATTGAAGAAAGAGTTTAATAAGTTCAGGGTGGGTTTCTACAGGAAACAACATTAAGTATTATAGGAAAGACGGAAGGAGAAGAAACTGTTGCTTTTTATTATAAACCCTTGCAAATTATATGATTTTTTAAAATCATGAGCAGAAATTAATTTGATGAAAACCAGAAGTATAAGCCTTTAAAAGGAATACTAAACACAGATTTATATTTTTGACAATGCAGATTTTGGAAATAAATTTGTACGTTGTACTATGTTGCAATTATTTAGGCAGGGCCTTAAGAAAAAGTGAAATGTTTTTCTTTCACATAATGGAATAACGCTATTAACAGAATTTTTGTTTCGGTCTTTGTAATAATTTGTGACTTTTCTCTTGTTGCCAAGTTCTCATTTTTTGCTCTATCAGCAGTCTCTAATTGTTGCTCTTCTGCCTTGTATGCCATAGGCTTACAAATAGAAACAAGTTTTTAAAACTAATAAACAAGAATAAACAATTCTTTAATAAGGACCCAAAGAACTCTCCAATGAGCAAAGTATTAGGTTATTAAATATGAAATGTCCAATTTCCCTAAGTACTAAGTTCGACAGTTGATATATCTCTGACATATCACTTTGACACTTCTTGTTTTATGTTTATTGTGAAAGGTACATCCTCATTCTTTCAAATGCACAGTTTGGCTTGTGATTACCTTTCAAAAGAATTTTCAGAGCAATTTTTATGAAACCATGGATAAGTCAAAAATTCGTGTTATTTTTTAATATGAGTTCCATTGTGTAACCAATGCAGCACAGACAGCTCAAAACATCAACAAAGTGTTTGGGAAGGATGTGGCTAATGGATGCACGTACATCAAATGGTTTGAGAAGTTCCATTCTGGTGATTTTAATCTTGAAAATGAGCCATGTGGGCGACATAAGACCAAAGAGGATAATGATGAGCTGAAGCTATAGTGGAAGCGAATCCATCTCAACCTATGCATGAATTAGCAGCATGGTTTGACGTTACTATTCCAACATCACTGGACCATTTGAAACATATTGGTAAGGTAAAGAAGATGGATAGATGAGTACTGCATGAATTAAATGAGTGTCACAATACAAAGCATCTTGAAGCTTGCCTTTCGTTGCTGTCATGACATAAAGGCAAACCATTTCTACACCGTTATTGTTATGTGTGATGAAAAATGGATTATTTTTGACAATCGCAAGCATTTGGCACAATGGCTGGATAAGGATGAAGTGTCAAAACACAGTCCAAAGCCGAATATTTAACAAAAAAAAGCTAACGGTGTGTGTTTGGTGGTTTAGTGCTGGTATTATCCACTACAGCTTCATGAAACCTGGTCAATCAATTACAGCAGATGTCTACTGCAACCAACTGGACAAAATGATAAGGATGCCTGCAATTAAGCAGCCGAGACTGGTCAATAGAGACAGGTCAATCCTTTTGTATGACAATGCTTGATCACATGTCGCACAAACAATGCTGCTCAAACTACAGAGGCTGGACTTGGAAACTCTCTGTCATCCACTATATTCACCAGACCTTGCACCAACTGACTCCCACCTTCTTGCAAGAAAAAATACTCAATTCTCAACAAGCTGTCGAAAAGGCCTTTCGCAATTTCATTGCTACTCACTCTTCAGGCTTCTTTGCTGCTGGCATAAATAAGCTACGATTAAGATGGCAAAATTGTGTCCACAGTTTAGACACTATTTTGATTAATTGTACTGCTTCTTGTTTGAGATATTTAACAACCTAATATGAGAGCATCATTTTTTACTTCTGGATATACAAATTGGAGGGGTGGGGAGAGAATTAACATTTATTGAGCACGCACAATGTTAAATATAGTGCTAAATACTCAAGGTGTTCCCATCTAATGCTTAAAAATGGAGTAGAACTGGTATTATCATTTTACAGAGGAAGAAAGACAATCAGAAGACTAGCCAAGTAACTTGCCTAAGGCCAGAGTGCCCAACAAGGGACAGAATTACAATTGAAATGTATGCTTCTTTTTTCCACCATGACATGCTGTACATGGTCCTTTTGCCAGGATAATGTCAGCTTCCTCAGGGTGAGTACCCTCAAGAAATCCTATCCAAAGCAGGTTTTATCTTCCACATAGTGACAATGAAAGAGTACAGGAAGGCTCTCTATTCCCATATGCTCAGAATGCAAGGGTACCGGGAATGCTAAGAACAATAGAAGTGCATGGAAGCTGCTTCTTATTTGAGGTGAGAAAAGACCAAAGTAAAGCAGATGCCCAATTACACATATGAGCTTGAATTCATAAACTGAATCACAAAACCTAAGAACTCAAAAAACAGAATAAGGAATATATTAAAACTATACATACACTGAGATGGGCTAAACTACTGATATTCTCTCCAAAATGAAATTGTATGAATAATTTTAACATAATCAAGTGCAACAGAAAGTAGGATCCTCCCTTTTGGGTCATTATCAGGTTAAACATTAGAAGGTGACTCTACTGCTTTCATTTTTATAAAAATTCTTCAGTTTAAGTGGGACCAGGTCAGTAGACATGCTAGCTATCTTTTTTGATGGCTTATAAATCTGGACAGTTTGGTCTATCTATACACACAACACTGGCTAGCCAGCCACTGTAAGTTCTATTGTTCTACTAACTTGTAAGACAAGTCCCTACAACTCTGTGACTCACTAGCTTTAGTAACATGGGAACACTTGTAATGGAGATTCACATCTACTAGAAAGTGGAGAACAATTACACTGAGTACCTATTATTAGGAAGGGTGTTTACTTATCATCCCACTTATGTTCAGAACAATTCTCTAATGTTGGCTACCATTATTCCCTGTTCATAGGAAAAAAAACTGAGGCTAATAAGGGGCAGAGCCAGGATTCAACACCAGCCCAAAGCCTGTTTCCAGATGCCTCCAGGACATAGCTAGGCAGAACTCAAACCATGGCTTGCTTATGAAGCAGCCGTTTAAAAATATATTCCAAAGAACACCAGTCAAATTAAAGGCTCTGTAGTTAAGGAAGTTGAGGTATATTAATAGTCCCATTGGAGATTTCAGAATGCATTTTCAGCCCTTAAAAGGCACTAAAAAGTCCTACAGTCTAGAAACAAACCCCTTTTATGTGTTAGAAAAAGGGGTATTTAAAATAATTCTGATATTATTCTTTGATACTACATCAAAACTCAACAAGTGGAAGTTGCTTAAAGGTTAGTTTCAATATGGAATCCAAAGCCACATCAAACTATTCCCAAAGTGACACATTTTATTCATAAAATATTTTTAAAATTTTAAAATCACATTTGTTAATATCACCATTGATCTCATCAGAAAAGTCATTAACTACTGGGGAAATATCTGTCCAATACTGAAGTCAGCTATTCTTTCAAGAAAAATAGTGTTCCATGAAAAAAAAAAATGGTTAGTTTAGCTCACAACTCAAATAACGTAAGTAGTTTTCCTGAAGACAATCATTATGGAGGAGAAGTACTTTATGCACACTTATTTTATCACAGAAAATATTAAAAAGATGTATGCTTAGGGTGAAGATTTTTAAAAATTAGTAATTTTTATTGCTACACAAAGCAAATCTTAAAGTGAAACTGGCTTCTTTACTGCATGGCAGTACAGAATACAATACTAGAACAGTCTGGTGCTACTGATTTGTGCTAAGGAACCAGCAATCTTATCTATCATTGCTTTTACACCATTAATGCAAGTGTCAACATAGTAAAAAAGGCAAAATAGTGTCTTATTATTGTTATGAAATAATTTTGACCTCACAGACCAGAGTTTACAAACCACACTTCGAGAAATGCTATTATAGAGTACACCCTCTTCTTCCACAGAGTGAAAAACAGAATAGAGTAATAAAAGGAACTCTTGCTTTGATGCCGCCACTGTGCACCCCCTCAAAGTAGCCACTGAAAACCCAATGCCTAGGGTGCATCTTAACATGAATTAGTGAAAATGGCAAGGTAAAGAAAGTGCAGATACAAAGGAAGCAGCTGCTATTCAACTCCAGCTGACTGCTTTAAAAGAATACTTTCCCAATGATGCCATCTTTAAATTTTTCTAAAATTGGATATCTGGAATTTTCTATGATATCTTCCCAGTTTCAAATGCTAATGTGGACTCAAAATAATTTTTTAAAAAGTATGCAGACCAAACAAAACACTTGGACCACCTATGTACACATTCTGTCCAAGAGACTATTCTGTAATACTGGAAAATGGCAAAATAAATAGCAAAACTGCAATAATGTCCCCTTATATTCTCTAGCAAATAGGTATGGGCAGAGTGGGAAAAGAGGGTGGAACCAAGTTTCATGAAAAATAATCACATATATAGGCATTACTGTATATGAACCGGTCCTAATTATGTAATGATCCTAAAAAGTTTCAGCTACCTAAGATTCTGGATGCCCAGAAAAAAATTATTCCCATGCCATCAGTAAAATTATTATATAATAGCTTTATATAAGATTTTGTTATCTGGCAAAGTGACTCAAGGTACTGAGACAACTGAACGGAAACCAAGGGAAATCAATTTCTAAAAACATTGCACTATCTCATCCTTCACTGGTACAGTCCTTAAATACATATTCCAACAGTTATAAATAACACAAGAATTCTAAAATACATTTTCCCTTTTTTTTTCAATAAGTCAAGACTGCTCCTGCTTCAGGGACTTTGCACTTGCTCTATCTTCAGTATGTTTCCCCTCAGAGGGGAAAAGCTGGCTGGTCTGTTCTGTCATTCAGGTGTTAACTCAAATATCATGATCTCAGAGGCCTTTCTTGAACACCCTACTATTAACTTATTTATTGTCAGTATCACCTAGAAGAATGAGACTCCAGAAAACAGGGAAGGCCTCTTATATTCCTAGCACCAAGTCCAACTCCTGACACAGTATCAACATATATTTGTCAGCTGGATGAATAATTGAATGAATGAATGAATGAAATATTATTTATAGATTAGCTTTGCTGTAGTCTCTCTCCACTCCTACACACAGACCACCAGATTAACAATTCTAAAGTATAGCTCCAAATAATTTGATTACATTTTAAAGAACTTCTAAGTCTAGCAATTCAAGGCTTTCCATAATATAACTCCCAACCTACTTTGCCAATTTAGAATGGGCTTTCCTGCACCTATACTTTTGCTTTTCTCTCTCATGAGATCATGCTTTAACCTATGTTTGCCTATTAAATTACACCCTTGCTTCATGACCCACCTTAAGCCCCTCCTCCTTCCTATAGTAACATTTTCTATCCATCCTACTTCATAACCCAATGATCTTTTCTTTCTTTCTAGTAGTATCCCAACTTCTATTATTTGAAGTACTAGAATTATCTGTGTAATTATCCACACCACACATTCCCTACCCCTCACCCCTCACTAAGCTCCTTGGGGGCAGATACTATGGCTTAGTTACACTAAAATTCACTGTGAGGTCTGGCACTGTTCTTTGCAAACAGTAGGTATTTAATGTCTGTTGAAGGGAATTGCTCCCCATGGCGCCTACATCCTCCTGATTTACCAAATTCACACTGTTAAACAGTCTTCATTTGAATCGACTCTTTCTTACTTGAAAAGATTTTCACAATTTCTTTAAAAATTAAACATATTCTAATAATAAACATTGTTTGCTTTGTCCAAGATGGATTATACACCATCCACGCACATCATTTTCAGCACCGCAGCACATTGTTGCAAAGGGAAAAGGTCAAGGAAAAAAGTCAATGACAAAGAGGACAGGGGTATACACCAAAGCACCACGATCCCAAATTGCTTAACTTCCTTTCAGCTATCAACACAATGTTTAGTTTTATGGACACACTAATCTCTAATATTTTCTTTTGCTACAAAAACAATTTAACTATTTAGCACAATCCAACAAGTAGGTAACTCATATCCACTACTGCATTCATGATCCATGTTTGTATTCCTAAACGACTTTTATTATCCCTTAGTAACCAACTCCACTGCCAATTCAGATCTGAAGTAAAATGTATTTAATAATCTTACCAACCCTTTTGACATACCAATTACACTAGAGCAAATATCTCATCTCACTTTCACATTTCTTATCCAAAACCTTTAACTGCTTATTGCTTTGTTTACACAACTCAAATGATATGTGTTTTCAAGCCTGCAGGTCAAGACCACATTGCTTCTTTTCTTTTTCCTGTTACAATTTTATCTTAATACTTACTTAAACAGACATTCTCTTGATTTTTTTTTCCTTTCACCCGAACTCTTATCCTTATCTTCCATTTCACATTTCAACCACTTTCCTACCTCAGTAAAGGTAAGTTCTCCAAGTCTTTTACCCAACACTATGTCCTTAGGCAAAACTATATGTTGTGATGCTGACATATGACATACCTTATTTTATAGAACTCAAAAGTGTGAAACATTTGTCATAGAAGAATTACTATAAACTAGCAATATCAGACTTTTCTTGTGGTACTGAAATATAGAAATATTAGAAACACAAAAAAGGAAGTATGTGGGGTAATGCATATGTTAAATAGCTTGATTTAGCCATTCCACAATGCACACATATTTTGAAACAATATGTACATAAGTATATAAATTTTTTGTCAACTAAATAAGGAAAAATAAAAAATAAAAATGAACAAGTATTACATAAGTACCAGATAAATATTAATTTCCCTTCTATACAACTATTTGTATAGAAATATAAACAGGTATATTTCTCAATACAAAGAAAAACTACAAATGTCTTCTATAACTTCTCAGCACAGAAAGTTCAAATATATATATTCTTTTCCACCTAATATTATCATGAAAATTCACCCCCCTACCCCCCAAAAAACAACTCATCATCACAATATAGGTTACTCCTTAAGGGCTCTCTTAATATTTAGAAGGCAGATTTTATGCTATCTGCTAAGGAAAGGAATCAAAAAGAATGCATTCAGGCCGGGCACGGTGGCTCACGCATGTAATCCTAGCACTCTGGGAGGCCAAGGCGGGTGGATCGCTCAAGGTCAGGAGTTCAAAACCAGCCTGAGCAAGAGCGAGACCCCGTCTCTACTATAAATAGAAAGAAATTAATTGGCCAACTAAAATATACATAGAAAAAATTAGCCGGGCATGGTGGCACATGCCTGTAGTCCCAGCTACCTGGGAGGCTGAGGCAGGAGGATCGCTTGAGCCCAGGAGTTTAAGGTTGCTGTGAGCTAGGCTGACGCCATGGCACTCTAGCCCGGGCAACCAAGTGAGACTCTGTCTCAAAAAAATAAAAAAAGAATGCATTCAGTCAAATAATCAACATAAAAGAGTACTCAGGCAACTTTTAAAAGTTTATAGAGTTCTTGACTTGAACTTCTGGAGAGTAGGTTGTTAAAATGATTTCCCTTAGTAGTATATGACTCCTAATTCTTTAACTAGAAATTCTACTTACTTTAGGCAATAAAAGCTCCCACTGACAGTCCACTATGATAAGGGTAGTACATACAGGCCAATAAATATGTTACTACTTATAATCAATATCACTGTCATTATTTATCTAAACAAATAAAACACTTCTGATAGCCTCAAACATAAGAACTCTGATGTGAAAAATGATACGATTACCTTTAAAGTTTACTGGTAGTTCAACTGAGGCCCAAAATCCCAATTAAAATAATTATTTGTATTATCTACATTAACAATGACAACCAAAAAAGAAAGAAACTGAAAATAGACTAAATATAAGAAAGGAGAAAAATCACAAAAATGCAAAAGTGAAAAATACTATAACCCATCTAAGATTTAACCATAAAATAGTACTATTTGCCTTTAGAAGATACTACTGGGGTTTGGGGACAGTCCAGTAAAATAAATTTGATCAGTAACTTATACTTATAGTGACCATAAAATTTACATCCAAACTGGGACATGTGTAAGAGTGAAAGGGGCACTATTTATAATTCTGTCTGAAGAAGAGGAATAAGTCAGTATTGTCTAAAGCAGACCCAGACTTAAAATTGCCTTTCTAAAATTCCATCAAAGATAAATGATCCCATCTGACCAATAAAGTGCTAAGGTAACACAAAAGCCAATACTTGCAACCTATTCCCTTATGTCATATAAAATATTAATGTTTTGATTAAGGAATAATATTTTTTTTAAGAAACCAGTTACTAATAATCAAACCTTTTTGTTTCCTTACATGTAAGCCAGACTATTCCAGAGCCACACAGCAACTCCTAGTTAATCAAAATTTAAAAATAATAGTAATAAAAGTTTATAATAAAACATTTAAACACAATGGGGCCAGGCATCATTCTAAGCACTTTATATCTCATTTACTCTTCTTAACAGCCCAGATGGACAGGGATTTCTGTCCCTGTTTTACAGCTAAGAAAACTGAAGCACAGAGAGGTTAAGCAATCCATTCATGGTCACAGTAAGTGGTGAAGGTAAAGATTCCAGAGTGTGTTCTTACCTATTGCACACTGCTCCTCCAGTGGGAGAGGCAGGAGCCCACAATTTTTCAAAACTGCACAGAATGGAACAGAGCCCTGAAGTGTCTGCAGTAAATGAATAGAACCAGGCTTAAAGAGAGTTACATACCTATGATATAATTTCGTTACCAGGGTGTCAAGCAGAAGCAAACATGGGCCAGGGAAATATCTTTCCTTATGATAAAGGGAAACCCATTTATTCTACTGTTAGGCTAATGCACTAACCTGTGCTATGGTTTATAACAGGATGAGGACGATGACAAAAATTATGATAATGATCATCATTAATTATGTGTATACAATGTGTCAGGTACTGCTCCAAACTCAGAAACATTAACTAATCTAGTCATCCTAACAACCCTACGAGGTAAGGTACTGTTTTACAGAGGAGAAAACTGACCCTTTGGTTACTTGCTAAAGGACACATAGCAAGTAACAGAATTTAAACTGAAACCCATTCTCTAATCATCATGTTATTTTATAAGGGATCATATCTGCCTAGTGGTATATATATTAATAATAAGCTACAATATAACAGAATTCTACTATGTTACATCATAAAACAAGAGTTAAGTTTTTGGTGGGTAGGTTTTAGACCATGTTTTGATAGGTGCTTCTTATGTGAATATGAGTACAGGTGCCATATATCTCAAGTTTCCTCCTAAAACCCAATGGAACAGTGTTGAGAGCTAGGACCTAGAAGAGGTGATTAAGTCATGAGGGTTCTGCCTTCATGAATGGATTAATGTCATTATCAAGGGTGTGGGTTAATTATAAAAGAAAGTTTGGATCTCCCTCACACATGCATGAGTGTGCTCTCTTGCTTGTTCTCATACAATCCTCCTGTTCTCCATCATGGGATGACGCAGCAAGAAGGCCCTTGCCAGATACCAGCCCCTTGACCGATTTCCCAGACTCCAGAACTCTTTTTTTTTTTTCTTCTTAGAGACAGAGTCTCAGTTTGTTGCCTGGTCTAGAGTGAGTGCCATGGCATCAGCCTAGCTCACAGCAACTTCAAACTCCTGGGCTCAAGCGATCCTCCTGCCTCAGCCTCCCGAATAGGTGAGACTACAGGCGTGCACCATCACCTCCGCCTAATTTTTTCTATTTTTAGTAGAGACAGGGTCTTGCTATTGCTCGGGCTGGTCTCCAACTATTGACCTCAAGCGATCCTCCTGCCAAGGCCTCCCAGAGTGCTAGGATTATAGGTGTGAGCCACCACACCTGGCCCTCCAGAATTTTAAGAAATAAATTTCTTTTAATTATAAATTAGCCAGTCCATGGTATTTTGTTATAACAACACAAAACAGACTAAGACAACATCTAATCTTTTAAAAATATATTTCTGCCAAAGTTCCAGACATAGATTTGATACGTGACTCCTTGAAAAAATCACACAGATATATATTTGAAGTGTTACAATGATCAAACATACAAGGAGTTAAATTCACATTTTACTCAATTAGAAAGTACTATAACACACACAAAAGTTCATGACGACTCAACATCAGGCCCCGAAATCCACTGGGGTTTATTAGTGTCTTCCTTTCGAGTTTCTATAACTGCGCACCATAATAATTTTAGGGTAGAGGTAGCTCAGAGTAGTTTTGTGAAGACCTTCTTAGTCTCCCTTGCCTATTTACTATAATCCTAGTACAATGATGCTTTACATTCAGTACATGTTTAATGAACATATACAAACATCACAAAACACATACTTCATCCCCAACTCATAAATGATAAGAACAATGGAAAAAACCCTTAGGATCTTTCAAAAAGCTATTAAATATATTCTTTCTAGGAGAATAATAATATAGTAATAAGACTATTCTAAATACCAGGCACTATTCCAGGTACTTTATGAATGTATTCATTTAGTCCTCAAAACAATCCTATGAGGCAGGTGCTACCTTATTCTGAACACGCAGATGAAAAAACTAATTCCCAGACAGGCTAAGGCCCAGAGCAGTTAAATACACATGCTTCTCAATTTACACTGGGGTCAATCCCAATAAACCTATCCTAAGTTGAAGATATCTCAAGTCAAAAGTGAGTTTTTGACTTACAATGTTTTCAACTTACAATGGGTTTATCTGGACGTAACCTAATTATAAGTTGAGTGTACTGAATGCACACCACTTTCACATCACTGTAAAGTCAAAAAATCCTAAGTCAAATCATTGTTAAGTCAGGGACTGTCTGCACTTCCTTGATGGTAGAAACTCCTGAAATTTAAACTGCAACATTAAAATTCTATCAAAGATTTTTAGTTGACTGAGGAAATAAACAATAAACAAAATAATAAAAATGATGATGATGATGAAAAAGCTATCACTTATTGAGTGATATATCAGTACTTTTTA
This sequence comes from Cheirogaleus medius, assembly GCA_008086735.1. Classification (NCBI taxonomy): domain Eukaryota; kingdom Metazoa; phylum Chordata; class Mammalia; order Primates; family Cheirogaleidae; genus Cheirogaleus; species Cheirogaleus medius. Next base: position 84,778,141 of record VBSM01000361.1, read on the forward strand.
AAAACAATCCTCAAAATGACCCTAAAAAATAGGCATTGTTATTTTCAATTTACAAGTCAAAATAATGGGCTGACGGAAGGTTCTTGCCCAAGGTCATAGACTAGAAATAAGCAGCATTAACTCCAAAGCCTGGCTTTTTTCACTATGTCAGCGTTTCCCAAACTTTAGACACCTGCCTACCACCTTCACAAATTCTGCAATGTCCATGGACCACTTACACTATTATGTACTTAATATTTCTTTTTTAAATCAGACATTTTTTTTAAAAAGTAAAAAACTTATTTTATGAAGAACTTTGTATCATGATATAGATGGAAAATAAGTATCACTTGAAATAGAGATAAAAATAATACATTAAATGAAAACAAAACTGTTATTCAATTTTAGCCAAATACTACTGTCTGCTAAATGTGTTTGCAGCCATATTAAGTCCTATCTGTCCTTTATAAAAAGCAGAGAGTAAACAGTGAGTGATGTTAAACACCTACTAGCACTAAGCTGAAACTTTCTCCTTAAATAATCAGATTTGAAAAACAATTAAAAAGGAAATAGCTTTCTCTTTATGTGCTTTTGCATCTTATTGGTTACAGATCCCACATTCTGGGAAACAAAACAGAAGGCCACTCTACTGCCTACCTTGATTGGAGTATGCAGTCATGTCTGCGGTCTTTCCTGTATTTTCAGCACTGTAGAGAATGCTCTAACATAAGAGTGGCAGACTAGTTTTTATACTCAGCAGCACTACAGGAACACCTCATCAAAATGTTCTTTTCTTAAGTACTCAACTGTAACAGTCAAAAAACGAAGTTCTGAAACACAACCCTTGTTCTCAAAAAACTTTACCTAGTTGCAAACAACACAACCTAAAAAGATAAGCCATGATACAAGGCTACAATTTTAAGCATCAAACGGTTGGTGTACTCAGCACAAGTTTTGTCATCAGATGGAGCTGGATTCGAACTGCAGCTCACGTTGAGCAGGTAACCTCTCTGAAGCTCCAGGTTTCTCGGCTGAAATATGGAAATAATACCTACCTCTAAATATAAAGTTAAACATATGTTAAGTAGCTTAATGCCTGGCCCACAGTAGGTGCTATACAATTAGTAACTTGCAACTGTAAGAATTAGAGAGAGATTACTGTGGGTTGGAAAGAAATTTTTTAAAAGGAGCCTAATCTGGACCTTAAAGAATGAATAGGTTATTGGTAAATCCAAACAGGATGGGCAATCCAATTAGAGGGTGCCAGTAGGTCAAAACAAGGATTGCAGCGGTAAAATGGTAAAATGGAGCTAGATGGTGAGGGCTCTAACTACCAGGCTAATTTTCACTGAACATTTCTGAAAAGTATCATATAACTTTTAATTCACTTATCTGTTCTTTAGCAATTATAGAAAAGCTTGTTAAGAGTTAGGAAGCCACTGCAGTAATTCAGCAATGAAGTGATCAGAGATAGGATAAGCGTAATGCCAAGAACAGAAAAGAATGATTAGCCAAGACCTTTCAAAGACAGAGAATCTGAAGGACTTTGTAGGCTGGATATAAGGAAAGGAGTCAAAGTTGACTTGAAACAAGAGAAAGAGTAGGAAGACAATCAGAAAGCTAAAGGCGGAATACTATAGCCTCATCATGAGCAAAAAGAAGAGATAACATCCACCAAGAAGTAATTCAGTAACTGCAAGCGTAAGATCTAAGAAAAGGTCCCTGGATTGGGTAAATAGGATTAAAGTGAACTTTAAAATTATATTTGGAAAAAAAAAAGAATATAAAAGATTATTAGTGCTTAAGGAGAATAGGCAGGGTACACGCAGTAGAGAAGAAATCAGGGTTATTTATTATTTGGCAGTAAAAGGAAGAAGAAAAATAGGAAGACAGCTAGATGGGTGTGGAGGGTCAAATGAATAACACCAGAAGCAAAAAGGAACCACTACGTAGAAAATAACCAAAATACAATACAATTTAGTAACTATGACAATTCCGTTTTTGCCATTTGTTAGGCACAAATGAGAAACACTAAGTTTGGATTTACTCCAGAATCAAGTCTTACAGGGAAATGTGATTAGGGAAGTAAAAGATTTCTATCTCTAAGGGCTCAAAACCGTGGGTAGTAAATAGAAAATTTAACCATAAACTCCCTTCCTCAAAGCCATTAAATCATTAGCTTTCTGAAGGCAGGCAAGGAATACAGTAAACTCATAGATTTCAAAGGTTTAAATCTGCAGTTTCTACTATTCCTATGAGACTTAACCCAGACCATGACAAGTAGTATAGCCTGTAAGCCTTATGTGGCAAGTCTCGATGGCCTGTGCTAGGGAATGTGCTATCCCTGTGGGAAACCCTATGAATGTGACATTATCCAATCTACCACCCTCATCTCTAGATAGTGGTCCTCCACTTGCAGCACAGGAACTGGAACAGGCACACTGGAACTCTACAGAAGTTGTGCTTCATTACATTTTATGAAAGAAAGTATATACTACAGTGACAAGCATCCATAATTTATTTTTTTAGTGGTCAATAAATTCCTAGTTTTTTTTTTAAACTTCTCATAATCACTTTACTATAAAAAGGGGGGAAGAGATTCTGAAAGGGAGGAAGGGAAAACTGGCAATGTCCATCAGCAAAGCAGCAAAGTCACAGCACAGAGAATTCTGTGCTATTTGTTCTTGTTCTTGCTGCCTCCTTCTCTTCTCATGCCCAGAATGTTGATTGGGGTGGGGAAAGAGTACCCACAGTGCTAGGCAATACAACATCCAAGACTGCAAGCGTCACCACCCCCACTTTTTACTTCCCTGGGTGAAGAGCCCAGAATTGCTGTAACCCATCATCCCAATCACGTCTATGAATGTACAGCAACAGCAGAGCTTAGGAAAAGGTTTGCCCTAAAAAGTTGCCTATGTTTTCTAAACATCTACTATGTGCTTTTGTTGCTATAGACATGATGAAGTCATGACAGAAAAGAAATCTGATTTTTTTTTCTCTAGAGATAGGTTCTCAAAGAAATCTGAATTTTATTCGCAATTTGTTTACAATATTGTTGCGATATAGATATGTACTGGAGAAGCAGATAAGCAATGGCATAAATGAACAAAAATCAATACAGTGCAAAACACATACACCAAAGGATGGGTAGGAGGCAAATCAAAGTCTCAGAGTGAAAGTGAGGTTGTTTAAATTAATTTTGAAGCCAACAAAAGTCAAGTCATGTTTTGAAAATGGGAGAGAAATAAACATGGAAGTGGGGAGAGGGTATTGCAAATGAGGAAAGTAACATGATGGAAAGGGACAGATAAAGAACAAGTAAGCTGTGTGAAAAACAGAAAACAGATTTGCTGTGTAGGAACATAAAGTCTATATTAGGAGAATAATCAAAAACAAGTCTGTGAGATGTGGGGGTGAGTAGGTAGAAAGTTTTAAGGCTGGGTAGGCATGACTTCAGATTTGATATGCTCTTTTTATTGTCATTAATTTTATAAGAATGCTATACTTCCTCTTCAAAAGAGTTAACTAAATTAAATGAGAAACTCCATTAACCTGTTTCTTTATTTAGATTACATGCTTGTGTACCACTACTTGTTCACTGTCAAGTTCAACAACTGAAAATTATGCCTCTAAAGGACAGAGAACTTGTGTGAGTTTACTACTAAAAGTGAATTATGATATTTAAAAAAAAAAAAATTTAAGGAAACAGAGCCAGGTGCAATGGTGCACTGCACACACCTGTAGTCCCAGCTACTTGGGAGGCTGAGGTGGGAAGATGGCTTGAGCCCAAGGAGTTCAAGACCACCCTGGGCAACATAGTGAGAGTCTGTCTCATTAAAAAAAAAATTGAGAACAGCCTTGAGGTAACAATTCCTTAAAGTGATTAGTATGCATGCTCACCATATCTGACTAGTGTCATCTGAACATCTTCAAAAGTATTAACTAGATTACTCATAACCTATTGAAAGCACTATACAATCCAGTCTCAGAAGTTCCATATTGTTCAAAAAGGCTGTCATGGAATTTAAAAAGTGGTATGGTAAAATGAAGATGATAGGCTAGGACCCATCAATGTAATGGGGAATGAAGTCATAAAGTACCAATGAACCAGTCTAAAAGGTTTTGGGTGCCTATCATGAACAAAGCGAAACAAACTTGCTCTCAAGTTGTTTGCCACCTACCAAGGAAAACAGATACATAGGAAGAGTACATTTAAAGTACAAGTTGTACACAAGTGCAAACATATAGATCAGTGTTGGGAGATTACAGAAGGAGGGGTTATCTGCTTGGGATGATCAGGGGAAAGTTCAAGAAGTAGGAAGTCAAACTAAAAAAAAAATGTGGTATTTTACATGAAAATTTTAAAAATTATTTCAAAGACCTAATTCCAACAAAGATAATACAATATTCTAGAGATATTCCTTGGTGATTCAGATTATTTAGATAAATATGACTGGGATAAAAATTATGACAGAAACCAAAGGACTATAAAAAATGAGCCAGTTTATAAATATCTCAATATAGAAAAGAATTCACCACTGAAAGGATTTGCTCTGGATCCCAAGAAAGAATACAGTAAGTTTAGTAAAAATCTCAGCAATATAAGAAATATTAAAAAAAAAAAAAAAAAAGAAAACTAGAGCGAATTGGTCAAAAGTCTGAATCAGAAAACATTTTTGAAGGAATAATATACAAACTTGTCAGGACGTAATCTGACTTTGACTGTTATACATCCATGAAACATACATAGAGTGTAGTGGTTAAGAACAGGACTACTTAAATCCCAGCTCTAATATTTACTAGCTGTGTGATCTTGGAAAAGTTACTTATCCTATCTGTGTCATTTTAAAAACAGGGACAATGAACTGTACCCGCTTCACATCATTAAGCATGAAATAAACATATGTAAAGGGCTATGAATCATGTCTGGCATACAACAGGCACTACATCAGCATTAATTATTACTATTATTTGGACTGGTTGGCAATATGTACTAGAGTTAGTGATAAGCAAACATACTTTGAGGGAAAAAAGGATAAATCATGCTCACTCATTCAACAAATATTCACTCCTGACACTGTGCCAGACATATAGTCATGAACCCGACAGGCAAAGTGGCCCCTGCTACAGTCTCAAAAGCTTAGAAGAAAAATTAGGTTTTCCAGGACAGGAACCATGTCTCCTTCACTCACCTCTATATACCCAGTGCCCTAGGTGCATACCCTGAAGCATAGTAGTGTTCAATGGTGCTTGATGAACTCATGAATGATGTGACTATGGGATATTACATGGAAAAAATATTCTGAATATATGGAGAATAGGAATTCAATACACGTATCCCCTGAAGAAATGGGACAGCAATGCTACAGGATAACTAACTCTGAAGTAATTTGCCTGCAAATCTTTAAGAATCTACCAATTCTTAAGTACGATAGGAGCATACATTTTCTTATTAACCAAACAGTACATGGCGGACTTATTATGAGGATTGAGACCCTGTGTTAAATGACAACCACAAAACTGCAATGATGTCAAGAGGTAGGTTAGACTCTTCTAGCTGCAAGGCTCACTTCTCAGCTAAATGCAATCGCTGTGAGTCCAGGGGTTAAGGAGTTGCTTACGAATAACTAAAACCTCTTACATTAAAAGTACAAATGCTTTTGGAGTTTAACATTTAAGGTGCCTTTTAGGGGTTTAACATTCAAGGTTCCACTTTGGAGGCTGGACTAATTTCAGGTAAAGAGACATTATATTCCACATCTACCCTGCCTTCCTAACCTCAAGAAAGTTTCAGAAAAATTCTGAGGTCTTAAGTGAGAATACAAACCTAAATCCCTCCGAAAAAATATAATTTACCATTAACTCTGAAAGGACATTCCAAATACAATGAAGTCAAGTTTGTGTCCCTCATTTTTAGTGAATAGCTTCATTCAGGAACCACCACCAAGTCTGCGCAAGCTTCTAAAGCCACCCGGCTGCTACTCTCAAGCTTTGAAAGGCCAACAAACCTTGCTGCCCAGATGGAGTGAACACGGCATTGCACTCAGCACATTCAAAATTCAACATAGTGTCTTCCCCACAAAACTAACTCCTCCTTGCTTTTTTATTTCTGTTAATGGCATCACCATTCTGTAGGCCCAAAACCTCAGAATCACCCTTTACTTGAATCTTTTAGTGGTAAACATCACTTTAGGAGACCAAACCCTCAAATTAATTACACAGTAAAAGGGCAAAACAAAAGGCATTACTGACAGGATCAAAGAGTTGGGGACAGCATTATTCGGTACACACTATAAAAACAACAAAAGGTATAATGCTAGGTTTGAAGAACAATGGACAACTTTTTCTGTTCAAGCCAAGACCCTACAAATTATGAGTTTTCTCATATAGGGCAGAGCTTGAGTGAGTGAATTTAAGTGATCATCTTTCTAAGAACCAGGCACTATGCTAGATGTTTACGCGTTACTTCAGTGTGGTATTAACAAACTTTTGGAACTGGTATTATCCTCAGTGTACAAATGAGGAAATGGAATCTCAAGAAACATTAAATTACCTGCTCAGTGTGAGAAGTTAATGAGCACCAAGTGAAGATTCAAATCTGGAACTGTCACATTCTCAAATCTATGCTATTTTGAGTAACCTTAATATTTGTTGACAGAAAATTACTAGGGTGCTGTAATTACTTTTCTATGGAATATAATTAAGTGCTTCAGAAAAAATATGAATTCTTTTAAATCAAGTATTAATAACATACAGTAAAAATAAACACTCTCTAATTGAAATAGTCAAACCTCTGATACTTCTAGTCACAAATGAGATACCAGTAAAAACCAGTAACAGTTTCTAGACAATAATTTCTTTTTTCAAGGATATAGATATTTCCACATACACCATTTTACATAACCCACAGGCAAAAGAAGCAATCAATAATCACTCTTAGATCAGCACTCTTTACAACTATTTTTTTCCAAAGGAGCATTGGGCTCAAGATTTAGCTATTTATGCCAACTCAGATTGAATACAGCAATTTAGAAATACAAAGACACCAAATCAGTTCCTCTAAGTAACATTAGAGGCTTTAGCCCACAAAAAGATTCATGATAGTGACAGGGATTATTCCAGAGGAAAAAAGCAACCCAAAGTAGTCCTATAGATTGAAACTATTGTTTCATTAAAATTATTACTTGTCAGGCACAACTATTTCAAGCTCACATTATTTTTGAGGTATTACATTTCTGTAATTTCCCATAAATTAAGATCTCTGAGTTAACTATATATATAAATTCAACATACCACCCAGTCAATAGATGGAAACCCATCTCAATTTATTCCAAATCACATTATTTTCAGCCCCTTCTTAATCGAACAAGTAACTTATAAAATAAGTTAATACATGCAGAGCAGTTCCTGGTACACAAAAAGCAGTGAATAAATGTTAGCCAGAATTGTTTCAATACTGGTCCTTCATGTAAATATACTGTGGTTGTAATGAATCATCATATGGCAATTTCCTCCACAGACAAAATCTATCAGTATATCACCTTTCAAAACATAAGTCCCATACCAAATGTGAGATTATCTTGTTGTACTGAGGTTTTATAATTAAAATTATATTATATAAGCAGTACAGAATCCTTCATTCTCCATCATACTCAACCTTTACATTCAAGATGACTACTTCATAATTTTTCTTCATTTACAGCTTTAATTTATACACCATAAATTCAACCATGGTTAAGTGTACAATCCATTGAGTTTTAACAAAATTTATAAAGTTGTGCACTGTCACCACAATGTAATTTTAGAAATTGTCTATCACCCCAAATATTTTCCTCCTGATTATTTCTCCTGCCCTGGCCTCAGGCAACCACTAATCTGCTATCTCTTGTAGATTTGCTTTTTCTAGACACTTCATATAAATGCAACCACACAATATGTACTCTTTTGTATATAGCTTCTGTCACTTAGTATGTTGTTGACATTCCTCTTTGTTGTAGCATGTATCAGTAATCTGTTCCTTTTTATTGTAGAATAGTATTTCATTCTATGGATATACAAATATTTTATTTATTCAATCACCATTGGGATTTTTCAGTTTTTGACTATTATGAATAATGCTGCTAACAATTTACATATCATTCTTTGTACATGTATGTTCAATTCTCTTGTGCAGATTCCTAAGAGTGGAACTACTGGTTCCTATGGCAAATGTATGCTTAACTTTTTAAGAGATGGACAAATTTTTCCAAAGTGGTTATGCCATTCACATTCCCAAAAGAAGCATGTAAGCATTCTGGTTTCCCCATAATACCAATACTGGGTACTGTTAGTCTTTTTAATAATAGCCATTCTAGTGAGTGTGTGACAGTATACTATAGTGATTTAATTTGCATTTCCCTAATGACTACTTATGTCCTTTCATATGCTTATTGACCATTCATATTATCTTTTTTTCTGGTGAAATATCTATTAGTCTTTTTGTCCATTTTTAATTGTTTTCCCTTTATAATTGAGTTGTAAAATTTCTTTATATAGTCTAGAATGGATTATTCTAGATTAAAGACCACTATCACATTTGTAATACACAAATATTTTTCCCAAATCTGTGGCTTGTCTTTTTATACTTTCTTTTTTTTTTGAGACGGAGTCTGGCACTGATGCCTGGGCTAGAGTGCTGTGGCATCAGCCTAGCTCACAGCAACCTCAAACTCCTGGGCTCAGGCAATCCTCCTGCCTCAGCCTCCCAGGTAGCTGGGACTACAAGCATGCGCCACCATGCCTGGTTAATTTTTTCTATATATATTTTTAATTGTCCAGCTAATTTCTATTTTTAGTAGAGACGGGGTCTCACTCCTGCTCAGGCTGGTCTCGAACTCCTGAGCTCAAATGATCCACCCGCCTCGGCCTTCCAGAGTGCTAGGATTACAGGCATAAGCTACCATGCCTGGCCTTAAATTCATTTTTTTAAACACATGGATATCCAACTGTCCCAGCACCACTGGTTGAAAAGACTATCCTTTCTCCATTGAATTGTTCTGGCACTTTTTTAGGATCAGCTTGACAATTTCTAAAAACAAGCCTACTGGGATTTTATTAAATCTATAGATCAACAATAGATGAGAAGAAGTGCCATCTTAACAACATTCAATCTTTAAATCTATAAACACAGACTGTCTCTATTTAAATCTTTTCTCTGAGTAATGTTTTATAGTTTTTAGTATAAAAATCTTGGTGATTCTTTTGTTAAATTTATTCCTAAGTATTTCACACCTTTCTGATGCTATTGTGAATGCATTTTTTCTTACTTTCATTTTCAAACTTGTCAATCCTAAATTTGTAGAAAAAAATAAAAGCCATTAGGTCAGAACACTCTTAAGTTTTCCCCTACTAAATCTATATTCCTCTTTGCCTCTGTACCCATGTTCTTCTTTCTCCTCCCCTGTTTAAACTGAGGAAATATCCACTTCCTATCAAAGGACCTCTCTGTGCAGTCAGCATCCTCACCATTTTTGCTTTCTCAGGGACTTCTTTTCTCTTTTACTTCCCTTACCAATCCTAACAACTAAAATCATTCTGCAGTATTTCTTGTACTCAAACAATCCTAACAAAACAAAAAAAAGGTTTCCTTCATATCCCTATACACCTCCAGCTGTTACCCTGTATCTATTCCCTTTTACAGGCAAACTTCTCTAAAAAGCTATCTATCTATCCTATCTCTAGTTCCTCAGCTACTCAAATCTGGCATCCATCTCCACCAGTCCATGAAACTGGCTCATCGGAGTTACCAAAGACTTCTAGGTTTTCAAATCCAGTGGCCACATTCCTGCCCACATCTTCTCAACCTCTGCCAAACTCAATTCAGTTGACTATCCCTTCCTTGAAATACCTGCATTATTTGGCATCCATGACATGATATACTGTACATTACAAATTTCCTGATTTCCCTCCAATCATTCTGGCTGTCCTTCTTAGCCTCCTTCCATTTTACCTAATTTAGACATATTCAGCATTCCTAAGGGTTCCATCTCTAGCCAATCCTTCTTTCCCCTTTATAATCTTTTCTTTGATGATTTCATACATTTTCAGTGATACTGCTTTAAGTATCACTAATATACACACAATCTTGAAATTGACATCTCTAAGCCAAATATCTCTGCATTCTTCAAGATCTGTATATCCTCAAGATCTGTAGATCTTCTCTGGCGGAGGTCTACTTGACAATCTCACAGGCTTTTGAGAACTAAGATGGACAAAAAGGGAACTCCTGAATTCACCATTACCCCTCCACCAAAATAACCCCCCAAAACCTACTCCTTTTTCAACCATCCAACAATGACAATCTCCAGCAACATCCCTGAGTTCTTTCCTCTCCCTTATGTTCCATATCCAATCTATTACCATGCCTTTCTATTTCTATCACCTAAAAAAATCTCCACTGTGTCTACTCCTCTCCATTCTACTGACACTTCGCTAATCTAAGCGATTGCTGTTGCCTGTCTGCACTACTGCATATCCCCTAGCCAATCTGCTTCTACTTGCCCCAGTATTCCCTTTGTTTACATAGCAGTCAGATTAATCTTTAAAAATATAATTCAGACAACTCAGAAACAGAAAGTTAAATACTGTATGTTTTCATTTATAAGTGGGAGCTCAATAATGTGTACACACGGTCATAGGAAAAACAGACACTGGAGACCTGGAAGAGTGAGAGGGTGGGAAGGGGGTGAGGGATGAAAAATTACTTACTGGGTACAGTGTACACTATTCAGGTGATGGGTACACTATAAGCCAAAGACTTCGCAACTATACACCATAGCCATATAACAAAACTGCAATTGTAGCCCCTAAATCTATAAAAATTTTAAAAACAATAAAGAAATATAAATCAGATGATGCTACTCCACTGAATAAAAACTTTTAATACTTTCCCATAAAATCCAAACTCCTTATCACTGTATACAAGGCCTTGCAGTGTGTGGTCCCTGCCATTCTCCCCTCTTGTCCATAATGCTCCAGCTTTTCATCTCCTTAAACACATCAAGTTCTTCACAGCTTCAGGTCCTTTACACACAGTTCCCTCTATATGAAACATCTCATTCTCCCATCCCTTGTTCCTCGTCCATGTTTCCTCCAAGGGGCCTTCCCTTATACCTAAGTCAGTCCCCACTGTCTCCTCGCCCAACAATTCTCTATTATCGTACACCATTCCTTTCCTTTTTAATAGCAGCACGAGTTATTATATAATTCATGAAGGCAGAAAAGATGTCTTAATTTTTCACGGCTGTATATCTACCCCAAATATAAACACAAAGAAGTTTCAGTGAAAAGTATACAAAACTGATTTAAGAAAGGTGTATGTTCAGCATTTCCCAGGACAGCCTGCTCTTTAGAGCTGTTTTAATGTAGAGGTCCATGGTACGAGCTTGACTAGATTTGGAGAAGGCTGGAAACCTCAAATTGCATGCAAAATTTTGTGTAACTATGTTTTCTAAGCAGATATCCAGAATGTGTACCAGAATCTCAAAGGAATAAGCAACCCAAAAGATACACACGCTATTTGGGTTATGAGCACACTAACAGCCCTGACTCAAGCATTCTAAAAGCTATTTATGTAACAAAAACACTTGTACCCTCTTAGTATTTTGAAATAAATAAAAAGGAAACCAAAACAATAAAACTAACAACAACAAACGATACATGCTCTAATGAATTCTGGTTTTATTATTTAACAAGATAGACTTCAAATTCAACATACAGTCAATTCTGGAAACAAAATGGAGAAGAGATGTAGTATTCTTTTTGTGTTTTTTTTTTTTTTGAGACGGAGTCTGGCACTGATGCCTGGGCTACAGTGCTGTGGCATCAGCCTAGCTCACAGCAACCTCAAACTCCTGGGCTCAAGTGATCCTCCTGCCTCAGCCTTCCGAGTAGCTGAGACTACAGGCATGCGCCACCATGCCTGGCTAATTTTTTCTATATATATATATATATATATTTTTTTTTTTTAGTTGTCCAGATAATTTGTTTCTATTTTTAGTAGAGACAAGGTCTCCCTCTTGCTCAGGCTGGTCTCGAACTCCTGACCTTGAGCAATCCACCGGCCTCGGCCTCCCAGAGTACTAGGATTACAGGCATGAGCCACTGCGTCCGGCCTAGATGTAGTATTCTTAACTTTAAAAAGCCTAAGTCCTGTAATTTATCAAATCTCAATGAAATCTGGTATTAAATGTATGGTTTCTCTTCCATCAGACGAATTTCTTACACAGAGGTACAGGGAGAAAAGACAAATGAAGATGCATCCATCACAGGAAAGGCTACAGAAAACGAAATACATATGAGGGGAAACATCAGAAATGACAAAGTCATATCACACATTTCAAATTCTCACTGGCAAGATACCTTGATGAACTAAGCACCATAACTTACAACCTTTTCATCAGTTTCCTCTCATATATTAATATATAGTCACTTCAGCTTTCTAGAATTAGAGTCCCCTCTTTAAGTCCCTCAAAGAATGTAAAAGAAACCAATTCCAGTGTCAAAATAGTGGAGCAACTAATAATCATAAATCTGTCTGTTCATTTTCTTAGGGGTATGACTGGATAGAGGGGCCACCCCTAAACAATGAATAACACTCTCATGAGTCAAAAATCATGCAAATCCAATCTGATCACAAAAAACCCCAGACATTCAGTGATTTTGTTCAAGGTCACAAAGCTAGCTAATGCCAGGACTGGAACTTGCCTACCTTTAGTGGTCCTCATACCAGCTTCTCACGCTCTTGCATAGCTCCACCAAATGCTCAGCATGAATTCCCAAATTACTAAAACACTAACTCTGGGCTATTTATGTTTTAAAAAGACTAAAACTAGCATGATATAAAACTCAGAAATTTAGAAGTAAATATGACACTACAGAATGACATTTATTGTGACTTCTTTCACAAATGGTATCTTTTTCAATTGTGTACAGAACAGTGTCTGATTAAGGCAAGATTATTTTTGCAGTTTATTATAATCATTTTAGTGACTCAGAAATTACAAATTTAAAAAATCACTACTCCAGAATAATAAACCTAACATTTATTTTTATTAAGTTTATAACTAACAATGTATAAATGAGGCTCTGGTTTGCCAATTTTTAAACCTATCACTAAGGAACAGATCTTGTAATTGACTTGAACAAGTTTCAAGAGAAAGACAAAATGGCTTATGTTTCATTGTTGTTGTTTTTCTCCCATTAAATTTATGCCAGTTATTCAAATATTCTACCATGATATTGCTCAACACAAATGATCTAAAGATTTTCAGCTTCATTAATAGGGTACATTGCTTCCAAACTTCAATAAAAGAACAGTTAGTACTAGAAGCTTTTATCAACCTATTATGCATTCAAAGTCTGTAGGAACTTTTAAGACATTTCCCAAAATAGAGGCTTTAAATGAAAGATAAGAAAATATACTGATTAGTGTAATAAATAGTATCCCTTTCCTAATCTTTAAAAAATAAATTACTTCTGGAAAAGCTGACTTTTAAGCCACAACACAGAATATTTCCTTACTCAGCAGACAGCAAAATTCCTCAAGATTAAATCCTATGAGCCAGATTTTTCTCCTCCAGTACTGCTCCTATGTGGCATGGGGCATAATGTTATAAAGAGTTAACTCTTTCACTTTGTCTATTGACATTCTGTCTTCAAAAATACACCCTTAAACTCAGAATAGATTTTACTCTGCTATTCCAAAGCAAGTATAATGAGCATACCTTAAAATGTTTGACAGTTGTGGTAACATATAATAAAACTGTGTCTGTATGTGCTTAGGATACCAACTACAAGAATCTCCCTCTCTCTCTGAAGTGACTGTGTTTCAAGACATCATACATTCAATTATTTACTATGCAAAGGAGGAAGTCGATATGTAACTCAAAATCAAATAATCTAAAATCCCTGCGCTTCTTAAGAATTATGGGCAAATTAAAATCAGACTGATTGAATTTTAATCCTCACCTTGCCCCAAGCCACGTGAACAGTTAAGGTAAGAAAGAGCTGGGAGGTGAACAATGGTAAAGGACATACTATTCATAAGTAAGTTATTTAACTTCTCTGCCTATCAAGTTCCTAGTTAATAAACAAGAATAATACCCACTTCACAGGGTTGTTGCAAGGATCAAATGAGTTACTGCATGAAAATGATTTGCCTGGTAAAAGGAACATAATAGGCCCTCAATAAATGCCAGCTTCTTCCTCCAGTTCTGAGCCCTCTGTTCTTTGTTCTCTATACTCATTCCCCCAGATGACTCAGCCCTCTCATGACTTTTATTAACAAATGCTGAAAACTATTCTATCAATCAAAGCCCTGATGTGTATGTGCCTGCCCTCTGTCTGTCCACTGTCCCCAAGATACTTAGGTGAGGAAGACAGAGGAAGAGACTCCAACTACCTGAACTTCACTGTAAGAACCAGCATTCAGGGTGGACAAATCTCCACTCATTTCCAACTATCTCTGAAGATTTGCATTGCCATCCCAAAATGTCTGAAATCAAACTCATCATTATCTCTTTAAAAAATGAAGCCCTATTCCTGCCCCTTTTCTAATTGTGAGTGGTCCCCAATGCAGAAAAATCCATGCCCCATTCTTCTCTCACCCTAATATTGCTAGATAATTCAGGCCTCTCAAATTTACCCTCATAATCTCTACTATAATGTCTCACATTTTCTGTCCCACTGTTACCACCAGAGTCCAGGTCAGGGTTTCTCAATCTCAGCACTACTAACATTTTAGGCCAGATAATCCTTGTGGGGACTGACCTGCGCATTGTAGGACGTTTAGCAGCATCTCTGGCCTCTACCCACTAAATGCTTACAGAACTGCTCCCTCCACCCAAGTTATGACAACCCAAATCATCTCTAAATATTGCCAAATGCCCACTGGGGGGCAAAATCACCCTCCCCATTGTCTCCCTTAATCCTGCATTTGAGTGCCACTGGCCCAGTTCCTCACCACTTCATGTGTGCCATACAAAATCAGCCCAAGTAAATTCTCCAGTTTCTTTCCTTTAACTCCTGTGGCACTAAGACCTCCTAAAGCACTGTTTTATGAGTTATTTCTCTTAAAGCTACTACTCGCTGTTACCTTCACAATTAGTTCAAAGCTCTCCACCCAGCCTTGATAACCTGGCCTTAAACATTATTCTGCAAAGCACCTCACATAGTGGCTACCCAGCAGTCTTTCAATAACACATCCAGTCTCTCCTTTTCTATTCCACTGCTATCACCTTCGTTTGGATGCCCATTACCTAGCAACCAATCCAGGCCACTACAAGAGCCTCCTTCCCTATCCTCTAATCTATCACTCAAAGTCAAAAACTTTCAGGGCCTATTGAAATATGAAATCTTCTACCCGTCTTCAGAGTTCTTCGTAACACAATCTCTTTATGATTTGTCCCCAAAACATACGCTAGCATCAGCAAAACCTGATTACTAGTCCTTGAAAAGGCTCCTACACTTTCTACCTTCCATTGCATTTTTTTCTCTGTCTGAAAGCCCTCTTCATCCCACTCCTGTCACTCCACCCTGAAAAGTCCATGTGAATTAAGTCAAGAAGCCTTTCTTGATCACACCTCCTTTGTGTTTACATAATACTTTGCACCTGTCCTGTGGCATTCACATTCTACTACATGTTACACATGAGTGTTCCTATAACTTACAAGATGCTTGAGAGCTTGTTTCTCCTCTTTTGATGCCATGTAATGCTTAGGCCAGTGCTAAATAGAGAACTCAGTATTACATGTGAGTTGTCCCAAATGATCCCCAGGTAGAGAGCAATGGAGCACCGTGTTTTCAGACAACCCAAACTCCCTTAAGGGAATTAAGTCCGTATTCCCCTTTTGTCTCATATTTCTATGTCTTAGGACAATTTTTAAGTAAATTAATTGCCTCCCAGATATCCAGATTGCTATTTAGTGTATATTACTGCAAGAGTTCTACTTAGGGAATTCCTACTACAACTTCCAACTTGTAACCAAATCCTGAATACTTACTTGAACTATTTAAGCTCTCTTTTTCTATGAAAAATTAGAAATTTATTTTTCAATCTTAATAAAATTGAGCAAAACATGAAAACAACTTGGACTGGACTAAACATATTTCAAGTAAACGTTAATTAATGCTAATTTTTCTGTCCTAAACAATACACTTAAACCTAAAGTAGATGAACCATTACAAAGATTAAAATTCAGTTTTATTTCAACTCTCCCTAACCCCAAATACAAGCCAAACAACATGGGAGGCTTCTCCTTAATTTCAGTTCCTAACTAACTTGAAGATATATTCTGTTATTTCTGAATAAACAGCAGTATCATTAATGACCATGTTTTGACCAGATCTCTCTTTAAATCCTATTCCAAAGCCCTATAAGGAAAGTATAGCAGCCAACACTACCACCACCATTGTTTAGCACAGGTCATCAAACTACAAGCCCTGTTTTGTATATCCCTGAGCTAAGAATGGTTTTCACATTTTTAAAGGATCATAAAAACAAAGGCAAAGAATAGGCAACAGAGACTACATGTGGCTGGCAAAGCCTAAAATATTTACTAATTGTCCCTGTTTGGCAGCATGAATTTGGGACTCCTAGTTGTTCACTGGTGCGTAAACCACTCAACTTTTCCTTCCAAGGTTTTAAAAAAGCAGTATAAAATATACAAGATTATGCAAAAAAGATAAAACTCATTCGTCACAGTTAATGCACAGGTAACTTCTAAAACAGAGGCCTGTGTGTGAACATTTTAATACTTCACAGAATTTTTGTTAGAAGAAACCTGACTTTCATTCTATAGATGAACATTACTTATGCCTGAAGAGGAAAAGTACCTGACCCAAAATCACACTGCTAGTTAACAGCAGAGTGGGGTCAAGGACCCAACCCTCAAAACTCCTGGTCCAGTGCTCCACAGTCCACTACATACACCTATGCATGTGGCTTTAAGTTTTGGTGATTTGGATAACTGGCTTGGATGACTATAAAGGTGAAAACTTAAAACCTATTCCTGATAAGCTGTTTAGACACTTACTAGCAGATACGAATCATTAAACAAAGTAACATTAATGCTCACCACATACATTAGATAACTTCTAGGAAGCAGACTTTTTAAAAAGCAGATATGATAAAGAAGCCTTAAAACTTACTCTGCTTGCTCCTCCAGGGCTTCAGATTGAGGCAAATATGTATGTGTGACTTCCAGCTGCTCAATACTTATCTCCCAACCCAAATCCACAAGTTCCACAAATGTAATCGAATGCCCATCGGAAAAACACTGTCCAGGTTACATCACACATATGTTTTACAGACAATTACAAGTTCTTTTCCTGTCTACTTGCAAACTACTGGCTAGAAGTCCAAAATCTTTTAATCTCCATAAGAATTTAACTTCCTTAAAAGAAGAAAAAACTGCTTCTTTTGGATTCCTAAATCTATAAAACTCACTTTATCGCATCTTCTCGGTTAATTCAAGAATAATAAAAAAAAAACAAAAAACGTTTTGCCCATACTG
>VBSM01000361.1:84798439-84813998 GCA_008086735.1 Cheirogaleus medius
AGCTCAAATGATCCGCCCGCCTCGGCCTCCCAGAGTGCTAGGATTACAGGCCTGGCCCCTGTTTACATTTTTAATAGCTAAGAATCATTGAGTACTTAATATTTTTCAGGTACTGTTCTAAACCTATTACCACATTAATCACAACAACCCTATGAATTAAGTACTATTAGTATTTTTTGACATATTAGTAAACTGAGGCAAAATGGGTTAAGTAACTTCCAAGTCATGTTGTTATTAAGTATCTGGATCTGGAATTCAAAACCCAGGCTGTCTCAACTCAAAAATCACTAGCCTATACTGCCTTTCTTATACTTGTTTATTAAGTCCCCTCAGCAACTATTCCTGTATTTACCAAAAAACATTTCTTCATTGCCACAGTCCCAAGGCCCAGTATGTGGCAACACAGTGTGTATCAATAATGATTTGTTGAATAAATGAATGATCAAGTGATTTTAACATTGATGTGATAAGTCAGTCAATATAGTAAGTCCTGACAATGTCATTGATAGGTCCTTGGAAACTGTGATTTTAAGCAAAACAACGTATAATGAAACCAATTTTATCACAGGCTAATTGGTATAAACAAGAGTTAAGTTCCTATGGCATATTTCTAGATACAAAAACATCACCAAACTTCTAAATAAAGACCAAAACACTTCTAATATTAAATATTAAAGTAAATGTGAGCTATACATACATCTAAGAAATATTAATAAAAACAAGTAAGATAATTATTTACCCAATTTTTGGTGAATCATTGAGTGATGACAGTTGTCGTTGTGGTGAGTTAAATCAAGGAATAAATGTTTGCAAAGTGAAAATTGTCAGGATCGCCTCCAACCCCACGCAGTGAAAAATCAAAAATCACAAATCTGGCAGGCTCCCGAGCACCATCATGCCACAGTGTTAATTGTTCTGCATCTCTATGATCATCATAGGCTTTTAAAATTTTTATTTTACAATCATTTGTATTCATTCATTCATTTTCCAACCTGCTTATTTCACTTCAAGGTCGCAGGTGGCTGGAGCCTATCCCAGCAGCTCAGGGGACCAGGAACAAGCCCTGGACAGGACACCATCTCATGGCAGGGCACACTCACACACACACACAGATACACTTACACACACACACACACACTCTCACTCAGACTGGGGACATGTAGACACGCCAGTGAACCTAACAAGCACATCTTTAGGATGTGGGAAGAAACTGGGGTATCCAGAGAAAACCAACATAGACATGGGAGGATCCTGCAAACTCCACACAGACAGCGGCCCTGACAGAGAATCAATTTTTTTTTCTCATTAACTTTATAACAAAACAACATTGAATGAAAGAATGTTATTCAAGGACCTTCTGTACTCTCATCTTCTCCTAGTTTCACACACTTAATTCTATAGTAGAAATCTCCAGCACCACTCCTCTTTAGCAACCTGAAATAATTACAGGATCACCTCACTTCCAAGTTCTAGAACTCTGGAATTTTCTTCTCTGTCCATAATATGCTATCTTTTTACTCTCGACTTCCCTTCCTCTAATAAGCCTGCTCGTTATAACCTTCAAGTTCTCAATACCAGCAAGTATTTCATGTATTCAAAAATATACTTTGAGCATCTGTGCCAGTGTAAAACCAACGGCACGATCTTGTCCTCAGGGATCATACAATCTAGGGACTTTGTTGTCAGCCCTGTCAAGGGTGTTCTGCTAGCACCATTGGTTCCTTCATGCATTCCTTCTCCCCACCCCTTGCCAACTAACACAGAATGACCCACAACATATATGCCGTAAGATGTTGAGAGGGAGACTTCCTGTGGTTCTATTGCTCTATGAGGCATTCCTAATGTCATAACACATGCAGTAGGAGTTTCCTTGTTGACAACCAAGACCAAACTGAGGACCAAAAGTCACTAGTACCACACATTCTAAAGAAAAACAATGAAGCCAGACCCCTTCCTTTAAGGGCTTACTGAGAAGCAGATCGATGAACCCTACCTCCAACAATCACTGCCCCAGCCCTCAGACCCACTTGGAAACAAGTCCTGGACACCACTGGTCTGTGAGGAGCTCTGTGTCTGTGTGAGAGCCCCTCCAAACAAACGCATCCTCCTCCATGGAAGCAGGAGCTCAGAAAGACAGGGAAGCCTGCCAGAAAGGAGCCTGCCTCCTCAGCCCCCAGGTGGGTAGCGTGGGTGGGCTAGGTGGTGGAGGGCTTACCAATTTCACAATGAATGAGCTTTTTCCCTAGATCTATCACTGAAATTTATATTTCCAGGCATGAAGGAAAAGAAATTCAATTTATAACATGAGCCCTTTGAAGTCAAGTCTAATTTCTTTCCTATACCTTTTTAGAAATATCGATTTTAGAAGTGCCTTCATGAGAAAGCTATTTTAAAACAAATAGTCTATATTATATAGGTACAGATTTAAAGATACTGGTTTTCAGGTAAAACCAAATAGGTGGTTACTGCCAACAAATGCATCAATCAGCTGTTTCTTAAATGAAAAATCTCTAATTTAGTTTCTAAAATAACTTATACAATAAAATTTGACAAATGCAGATAGTTATGCAGCCATCACCAAAATCAAGATGCAGAACCATTCCATGATCCAAAAAAATTCCCCTGTGCTGCCCTTTTGTACTCAACTCCACCCTCAGCCCTCAGCAACCACTGGTTTGCTTTCTGTTCCTATGCTTTTGGCTTTCCCCAAATGTCATATAAAAGGAATCATGTAGTGTGTAGCCTTTTGAGTCTGGACTTTTACATATAGCATAGTGCATTTGAGATTTTTCCATGTTCTTTCTTGTATCAGTAGTTCATTTTTTAATTACTGAATAGTATTCTGTTGTATGGATGATTATAATTTGTCTATCCTTTCATTAGTTGAAGGACATTTGGGTTACTTCCAATTTTGCATGATTATTAATAAAATATCTAGGAGTGGTAATGTTTGGTCACTATTGTGTGTTTAACTTTATAAGAAACTGCCAAACTGTTTCTCAAAATGGCTGTACCATTTTGCATTGCCACCTACAATATATAAGAATTTTAGTTTTTCTACAGCCTCATGAACCATTCTAATGTCATTCTAATAGGTATATAGCAGTCTCTCTCTGTGATTTAAGTTTGCATTTCCCTAAGACAAATGGTATTGAACACTTTTTCATGTGCTTACTTACTATCTGAATATCTTCTTTGGTTAAGAATCTATTCAAAAAATTTCCCATTTCGTATTGGGCTATTTGTTTTCTTATTGTTGAATTTTGAAAATTCTTTATACATTCTTAATACAAGTCTCTTGTCAGATATGTGATTTGTAATTATTTTCTAAAGTCTATGACTTGTCTTTGTATTCACTTAGGAGTATCTTTTGCATAACAGAACAGTTAAAATGTGGATTAAGCCTAACTTAGGGGTGGCCCTAAAAGACGTTAGTGAGGGGAAACCCATTGGGGAAGGTTTCGGTTAATGCACTTGGTCATTCACTTTGTGTACGAGATGTGGTCAAAGGTAAGAATATACATTAAACCCATGGGCAGTGACGGATGGTTTGGCTTACGTAGGTCAGGGGCATGGAAGGATACAATTTGAAAGATCAGAGAGGAGGTCTGGGGGAAAGCATGTGGTTGAGCTTATGGGAAGGGGCGCAAAGTGGGAATATCTTTGTATTGCATGTTCACACCCACCAGAAAGCATCCACCATGGAGGAGGTACAAGACAACCAAGTAGACAAAATGCCCTGGCCAGTTGCTCTCAGGCTGCCCCTGCAATCAGTGCCTCACCCCCCGCCCCCCAGTGTTGGCACACTGGGTTCAGGAACTGAATGGCTTCTGTAGCAGTGATGAAAGCTATGTACAGGCCCCACACCATAGGTTTCCACTCACCAAGGCCAAGTGTCTAATGTGCCACCATCGGAGACCCAAGTTGAGTTCCTGATACAACAGCATTCCTCAAGGAAACCAATCAGACACTTGGTGACAAGTTGATTTATCTTTACTAGCATCAAACATATTCTGAGCATACTTTTGTTTTTCTGCCCTCAGGGCCTCAGCTAGCACCACTATCAGAAGGTTTAAGAGTGTTTCTATCACCAACCTGGAATCTGTGTAGTATCACTTCAGAATAAGAGATTCAATTTATATCAACAGAAGTGCATTAGTGGACACATGACTATAGGACTCTATCCTAAACTACATCAAACAAGAAGCATACATTGGATATACTACGTGCTGAACACACAGATCCTCCAGACCTTTTCCATAACACGGCATCCAGAAGCTGCTGATCTGAGAGTTTGACAGAATGGCCTTTTGAAGGTGCAGCTATGTGTCAGCCTGGAGATGATATTCTGTGAAGAGGGGACTCCACACTCCAGAATGCAGTGTGTACCCTAAATTAATGGCCATATATGCTACTGTGTCCCCAGTAGGTGGACTATATGAGACAGGGAACCCAGGGGTGAAAGCAAGACTGGTCAGCCTCTGTCCTCAGCAAAGCACTTGGGGAATTTGCACTTCCTGTCTCTTTGATTCTAGGCTTTGAGTATCTAAACGTACTGGTTCTCAAAGGGGAGTGCTCTCACTAGAAGGCTTATTCTTAGTTCCATTAAACTTTCAAGCTCTGAATGCTGTCCAGTCACTTGGGGCTTTTTAGTGGGGAACAAAAGAATTAACATACTGCAGGGTAATTGAACTTACCCATCAGGAGGAAATAGTAGTTGTTTTATACAATTGAAGCAGGAAAAAATAGGTTTCACACGCAAGAGAGATCCACTGGGGGGTCTTGTGGTACCTCTGAAGATTTTTTGCTTGGTCAAATTTTAGTTAGGCTCCAGAAGCTTCTCCTAGGCCCATCTATGCACTTCCTTACAAAATCCAGTTTTAGCAAAGAACCCTGGTAAGGCCGTTTAGCAAGAACCCAGCCCCCCGTAATATCTGATCACCCTGGATACCCCACCCCCCTCAATATCTGATCACCCTGGATATCTGATCTGGCTCCTCATCTCCCACTCTTCCCCCAGGAGATGTCTGATCACTCTGCCCTATCTTTAGCAAGAATCCTGTTAGGTCGGTTTAGCCGGAATCCCCCTTACCCCTGATGTTGCTTCTTAGTAATTTTCCATCCACTGACCCCACCCTGCTCCTTGGCTATAAATTCCCACTTGGCAATACTAAATTTAGACTTGAGCCTAATCTCTCTACCCTACTGCAAAATCCCATTGCAGTGGTCCCTATACCTCTCTTGATGGTCCTGAATAAAATCCACCTTACTGTGTTTTAACAAGTGAATAATTTTTTCTTTAACACTTCTCTGCTCTCTGATGGTAAATGGACAAATGTAACTGTCATATTCTTAGAAGGGCATGGCGACAAGGGACTCAGAACTCTTCAAGATGAGAGTTTGGGTCACCCTACAAAGTAAGCCACCTAGAGCAGCAGAGGTGTTGGCTGAGGGTGAGGAGAATCTAGAATAAGTAGAGAGGAGATGATGAGTATCCGATTGCCATGAGCTTCAATGGTGGCAGATGTAGTTCATTCCACTAACCTTCCTCTTATAAAATTTTCCAGGAATAGAGACCAGTCAGAATCCTGGGGGAGTTATTCCCATATGGGGTAAATATATTATATGAGGCAAGTGGGTCTGCGTGGTGCATGCCCGGGCTATAGTGGTCATGGTTGTACGGCTGCCCAGATTTCCACACCCCTAGGACTGAGGCTCTCATTCTTTTGGTCACTGGGCCACTGGGAGTGTTGACATGTCAAGGACTCACAGCTGAATCCCTCTCTAGGAATCACCCTTGGGAGATGGAAGTTGCCTTACTCAAGTCATACCCCTGCCCATGGGCAGCCCACATCCAAGACTAGTCAGTGGATTCAGCAGCCTAAAGGTCCTTGCATTGTTTGGGGACAACTTTGAAGAGTTATGTCAGCCCCAGGCTCTTCCTGGGATTGGTGAGGGCCTCCACTGCTACCACATTACACGTTTCCCTCTGCCCAATTCTGGGCTTTCTTCACTTCCTTATAAGTGTTGTTCTTGACAATTATCAGTGAACTTCCTGTCTCCAAGTTCTCATCCCAGTGTCCATTCCTGGCGAACCTGACCTAAGCCACATACACACTTCTGATCCCATTAGTTGAGTTAGTGAGAGCTTACCAACCTCTTAAACTTATTATTATAATTATTATAATTGGATTAAATATTATATAAACAAATTAATTAGGAAAACAGAAAGATAGGTCTGTTTCTATGAAAACCAAGAATGATGCTTTGGGAAGGCATGATGATGGCAAATTACTAATAAAAGTTGCTGTTGAATTAGCTGTGGAATTAGCTCACAATGAAAAGACTTGGAAAAAACAGCATGGTATCTGTGTGTTCAGCATGTAGTATATTCAGTGTATGCTTCTTGTTTGATGTAGTTTAGAATAGAGTGTAATTTCTTGCCTGTAATCATAATTTGTTTTTACTTTTGATAAATCTATTACTTTTGTAAAAATATACACACTTATTGTAAAAACTTGAAATAACTCAGAAAACAATGAAGAAAATATAAAAATTACCTGGAATCCTACCACAGGCAACCTCTATTAACATTTTGGTGAATGTTCTTCTTGACATCATTCATTTAAAAAACAGAAAAAAGATACAGATATACAATATCAGATAAATAAATACACATATATACACATTACATTATACATATACCTTATATACATATATATTATATTAATATAATCAAATATATCAAATAAATGAATGCATTGTATATATTACTATATATTATATTAATATGTTACATATATAAAATGTATCCATTCATTTGGTATTGTTTGCTTATATCTTTGTTATATCTTTTGTGGCAGGTCATGTTCAATCAAAAATAGATTTATTTATGGAAAAGTTGTCTTTTATTTTTTAAACTTAATTATGAATTTTATTTCTTTTCCTCTTTTGAAGTCATGAATAGAAATGACACAATAAGCTTAACTTAAAAAAAATTGTGTCCTCCAGAAACCACATGAGGCAATCTTATATTACTAATGGGATATATTTTCATTACCTAAAGAGAATGATAAAATTATTATTTTTGTATATTGTAGTTGTAAATTAGTGGTTTAACAATGAGACAGAAAATGTCACATAAAGTTAAGATCTCATATTAGTGTTAAGTTCATTGGGAGTAAAGGCACACAAACCTCTACAAAATTGTTGGCACAGCAAAAATAAATCAACTCTTCGTATAAATAGAATTCTCAGGAGAGATTAATCAAAAGCAAAATGTATTTTTCCTTCAAATAAAAATGAAACCAACAAATATTTATGACTTACCTACTCTATGCAAGGCAATTTTCCCCTAAGTTTCTTTTGTTAATATTCTCAATTTAATGTGCTTTCAGGATTTTGATTTTTTCTTTTTTTGAGACAGGGTCTCACTCTATTGCCCTGGGTAGAGTGCAGTGGCATCATCAGAACTCACTGCAACTTCAAACTCCTAGGCTCAAGCAATTCTCCTGGGTCAGCCTCCTAGTAGCTAGGACTACCAGTCTGGGCCACTAAGCCAGGCTAATTTTTCTATTTTTTTGTGGAGACCGGGTCTCACTATTGCTCAGGCTGGTCTCAAACTCCTTAGCTCAAGCAATCCTCCTGCCTTGGTTTCCCAGAGTACTAGGATAGGATTTCAAATTTTTAACATAGAAAAAGTCAAAGTGGTCTTCTCCATTATTCATAATATTAAGCATGCAGAAGTAGCTGTAAGAAAAGCTAAATGGATATTTCTTACCATTGGTAGTGTTTTCATTTTTGTTTTTTTTTTGAGACAGTAACTCACTCTGTTGCCCAGGCTAGAGTGCTGTGGCATCAGCCTAGCTCACGGCAACCTCAAACTCCTGGGCTCAAGTGATCCTTCTGCCTCAGCCTCCCCAGTAGCTGGGCCTACAGGCATGTACCACTATGCCCAGGTAATTTTTTCTATATATTTCTAGTTGTCCAGCTAAATTTCTTTCTATTTTTAGTAGAGACGGGGTCTCACTCTTGCTCAGGCTGGTTTCGAACTCCTGACCTCGAGTAATCCTCCTCCTTGGCCTCCCAGAGTGCTAGGAATACAGGCGTGAGCCACCACACCTGGCCCAGTAGTATTTTCTAAAGCAAAATCTTTGCACTTGGGCAGGGTCATTTCCAAACACCTGCACTTTTGAAACTATTAATTTAACAAAAACAACAAGAAGTAACCTGACCTTTGTTCTGCTTCTATAACCTTCATTATTGTCTTTAACTCCCTGTTGCCCTGACATGAAAATATTTCACAGTGTCACGGGTTTTACAACCCTTCGTGGTGCTTAAGAGCTATAGGTTCTCTGCTTTGTAAAATCTATTTCTATTTTAATCCTATAGCAAGCTTTGCTATATATCAATGTCTTTGGCCATATATCAATGTCTATGGTTGCTTAGAGGCTGTCTCTGTGCGATCTTAAAAACCAAAAATGTGGAAAATGAAAATGAACATAAATCTTGATTTTCTATAACAATAGGAAGGCAACAAGCTGAAAGAGAAACAGAATGGTCCTAGAAGCAGAATGGTCAAATATAACTGGGTTTGAAGCCCGATTCTGGCAATTATTAGCTGAGTAATCTAGGACAAGTTAAACCTCTTTCAGCCTCAGTGTGTTCCTTAGTAAAATAGGATGCCTTATTTGGTCAGTGTAAGAACAAGAGATAATGTATGTCAGAGGTTGTTATCTAATTGGTGTTTAACAACTGGTAGCTATTATCCAAGACAAATATAATCATTTGAAATCTGGATTCTCTATATTTTTTCTTGCTCATTGTTCTAATAATTCAAACAACCAGGAGGAGATCCTTTATGAAGACAAAATAATTATTTACAACATGTCATTATCAGCTATGATATCCATTTCCTTCTAGTTTTTAAGTTGTTACTGTTCTGTAAATCTGCTGCACAAATAAGCCTGACTACGTCTAGTAATTTGGGTACTATCAACAAGTATTATAGCCAGTAAGCATTTAGTGCTTAAAATCTACTTGACTTTTTTCCTTTGTTTAGTTATTTTGATACAGATATATAAATATACTGGAATCAAACATTTTAAACACTATATGTGGATTTTTTATTTTCTCTAATAAATATAATCTTCCTCAGTAGCAGCAGGGGGTTGAACTTAATTTTGTCAGTTATCTCAGGATCTTTCTGTTAAAGTGTAATCATTTAAGTAACACAGGCTCTTTCACTTTCACTTGCTCTTTCACTCAGCCTTTAGCATTTCTTCCTCTTTTCTCTTCTCTCAGACGTCACGAGGGTTTATGGGGGTGCGTGGTTGAGATCAGCCTACGTGATTTCTTGTCCGTGAGAGAGAAGGGGGCTCAAATCTACAGGCAAGAGTCCTTGTGCTGTTCTCTGTCTCCACCGCAGGATGGCTGGTGTGGCCTGAACCCCAATGTTGAAGTGTCTCCAGAGTTAATTAATCCAGTCTGGCCTTTTGGAGTGTCAGGCTGGTATCATGAAATCACTTGCAGTCTTTAACCTCCAATCATTAAGTCTCTGCATTTAGTAGTCTCTTTCATCCACCAGACCTCTTATTAGGAGTTCCACTGGTCCATATGGGAATTTAGGAAGTTAATTCTTGGGATTGAGAATTTAGTCTAGGTAGATAGTTTGGTTAGCTATTGCTCTATAACAAATTATCCCAAAATTTGCAACATAAAACACAACTCTGCGTGTCAGGGATTGGAAAAGGGCTTGGCTAGGCAATTGTCTTTTGCGGTGTCTCATGTATGCAGTCACCTGAAGGCCCGACTGAGCTGGATGTCCGAGATGGCTTGCACACATGGATGGCAGTTAATGCTGGCTGTCATCTGGGAGCTCATCTGGGGCTGTTTCCTGGAGGACCTCATGGCTTCTCCATGTGATTGGGCTTCTTACAGTATGAGTGACTGGGTTTTAAGAGGGAGTGTCTGGCCGAGTGTGGTGGCTCACCCCTGTAATCCTAGCACTCTGGGAAGCTGAGGCGAGAGGATTGCTTGAGCTCCCGAGTTTGAGACCAGCCTGAGCAAGAGCCAGACCCCATCTACCAAAAATAGAAAAATTAGCCAGGTGTAGAGGAGCACACCTGTAGTCCCAGCTACGTGGGAGGCTGAGGCAGTAGGATCACTTGAGCCCAGGAGTTTGAGATTGCAGTGAGCTATGATGCACTCTACCCGGAGCAATAGAAAGAGACTCTGTCCAAACAAAAATAAAAAAAGAGGGAGCATCTGAAGCACAAGGTTTCCAAGAGATCAAGGCAAAAATTATGCAGCATCATCTCAATGCATTACAGGTAAGTCATGAAGGCCAGCCAGATTTAATGAGAGGAGAATTATATCCCACCTCTTGATGGAACGGTCCACTGTTTTTCATTATAGCGTATAAGCCAAGTAAAATTATTTATCCTTCTAAACCATTTATACTGTAACTGACAAAAAATGAAAGCAACTAACCAGGAGATTTACTTTGGGTTAGATATCTTGCTGTCAGTCAATTTCACAATTTTCTATTCAGCAACAGTTGGCATTGTACTTGTGCCACTTCTCCATCAAGAAAGATTGCTTAATTCTCCAAAGTAACTGGATAGTCCTTTTTCTACTTAATATGGGAATTACTTACCCATAAAACCATTTCACATTTTGGGGTGATCTTTCTTTGCCAACCTCATCAGTTTCTTCCTAGATTATTTGCCTATTCAGATTTTCTTTGTCTTGTTGAATAATTTTTTTTCTCAGAAATTTATCCATTGCATTGAGATTTTCAAAATGACATCAGTCTTTTTAAATATTCCCTTTGTAAATATTGTAAACACAGAATATAATTAAGTTTCAGGATAGAAGATAGGTTTAACTAGTTTCTTGGATTACTTAAAAATAGATTTATACTCTCTTTTTACATTTTTAAAAATTCTCATTATGAAAATGTACTATTTAGTCAGTGGCAAAGTTGATTTTACCAAGATACGGTAAAACTATATCTAAGAACTATAAAATTTCTCCTAAGAGCTAAAAAATTTACCATATGCTACTTTCAGTAACATATCACAAAGACACTCATAAAGGTCAATCCAACAAGAAGCTGGTAAGTATCCTCTGTCTCAGCGGCCCCAGGATTCACAAAAGCCACAGTTCCTGGAACAATTCTTTAAAGACAGAAATTTATTTTACTGAAGTAGTTTCTTTGGGAGAATTTTCTCTTCTAACTCAACAAAACAGTTTACTCATTCAAAGTCAATCATTTTCAAAGGATTATTTGTGAAGAAAGCAGTCATTAAGATACCCATTATGTGTACAAAGAGAAATAAAAGAATAGAGAAATACAGCTACAAAGCCAAAAATAGAAGCTTCCCTTAAGTTGCCTGATAACCAAAATGAAGCTTGTTGTTTAATTGCTTACTTTAGCTTATTGTTTGTTATTGATGGCTGTATTTGTAGAATTTGAGACTCTTAAAAAAAAAACCAAATAATTGCTTTAATTTGCTACCTTACTCTGCAGGCTGGAACACATCCTCCTTCTATGAAGTTGGCACCTGCCACCTACCTCAAGCTGTGCTCCCCAATTAGCCAGGTCATTTCAAGTGGCCAGGCTGAGAAGCAGTGATTTTGCTGTAATGCCTATGAATAATTGGTTTCCACAAACTTAGCATCATATTTTTCTCTCTATCATGAATAGAATCTCCCAACTAATTAACTAACTTCTACCCTCCTCCTTCCTTCTTCCTTTTTTCCTTTGCTCCCTCCTTCTCTTTTCCCTCCTTTCTTTCATTCATCAGTTAGGAAGTACTTATTGTTTGCTAGGCACTGTGGTAAGTTGGAAGATTTGAAGAAAGCTTTGCTTGCTTTTAAGGAGCTAAAAAGCCAGTGAGGTGACATTCACTATGAGTAAACCTGTAATTACAATACAGTGTGGTGCATAGTCTACTAGAGAGAAAGAGTAGTCTTAGAATATATGGAAAAGTTGCCCTACACAGACCTGGCATGGTGAGTAGTAGGTCTATTTAGTCTTTTGACCTCTCCTTCAGGAGGGAACTGTAGGTTAATTCTTGACACTTTGGCAGATCGAATAGGCCATGTGAGAGTTAACAAGATAAAAGTGAAGACATTTCAAATTGGGTCACTGGAGATAGGGAAGTAGAAAATGGAACTAGAGGTGGTGTTGGAGGCAAAGGAAATGAAAGATAGGGAGAAAAAAGGCGAGAAAGATGTAAGAAAGAGAGAAGCAAACCAATATTCCCACAGCACAAATCCTCGTGCTGACCAGGCTGAGACTTGGCAGAGAGTGATGCCCAATTCTCCAGTCAGACTCCGGAATCTACTTGACATTTTCCCTTTTGTAGTTCCTGCTCCATTGCCTTCATCATTTTGAGGGGAAAAATGCTCTTTGGAAATAAGACTATTATTCCATATTTCTAGCTCTGTTCTAGTTAGATGAACTAGAGTTCAGTTGAAGAGTGACTGGCTTTGGAATAGGAAAGTCACCACTTACTTTGTTTTTTACATCCAAGTACTTTTCTGCCTATTTCCTTTATCGTTGTCTTTTTCCTAGTCCTTCGAAGGACCTCTGTTGGTATACATTCATTTAAGGTTTCGATATATCTTTAACCCACTAAAAGTTCAAGAGTGATCTGAGATGTGTAGGGGTTTTTTTTTTTTTTTTTTTTTTTTTTGAGACAGAGTCTCATTTTGTTGCCCTGGCTAGAGTGCCATGGCATCAGCCTAGCTCACAGCAACCTCAAACTCCTGGGCTCAAGCAATCCTTCTCCCTCAGCCTCCCGAGTAGCTGGGACTACAGGCACGTGCCACCATGCCCAGTTAATTTTTTTCTATATATATTGTTAGTTGGCCAATGAATTTCTTTCTATTTTTAGTAAAGACAGGGTCTCGCTCCTGCTCAGGCTACTTTCGAACTCCTGACCTTGAGCGATCCGCCCTCCTTGGCCTCCCAGAGTGCTAGGATTACAGGCATGAGCCCCTGCGCCCGGCTGATGTGTAAGGTTTTTAAGACATCCTGGAGGATTTGCACGTACCTAAAAATTCTTGCCATGTTTGGTAAGTTTAGTTCATTTCACAAATATTTGTTGGGCACCTCTATGTGTGAATAACTACTAGATGATGAGAACAGAGGTTCAATAACATGATCCTTGCCATTGAGTTATTTATAATTTAGTGAAGACAAACATATACTACTTACCTTTTCTTTCCCATGTTGTATTTTTCATCTATGCATCTCCCCACCCTCACTTTCTACTTCTGAGTCCCAACTTGGTTTTGTTCCTGCTTTGAGAATATCTGGTTCTCTTCTAAAGGCCTCTGATACTCTTTTATGTGAACATGTTGCGGAAGCTTATGAACTTTCAGTTTACCCTGAAAACCTATCTTCTCTTTTCTTGCCTGCCCTGGAGAGAGAGAATGCAAATGTTTCACCTCACTGCCAGGGAAGATAAGAAGTTAAGCTCTCCCTGATCTCAAGGAGAGTGAAATTGTCAGTTTTTAATTAACAAATTAATTTCTAAATTCCCAAGATCTGTTGTGAAAATGCCACAGGAAAAGAAAGCAACATGAAGGGAGACAACAGGCAATGCCTCGGAGGGAAACAAAAGTAGAGGAGAAGGGATTTGCCCACGAGAGGGGCTTACCAGAGGGCCACGTGGGAGTCTGGGAGTTGCTTCTGGAGAAGAGGTCTAAGAAGGCTTTGGGCCATTGCTCATGGGACATGGGGTGAGCCGACCTCAGCAGGAACTGCCAAGAGGTGCACTGATTGAGGGTCCCCGAGTAAGAGGCTAAATCTCAGAGCCCCTGATGTCACTGGAAAACCCCTTTGTCTGGGCTCAGGGCCCAAATCAGTCTTTCTTCCTGTCCACAGCAGTACGGACTTTACTTCACCCACAGACTGCCTGGCAGAGTGAAGTTCACCCAGGCTTACTCCCCGCATGATTACCAAGGAGGACTCCCGCTTCAAAACTGCAGTGACCTAGAATATCCGCCTACCCAAGAAAAAAGGGCAAGGGCTCTGCTCTTACTGGGGAGGGGATGAAGTGGGATGTTCCCCCATACTTGATTGGGAGCTGAACCACAAAAGTTTAAAACCAGCCTGAGCTAACAACTGACCTCCCTGTCACCCATCTGCTTTACCTCAGACCCTAAGCTGTGCTCACCTACTCACCATTTGCACCAACGCCTCTTCAGTCTCCGTAACAAGTCATTAAATGATATTCCAGAAAATTTTTCAGAAACTGCATTTAGTTTCTTTCCCTTTTTGTATCCCTCTACCACTTTGATTATGCCTTTTCTTATATTATCTGCCTTTTCTCTGAACTTGACCTTGATACTAGACCCCCCCCAGATTTGGTGCTATCTATACTTCTGGTTTTTTGGACCTTGGCTATCCTGCATGATTTTGACTTTTCTTGCCCCTACAGCCTCAGTGTGTCCTGCCCTAGGGAAGCCCCAGCTAGACTCAGCACCAAGGGTCCCTTGGCCAGTGCCCTAATCAGGCTGTTTTCCTCTCTCCTCACCAAAGAGAAGGGAGAGATTCAGACTGTCCCTGAGCCTTAGGAAAAAGTCCAGGTTATTGGTACCACTGTCTTGTTTCCAGTCAAGCCTACCTATAGGGTCCACCTGTCAAGTCCCTTTGAGTTATAATACAAGTCAGTTTTCTGAACCATAGTAGCTTTCTGGCAATTTCAGAGGAAGAACTTCTTATATTCTGCTCTAAAGATGGAAAACCAGGCTCTGGGTAAGCTGCTGTGACAAGTAACAATGAGAGCTTAAGACTCACCCAGACTTGTCCCCTTGAGCACCTAGTATGATTTGAAAGGGTCCCTTTGCAAGTCTTGGAATATCTCATCCAGCTAGTGGGAAGAAGGCCCATGGGGTTCTTTTATACCCATACAAGGTTAAATTACAGATTAACTCCTAGATAGCTAATAGAAAATTGGGTTACTTGGGTTACAACATCCATGTAAGATCAGAAGTTCCTGCTGGGATGGCATGACAATTTCCTTAAACCTCTTGTGCAAGTCTGCACAAGAGGCATGGTACCCACTTTCTTATCTTGAACCTAAGCTGCAAGGCACACATCCTGCCCATCAATTCTAGAAGAGCCTGCTTGGCTTCACCCTAGACAAGGTGTTTTCCAAGGCCTGGACAGATAGGCTCCATCATTTAATCACATAGTACATAATGATAATGTCTACTATTCATTGAATAATTGCTTTGAAGGGCTAGGTACACCTACACCTTATAATTACTTTATACAGAAGGTGCTATTATTCCCATTTTATATACGAGGGCTCTGGGTTTTAGAGAAATTGAACCTGAGGACACACATTAAGTGGTAGCACTGAGATTCTATCCATGGCCTGTTGGGCACCAAAACATGTGCTTTAACATTTTCACAAGTGTTGGATGAGGACACCAGCTTCGGTGGACCAATTTTTTTTCCAGTGAAAAAATAACTTTTTATTTTTTTATTTATATTTTATTTCAGCATATTATGGGGGTACAAATATTATGGTTACAT
>VBSM01000361.1:84814098-84837433 GCA_008086735.1 Cheirogaleus medius
GGCTGCGATGGCCCCACTCAGTCAGAAAGTCTGCGTGTGGGGGTGGGGCTGTCTCAGAGACCTGCAGTCTGGAGCAGGCCTTGCTCCTTTCCACCCTCCCCAGCTCCGTGGCTTCTTCTGGGCCTCTGCCAGCAGGCCAGATGTCACGCCACTGGGTCTCCCCTGCCTGTGATGCAGGCCGGGAGGTTCCCTGTGCAGGGTGGCTGCCTGGGCTGGGCACACAGCCCCCCTTTGGGAGCAGGGTTGCCCTCAAGCATGCTGATCTGCCCCTGAAGGCACACACACCTTAGTAGGCTCCTTCTGAATATCCCTTCTGTGCCCTGGGCAATGTGAGACCTGGGTGAGCGGGATCTGGTCCGCAGGTCTGACCTCTGGGCCCTGGAGTTTAATCCCTGACCCCACCAGGGAGAGGAGTGCCAGTCCTAATTCCCCCACGGGGAGCCCAAGCTTGGTCGATGTCTCTCAGCCTCAGGGTCTGCCCCGTTCTCCTGGAATCACTGGGCCAGCAGCACCTGGGAGGGCTGGTGGGTAGGGAGCTCCCCGTCTGAGTACCCCTCAGTCAGCTGTAGGGCCCCAGAAGGAAAGGTCCTGTTCCCTGGAGATGCCTCCGGCTGGTGGCTATATTGTCTCTCTCGGCAGCCGCAGATAGGGACGGGGGAGGGGAGAGTGCAGCAATATGGGGCCTGCCGCGCAGTCGGGACTGTGCACATGGAGGTGCCCCGAGGGGGTTGGGAGCCTGGTGCCGTGTCCGCTACAGGCTTACGGCTCGCTAGTGGTGGCTGTCTCTGGACTGGTGTCCGCAGGTCTCTCCAACCGCTGGGGAGCCCGCCAGCAGTCCGAGATGCAAAGGAGGGGAAGTTAACCGCTCCACCTACCCTTACCGCTGGTCTCCAAGCCGCTGGCTCAGGAGGTCTCTCCTGCCAATTCTCCTCCGCAACCTCCTCCCGTGGAGTCTCCCGCAGTCTCCAGTGCCCCTCCTTCCAACCCCCATCCGATGTATGGTCGTCTGCTTGCTTCTTTCTTCTAATATCTTCTAGAAGCTGTCTTTTCTGCAGAGACACTCTGTCTGGCGATGTTTCTCGTCCGCGATCTTGCTCTGCCCTTTTGAAAAAAGAACTTTTTGATAATAAAAACTTGGAGAGAATAAAAAGGCTACAGTAAACTTCTAGCTTGAAACATTTAACTTACTTTACAACAGGAATAAAGACATATGTGATTTACATATCTTAAAACAATAATCTATAAATTGCAAAATAGTACAGTAAGTTAATAACTTAGTATGATGAAAGTTATTTAAATAGAATAGATCCTCTGGGAGCATATAATGAATTAAATGTTACCACACAGCAAATTTGAGGTGTTTTTAGTACATGTCATTTGGCAATAGCTTATTGGAAAATTATGGGCCCCAAATGAAACTGATACAAATATACAGTGATACACAAACAACTAATAATGATGTACTTAACTAAAAGTCACTTATAATTAATCATAAACATACTTAAATACATGTTTATGTTCACTGAAAAGCAGAATAACAGTAACTGAAAACAGTAATTATCACAATACTGATACCTCACTGATAATAAAATGGTCTTCCTGATATGACCAGAATTCCAGCTCTTTGCCTGTGGAAATGCAAGTAGGCAGCTGGTATTCTTAATAGAATTTTTTTGTTTTAATTTTTTTTTTTTTTTGAAGACAAGTTTTTGCTCTGTTGCCCTGGCTAGAGTGCAGTGGTGTCATTATAACTCACAGCAACCTCAAACTCCTGGGCTCAGGTGATCTTCCTGCCTCAGCCTCCCAAAGTGCTAGGATTACAGGCATGAGCCACTACACTGGGCCCTTAGTAGAATTCTTATCTCAAATCTTACCACACTA
Source organism: Cheirogaleus medius (assembly GCA_008086735.1). Taxonomy (NCBI): domain Eukaryota; kingdom Metazoa; phylum Chordata; class Mammalia; order Primates; family Cheirogaleidae; genus Cheirogaleus; species Cheirogaleus medius. Next base: position 84,815,980 of record VBSM01000361.1, read on the forward strand.
ATGGCTGCCTACCGTGTATATTAAGGCCTCTCTACCCTTAATTAGTTTGAAAATAAACCTGGATTCGGCCAGCTGTCAGAGGCTCTCTACTCTTGACGGGACAGAACAATAGTTTAGCAACTACTATCAAAAGCTTCCAGAGATCATTGTAAAGTACTGAAAAGAGAAAGTTTGATGAGACACAATTTCAAGTCAAGCATTATCTAGTAGATATTTCCCCAACAGAGTGAATAGTCCTAGATAACAGACTAATTGGGGGGAAATGTGACCTAACAAGTTCATAGCAGATACTCAACAAAAATATTTGTTTAATAAATGTTTGTTTAATGGTTATAATTGCTACTGACAAATATAACTGTTTTAAGTGCCAATATATGAGTATTAAATTCATGCAGTGCTATAACATAGCTACTTACCTTCTTTCTTTTCTCTCTTAAGTTATGAATCTTATTAATATGCCAGGACTTAAATAACCTCTAGGATAATCCAAATTATTTTGTTTTTAATTCTGTGATTATTAAAGCCACTTTTTGGAAAACTAATCTGATTTTGCATGTCCAGCAATACTGTTTGCAAATTGTAGATGACCCAAGGTGGATAACTAATCTAATTTTTCATACAGTTGCAGTTCTTACTAAATATTAATATTAAGGTTTCAAAAACAGTCTTCTATGTAGTAGGTTAACAGTAGCCAGTCTTCCTGACATGTATCATACCTGGAGGAGCACCCTGAAGCCACCTAAATACTAGAAGAGAAACCTATCTAGAAATACCTAGATACATGAATTTTTAAATTGAAATCAGTTTGAATGACATAAGCTGTCAAACTCAATTGGACTTCATGAGCGCAAGGATAGTAGTTAGCTATTTTAAGGAAATTTGTGGCAATAAAAACCATGTTCTGTGGTTTTTTTTTATTTTATCATATAATGGGGGTACAAATATTGTTAGGATTACATACATTGCCCCTACCACTCCTCCCATGTTCTGTGTTTTTAAGAAATCAGTGAAGAGATTGGAATTAGTCATAGAAAAAAAGTCTCTATTTATCAAAGAATTCCTATGGCTTATTTAAAACATCCCAGACAGCTTTAATCAACACTGCCAAGACCAAGAAGAAAAAGATGAGGCATATGTGCCTGCCCCATGTATTTTTGTTGTTTTATCTCCTAATTACATATACAGAAAAAACTGCCAAAAAAGACTTTTAAAATTTACTCTTCTAGATAGATCTTTTAAATTTATGTTCATAAAACATCAAATCATATTTCTGGTGTCTCTGAAATTTCTCTCAGGAAGAGTTAATAAATGTGTATTAGGAATACTTAGCAATAACTGATGGTTAAAAGACAGTTGTTACAAAGGATTTGATATGCAATTAATAACATTTAAAATTCATATCATATTTAAATTATAATATCAACAGACACTTTCCTTGTGGTGATCACTTGTCACTTTAGTCCAATAAAAATGTATTCAACTAGTTTTTTTTTTTTTTTTTTTACAAATTTTAGTGGCTTATTTCAATGGAATATGTTCCAGAGACAGCAAGGACAGAGATAATGGACATCAATCTCACAATAAAAAGACAGTGTAAATAGAATATAAATGATGATAATTTTATGTGCACAACACATACTAAATTTTTTAATATTACCTCTTCCCTAGAAACTTGTTTAAATTTTGGTGAAAATAAAAAAGATATCCAGTCTACAATTTCTAAGACAATAATTGGTTTATACATTCAATCTTTCATTTTAAATAGCCTTGAGGGGAGTCAAGAGGTTAGATAGTCAACCCTCAAGTCCATTCAATTAAACAATTATGGAGCACCCACTCCCTGCCAGGCTCCGTGCCAAGCATTGCAAAGGATACAAGATGAATAAGACACTCAAGAACTTTGCAATCTACTAAGGGGAAATGGCTATGGTACAAGTTCCAATACATATTAAGTAAATGTGTTATTTAAAACAACAGACTGTAGCACTTTTCGTCTTCTAATTGGGTTGTCATCATTCACCACACTGAGAAAATAAATCGCTATAAAGCTTACTTTCACTGGTAGAGATTAGTACTGGTGAGGGCCAAGAGGGGAAAAAAAGGAAGAAAAATTTAAAAAAGACAAGGCGGGGGTGCAGGGTGGGGGTGGGAGGCAAATTTTAAAGCCTCTGCCAGGACTTCCAAGCTGACCAAGGGTCAGAGGCAAAGGTTCTTTCTTCAGCAGAGCACATTAACGAGGCTTTGGATTTTGGACTGGAAAGCTAAACTGCTCTGCATAACAAAGGAGGGAGCTGGAGGTTCTGGCCCTGAGCTGTAGGACTTTGGAAAGCAGATGGGGGAGGCGAGGACAGTGCCAGGCAGCAGGTGGGAGGCCAGGAGGGGGCCAACCAAGTCCAGAAGCAGGGCAGCTGGAGGGACTTTGAAACGGGACATCTCACATTCCATTGCAAGTTGCTTTAACATAAATTGCCTTTGGTAAAGCCTAAGAGTTACCACACATGCCAAATATTAGTCTTTTTTTTTTTTTTTTTTTAGGTGGGGAGGAATTGGTGTGGGGAATGAATTAAGGAAATGGAGCTCTTCCATGTCCGTTTTAGGAGGAAATGGTTTAACATCCATGAAGTGTGAGAAGTAATTGGAATTAGTGAACTCGGAACCAGCAGAAAGCATGAGAACATACATCCCAAGAATTTGCAAAAATACAAGGAAGGGCATCAGGCTTCCTAGAGGATAGGGAATAGTGAACTTGAGTCGATTAAAGGTGAAGGTGATATTAGCATTACTTAAGGTGGCCTGAGATAACTATCCTAAAAGAAGGGCAAAGTGCTGGAGGACTCCCAAGAGGGGGCTATGACAGGAGGGGAATGGAACACAGGAAGAGAAGCAGGGCAGAGCATGCTTCCTATATTAGTTCATTTTCCCTCAAATCCTTTTGGAATGAGGAAAGATGCTTAAATAAGAGACACAATTTTATTTCATGATGACAACAACCCTGCAAGTTAATTTTATTATTACTAATTTCTAGATTAGAAAACTGAGGCTTGTTGATGTTGGTAACTTTTCCAAGGACGCACACAGTCAGGACTAGAGCCAGTCTGAGCTACAGGGTCATCTCTGCTTTGCATAACCACTTGGAGCTTTATGTGAAAGCTGGCCCCGAAGGTAGGCCTTGGACTTCACAAGGCAAAGATATGGTGGGAGGGGAGGACTCAGCAGGCAGAGGGAACATCTGAGCAAATGCAAGAAAGTCCTAAACAAACCTTTACAGAACAAAACTGATCTCCAGCTCATCCCCGCCCCCGCCCTCTATTTTGGACCAGATGCAGGAAGGCGATCTAGTTCAGTTTGACAGATGCATGGCTTTCACAGGTGGTACTGGAGAGTCGGGAACCTTGAAGGTTGTATGGGCCAAGTTGTGAAAGTGTTTAAAAGGCATGATGAAAAGTTTATATTTGACTTAATGGACCATGTAGAGACACTGAAGGTTTTGAGCAAGAGTGTACTAACATAATAAAGGCTGTCCTTTCAGAAAATTAACCTGGCAGTAAGGTGAAAGGGGGCCCAGAGCAGAGCATCTCAAACTTAATGCAATGTAGCTCTGTTGTTGTCAGTCTGAAATTCTAACATTTCTAACAAGCTCTCTAGAAATTCTGCCATGGGGAGGCTGAGGTGGGCTCAGGACACTTAAGTTTAGAGCTGTGAGGACTTCCTTTGTTTAGAGGCTCAGGGCAGGAAAAGTAGCCAGTGGAGGGGCTAGAGCAGAGACAGCCATGGGAAAAGTATGGCAGTGGCTCTGTTACACCCTTACATGCAGGAAAGGGGCTGAGCTGGTGGACTGTTCTGTCCCTTCCAAGTGCTTCTGTGCATATGCTCAGTGATTTCTGGAAGGAAGTTGGGGCTGTATGACTCCAGCCTTTTCCAGAGTCCCCTCTGAAGCAGAGGGATCCCATCAGCTTGGCAGTATTCACGGCACCTTGCTTTGAGTCCTAGTTGTGCCTGTTGGGGGTCTGACTTGTGATTTCCTCTGCCCGAGCCTCAGCTTCCTGCTCTTTCCTTCCCTCCATCCCCAGTCCTGGACATCTGATTCAGAGTATAGTGAAGGGATGGGAGGAGATCAGTTTTGTTCTGTAAATGTTTGTTTAGCACTGCGTTCTGTGTGCTGTGCATACAACCATGTACCTTCTCTCCCGGGCCTGAAACCTCCAGATCAAAACTCCAACTCTGAACTGTTGCAGCTGGGCTTCTTTCATACTCAGCCTTAGAACATCACTTCCTTCTCAAGAGACCTGTCTCCTGCATCCCCTACCTGTGGCAGTTCACGGTCACCCTCTTCCTGATCTCCAGCAGCATGGATTACAAGCCAGCAGTAGGCCTGAGCCACTCATTCTCCTTGTTGGGGGATGACTGTGACTAGGGGACAGGTGACAAGGTGAAGTGCTGCTGAGAGCTGCAGCACAAGGAGGGCTGGGAACAGGCTGGTGTGTTTCCCGACTGGGAGTCATTAGTGACCTTAGACTGGGGAGAACAGCTTTAGCAAGAAGGTGAAGGCAAAAGCCAGATTACAAACTGAAATTAACAGTGGATGATGAGGGACAGAAGCAGTAAACTTCAAGTGCTCTTTGAAGAAATTTGTCAAGAAAAAGAGAAATCAGAAGCTCAAGCAAGCAGCAGGATTGAGGGAATGATTTGTCAATAAACTGGAGGAGGTGTTTGGTTTGTAGAAAGAGAAAAATGTTCCAACAGAGATAGGAGAGAAAAGAAACCCTCTGTTTCTACTCTCAGGGATGTTTACATTTTTGAAGGGACTTTTTGCGTCTGTAGAAAGGTTTCATTTGGCCGAGACAGTGTTTTAAAAATATTTTAATGAGTTGTCATATTTTTTTAAAAAGTGGGAAATTTTGTTTAAAAAAATTCCAGATTTCTATCTTCTCTTGAAAAATGGTGAAATCTAGCAACCCTGGGTGCCCACTCCCACATGCAGTTGAATAATAGCCACCCTCTTCAAAAGGGGTGGTCAACTAGGCTTATTTTACTTACTTATATTATTTGCAAGTCCCTATAGGCACTTGATTTTGCAAACTCTATAGTTATTATATATATATTTATGTGTATACATATATATGTCATCTATACTAATTGGAATCCCAGGTAAAAATCATGGTGGCAGGAATGTTTTGTGGGGAGAGACTCTCCTGAGCATTCCTTGAATCTTGCAATGTAGCTGGGCCCCTGTCTTGCCTAGGTGTAAGATTGTCCTCTGCTCATCCTGGGAATGTGCCCCTACCACTTTCCTAGGAGTAATGGAGCCTGGGAAGAGACCAGAAGAGGCCTTCACATTCTGTGGGATAGACTAGAAAGGCATCAGTGAGCTACCCTACTAACAAGCAGCAGATGTTTTTACAAATTCCTTGGAGCAATCGCTGCCATGAGCTTTCACTGACTGTTGGTTTCACAGGCTTGTCTAGACCACTTGTTCTCAACCTTAGTTGCATATTACAATTTCCTGGGGACCTTAAAACCTAGGTGTACCAAAGATTCTGGATTAATTGGTTTGGGTGGGTCCTAGGTACTGCTTTTTAAGCTTGGCAGGAGATCCTAAATGTGTAGCCATATTAACTACCACTGTCTTGTTTGTGGCATTAACCCCTTCTGTTCCAGAGATATCGTCTATGCCCCCTAGACAGCACCTTGGGCACTTGGATTAGAATTTGTATTTCCTAGTGCCCTCCTTGACACCTGACTCCACCGTGATTACCACGGCTGCCTGTCTGGCTGCTCTTTGCACAGAGCACTTAACCCCTCATGACTGAGTTCAATGATCTGGAAATTTACTCTCCGCTGGCAGCACTGACCATTTGGCCTAGGCTCAATAAAGGATAATGTATTCTTTCTCTTACTGGAGCTACAACAAAGACTTAGGAAAAAGAAAGTGGAAGAATTGTATTCCAAATGAAACAAATCTGCAAAAGAGAAGGGTGAAATATGGGTAGGGTGACCAGTTGTCCTAAATTGACTAGGATAGTCCCAGATTTCACTGTTTTGATTAATTATTTGGGGGTAACAATTTAAGTTTCTTATCAGAAGACTAGGTGGCTTAGAACAAAAGTGATTTGCAAATTTGTTGGTTGGTGGGTTGAAAGTGGGGAAAGAATTAGAAAAATAAATAGTAGTTATCATCTTATTAGGGTTCTTAGCAATTTTCCAGATTTTCTTGATTTTTTTTAACCATCTGTAACAACTCTATCCAATAGAACTTTCTGAGATAATAAAAAAGATTTGTGTCATTTAATACAGTAGCCTTTAACCACTTGTGGCAATTGAGTACTTGAAATATGGCTACTGTGACCGAGGATCTGAATTTTTAATATTATATCATCTCAGTTAATGTAAGTGTAAATGAAAGTATCCATGTGGGTCTAGTAGCTACTTATTGGACAAAGCAGATCTACAGTGTTGCTGTTATCTGGGATAATGCCTCTCCCATACCTCCTTCACAGAGAATCTGTCTTATTTACCTCTTGTTGTAACAGCCCTAGTAATGGACATAGCAGATTTGATTGGGAGTAATAACCAATTCAAACTAGGTCAATTAGATTCTCTCTTTAAAGAATCTGGAATGGAGATACTGAAAACTGAACCCATTAGGTAATGGCAAGTTGAACAAGTAGAGTTGGCAGTAGAGACTGTGCCATGGGAAGCCAACGGCATATGCAACCTGAGTTATGGGGGAGTGGGTGGGGATTGGAACCTGTGTAGTGAAAGATGGAGAGAGAGGGAGCATGATGGAGTGGGGGGAGAGAGAGAGACCGTGTTGTCTCATGAGAGACCATAATACTTTGGTCCTAACTTTTCCATTCCAAGGCCAAGGTCACTTACATATATTTTGTTTCCTATGCTTGGATATCCATGAGAATTTCTGTTGTAATCTTTCAATAATTCAATTACTGGAGCTATACTTTAATATGTTTCTATTTCCTACAACTAAAGAGCTTTGTTTTTTTGGTTTTTTGTTATTTTTCTTTTTGAGACAGTCTCCCTCAGGTGCCCAAGCTAGAGTGCCGTGGTGTCAGCCTAGCTCACAGCAATCTCAAATTCCTGGACTTGAGCGATCCTCCTGCCTCAGCCTCCTGAGTAGCTGGAACTATAAGCATGTGCCATGATGATGCCTGGCTAATTTTTTTCTATTTTTAGTAGAGACGGGATCTCACTCTTGCTCAGGCTGGTCTCAAACTCCTGAGGTCAAGCAATCCTCCTGTCTTGGCCTCCCAGAGTGCTAGGATTACAGGTGTGAGCCACCGTGCCCAGCTCTAGACCAATTGTTTTTAATATTAAGCTCCCACATATGAGTGAGAACATGTGAGATTTGTATTTCTGTGCTTGGCTTGTTTCAATTAACATAATGTTTTTGCATCCATGTTGTTGCAAATGGCAGGATTTCATTCTTTTTTGTGGCCATATATTAATAATATTCCATTGTGTATATGTACCATAATTTCTTTATCCATTCATCTGATGATATACACTTAGGTTGATTCCAAATCTTGGCTATTGTGAACAGTGCTGCAATAAACATGGGAGTGCAGATGTCTTTTTGATATACTGAATTCTCATATGTTGAATATATACCCAGCAGTGGGATTTCTGGTCATATATGGTAGTTTTATTTTTAGTTTTTTGAGGAAACTTCATATTGTTCTCCATAGCTAATTTACACTAATTTACATTTCCACCAACAGTGTATGAGGGTTCCCCTTTCTCCACATCTTCACCAGCCTTTGTTATTTATTGTCTGTCTTTTTGATAAAAGCCATTTTAACTGGGGTAAGATAATATTTCATTGTAGTTTTGATTTGCATTTCTCTGATGACTAATGATGCCAAGCATTATTTCATAGACTTGTTGTCCATTTGTATGTCTTCTTTTGAGAAATGTCTATTCAGATCCTTTGCCCATTTTTTAATCGGATTATGTAGTTTTTTTTCCCTATTGAGTTGTTGGAGCTTATTATATATTCTAATCATTAATCCCTTGTCAGATGGGCAGTTTGCAAATAATTTCTCCCATTCTGCATGTTGTCTCTTCACTTTGTTGATTGTTTCCTTTGCTGTGCAGAAGCTTTTTAGCTTGATGTGATCCTATTTGTCCAATTTTGCTTTGGTTGCCTGTGCTTCGGGGTATTATTCAAGAAGTCCTTGCCCAGACCAATGTCCTGATGCATTTCCCCAATGTTTTCTTTTAGTAGTTTCATAGTTTCAGGTATTAGATTTAAGTCTTTAATCCATTTTCATTTGATTTTTGTATATGGTGAGAGAGATAAGGGTAGTTTCATTCTTCTGCATCTGGATATCCAGTTTTCCCAATACCATTTATTGAAGAGACTGTCCTTTGCCCACTGTATGTTCTTGGCACCTTTGTTGAAGATAAGTTTGCTATAGATCTGTGGGTTATTTCTGGGTTCTCTATTGTGTTCCATTGGACAGATGTTTTAATTTTGATAAAATTCAATTTATCTGGTTTTCTCTTTGGCTGCTTGTGCTTTTGGGCACCATATCTAAGAAAACATTGCTTAAACCAAGGCCATGAAGCTTACAATTGTGTCTTCTAATGGTGATTTTTCTCTTGAGACAGAGTCTTGCTCTGTTGCCTGAGCTAGAGTGCTGTGGTGTCAGCCTACCTCACAGCAACCTCAAACTCCTGGGCTCAAGCAATCCTCCTGCCTCAGCCTCCCAGAGTGCTAAAATTATAGGCATGAGCCACCACGCCTAGCCCATGTAATTTGTTAAGTAAAATTATTAGCATAAAATATCATGCTTTATCCTGGAATTGTCTATAGTTATGCTGTCCAATACAGTAGCCACTAGCCATATAAGGCTATTGAGCACCTGAAATGTGTACTAAATGTAAAATACACAATAGACTTATACATAAGACTTAGTATAAAACAAAGAATGTATATCTAATTAATAATTTTAAAATATCCATTACAGGTTAAAATAATAGTATTTTGCATATACTAGGTTAAATAAAACATATTATTAAAATTAATTTCACCCTTTTCTTTTTTAAAAATGTGGCTACTAGAAAATTTTAAATTACATATGTGGCTCACAATTATATTTATATTGGACAGTCTATACTATGCAATTATATAAATGGACAAATATTACCTTAATATTTTATACATACATTACTATAAATTCTGTTTCACAAAGATCATGCTTTAGGCTACTCTGTATCTTTCACTATGGGCACATTGTTGTTGGCACATTCCTAATATTTAATAAATACTTTTTAACCGTTTGACAAACTTTATTTGCTTTCTATGTTAAATTTCCACACTGTTTACATTGCACATGATGGTAATATTCCTAAGAGAACAAAAAAAGATGGCAAAAGTCTATATGGAAACTGAAGGAGTATAAATTGGGTATGAAAAATATTACTTGAAAAAAATTTAATGTTTCTTTAATAAAACAACTTTTTAAATTTATTTTTTTTATTTCAGCATATTATAGGGGTACAAATGTTTAGGTTACATATATTGCCTTTGCCCCACCAGAGTCAGAGCTTCAAGCATGTCCATCCCCCAGACGGTGTGGACCGCAGCCATTAGGTGTGTATATACCCATCCCTTCCTCTCTTCTGCCACCTGCCAGACACCCAATGAATGTTACTACTGTATGTGCACTTAAGTGTTGGTCAGTTAATACCAATTTGATGGTGAGTACATATGGTGCTTGTTTTTCCATTTTTGTGATACTTCACTTAATCAGGTGGGTTTCAACTCTATCCAGGATAATACAAAAGGTCCTATATCACCATTGTTTTTGTGGCTGAGTAGTACTTCATGGTATATATATACTGCATTTTATTAATCCACTCATGTATTGATGGGCACTTGGGTAGTTTCCACATCTTTGTAATTGTGAATTGTGCTGCTATAAACATTCTAGTGCAGATGTCTTTTTTTCCTTTGGGTAGATGCCCAGTAATGGGATTGCTGGATCAAATGGTAGTTCTACTTGTAGCTCTTTGAGGTATCTCCATATTGCTTTCCATAGAGATTGTACTAGTTTGCAGTTCTATCAGCAACGTATGAGTGTTCCTATCTTTCAGCATCCACACCAACATTTATTGTTTTGGGACTTTTTGAGAAAGGTCAAAAAAACCCAACTTTCTTGAATTGCAATTCCTTATAGATTAACACAAAGTTTATGTTATGCTTAGTTAGCATGTGTATAAAGCAAGTATTTTTTAAGAGTGAATTTAGTTTTCTATTAACAAGGACATTCACTTGTTTAAGTAAATTAATCTTTTTTTTTTTTCTGGTAGGCAGAGTACTGGGAAACACTAGCTGTTAGCCATAACAGAAGTGACACACTACAAATTCATGATTTCCTGTCATTGGATATTGTCTGACTGAGGAATTGTGATCACTTTTTTTTTTTTGGAGCAAAAGTCTCTCTCTGTCGCCTGGGCTAGAGTGCCATAGCATCAGCCTAGCTCACAGCAACCTCAAACTCCTGGACTCAAGCAATCCTTCTACCTCAGCCTCCTGAGTACCTGGGACTACAGGCATGTGCCACCATGCCTAGCCAATTTTTTCTATATATTTTTTTTAGCTGTCCAACTAGTTTCTTTCTATTTTTTAGTAGAGACGGAGTCTCGCTCTTGCTCAGGCTGGTCTCAAACTCCTGACCTCGAGCAATCCACCCACCTTGGACTCCCAGAGTGTTAGGATTACAAGCGTGAACCACGGGGCCCGGCCTGTGATCACTTTCATAGGCCAAAATAACTAGGTCCTGCTTGGGGACTTGCTAAATATGATATCTTTCTTGAATTATAATTTTTGCATTATGTAGACTTTGAAAGATATAAAGTACAACCTCTCAGCTTTCCTTTAGTGATGAAAATAATAAGTCTCAAAGGATCCTGGAGTCACCTTAAACTTCATCTGACATGAGACATTTAGAAGAATCAGACCTTTGTTTGATTACAGAACAGAGACTCATTCAGAATCACACCCAAGTGTTTACTATGAAAGGGTAACTAGAACGCAGTTTGGGAAGTGGATGGATCTAGGGCATCGCCAGGGACCTGGATACTTGTGTCCCCCTGGGATGCATGTTTTTGGTGCCCTCCTTCCGTCACTGGGTCTCAGCCTCTTTTAGACTCTGCTTCTAGCACTTGTGCCCCAGCCCCCATCTGCCACTACATCCTTGTGGTTTCTACTTACTCAAATGTTTTGCTTACCTGAAGCCCATTTTGGCCCCTTCTGCCTCGGACTCTCTCAGCTTCAACCTTTCTGTGAGAAGACTCAGCATTCTCTGTGTTCTGCATTTTCAATTTCCAAGGGAGCGTCCGATTGGCTTACTAATCATCGGAGATGCTGTTTGGTGAAAACCGTTTGTTCCAGGTCACCTCACAGGATGATGGCCAGTTTACGATTGTGCGCTTTTAGGTCATGTGATCATTCTCAATTCAATCAGTGGGGATGGGGGTGGGGAGGAAGTAGGCGATGATTCTTCTTCTTTTTTTTTTTTTTTTGTAGTTATTTGTGCAACTCTTGCTCTAGAAATAGTTTGGGTAACTTCCCTCAGGTTTTCTTTTCAAAGGGACTTTGGGTACAGCAAGCATCTCCATCTCTCTCTCTCTCTCTCTCTCTCTCTCTCAGACACATACACACGCACACACACATACACACGCACACGCACAGATTAAAATAGCGGTGACTAAAATAAAGGGAGTATGAATAAATTGAATTATGTAGGAAATAATGGGTGAAGAGGAGAAGAAACCAATATCGACCCAAGAACTAGCTTTGTCCAAGTAAAATTTCTTTGCAGTAGAACCAATTGGTTTTCAAGAATGCATTTTATTTTGCTAATCAGACCATTCTCAAGTCATTCATCGTAGTTTTTGGGAGACTCCTGCTCCGGGCACACAGAACCATTGAATGTCAGTTCTTCCTAGGAGACCTCAGCATTCAGCATGTTGGGGGCGCTTTGTTTCTTACGTTGGGAGAGAGATCCCGGCAAGAAATCAACGCCCAGGATCAAATGCAGGGGGTTGGGGATCGTCGGCGCTGAGCAGCACGGTGGAAAGGTGGCGGTAATCGAAGCTCTGCGCCCGTTTTCCTAGAAGCCTCGGCCGCCCCACCACCTGTCTGGAGTTTGACCCCTCTGGGACGTCTCCTCCCCTGAGTTTCCTCCTCATAGGCTTGTCCCTGGGAATGTGGGCGGCCCCCTTCCTGAGCGCCTAAACTCTTACTTTCCCCCCAGCCCAGCTCCTCCTCCTTCTCCTCCTCCTCCTCGGCCGTCTTTCTCCTCGCTTCAGCCACTTCCTTCCTCAGCCTCTTCCTCCCTAGTGCACTGAAGAAGATAACCGGGTCCGGACCGACGCGGCGCCCGTTCTTCATAGGAAAAGAAACCGAGGCCGAGAGGTGAGTCCGGGGGAAGAGGTGGGTAGGTATAAAGGATGGACAGGGGTGTCCGGTGCGGGCCGGGCCGGGCAGCCGGCGATCGTGGGCTGCGGGTGAGAGCGGGCCCGGGAGGGGGCTAAGGCGCACGGAGGTTGTAAGTGGCAGGGGACACCGTGCAGGAGGGGGACCCGGTGGGCGCGTCTCCCAAGCCCCCACCTCTCGGGCAGACTTCCGCACTCGGCTCACGTGACGTTTTGCCGGCCGGGGGCGGATAGGGAAGCGAGCAGAAATGGCATGATTTTTACCAGAAATGGCATGATTTTTACCGCGGTGCGACGTGTAGCTTTGCACTTGGCGGTGGTTCAGTTCTGCAGAGCCGGGTGGGGAAGGGCTGGGGGCGAGAGGAGAGGTGCCCTGAGGAATTTGGTGGCCTCAGGGCAGTGGACTCTGCAGCGCCTGAGGTGGGTGCGGCTCTTTGCGCTCCAGAACGGAGAGTAGGGGGTAGTGAGGGGCTCCCAAGGGCTCCTGGAGCCCCAGGCAGGGTCCGTTTTAGTCGCTGGGATGCCTGGACCCTGGGCGGCGCTGGCCAGTGAGTTGCGGAGACAAAGGCTTCCGGGACGAGGCCCTTCCAGGGAGCCAGCTGTGTCCCCCCAAAACGGGGGACCGAGCTTGGTGTTCCCCATCTCTGCACCCGCGCCGGTGAAGACCATGTGATGCCCTCAGGGCACAAGGTTTGGGGATCCCTACCTGGCAGAGCCCCAAACTTGGAGCAGGGATGGCCAAATATGGAGTGTGCGCGCGCCAGCGAGGAGGGAGGAAGGAAGCGAGACATCCTTTGACCCACGCCAGCTGCAAGTCACTGATTGTTAGGGCTGTAAGAAAGTGCCCTGCCCTAGTGTGTTAAGTTGGCTCCCAATTTCCAGAGGTCCGCATCCAGTAGACTTTATGTCCTTGGACATTAGGAAATCTCCATGTATGCCTCCAAACTTTTAAAAAATAACGCTAAGAGGGTCCTTAAATACGTTCTTAAGTGCATTTTGTTGGTGGGGCGTTTCAGCATATGCCCAAGTCCTCCAACATACTTTCTTTGTGATTTCCATGCACAAAGCCTAATTCAAGTCTGCGACAGAGTGACATCTGTCGTCGCCTTCCTTGAGTCCCTCTTCCTTTCTTCTGGTCCAGCCGCTCACTGACAAGCTCTTTCTTCCCTAGAATTACTCTGCTTTGGCCTCTCCTCATTGTTCTTGATCTTCTTGCTCACTGCAGTCCCAGGCTTCTGTCCTTCTTATGAAATGTCATGGCCCTTCCGAGGATTGTGTCACAATGGGTCTTTCCCCCCTTTGTCCCTCTCCCCCTTAAATAATACATAAAACATGCCAAATTATGTATGCTAGCAATTGTTTCTAACCCTATTATATTATTTTCCTATTCATAGTAGTCTAGGCAGGGAGCCTTTCTTGCCTTGTAAGTGTTCTGCCTTAATAAGTAAGTACTCAGGATGTAATATTTCATACAAATACAACTCATTATTATATTTAGTGAATTTACATAACAACAAAAGAGGAAGAAGAGGAGAAGAGACAGAATGATGTGGTAGAAACAGCATTTCATTGTGGGGAATTCACCCCTCTGAGCCTGTTTTATTACCTATAAAATGGGGATAAATAATAAATACTTTGCAAGGTTCTTAGAATTACATAAATTGAAATAAAGAAGTTGACGTGTAAGTAATTATCAAGAAATGCTGGTTGCCTTCCCTTAAAATTGGGTGAACATATGTCTGCTTAATATAACACAGGTATGTATGCTATACATAATGGAAGGATTTCCTTTTTGATTCTCGTTACTAAACGAGAGCTCTGTCTGCAGTGTGTTGCTGGTGGTGGCTGGAAGAAGTGAATAAGGGTGTGAACTTGATATATTTTCTGGGTGAGGGAAATTAGAGAATCTGAGAATTGGAGAGATCCTTAAATTCTTTGGACATTTTGTTCTTCCTTCTCTCCAGTCAGGCTAATTTTCTCTTCATCCCTCACAAATCTTACTACTTCTACGTGAATGCTTCCAGGAACAGGGTGTAAACTTTATTCACTGTTAGGCAGTTTCGATTGCTAGAGAATTTTTTTATATGCCTCCCAAATCTGCCTTTCTAGTACATCTATATCCATCCTGCATCCTGCCCAACAGAGTAACACAAAGCAAGGCTATTCACATCAGTACATAAAAAAACATACTTTAGTTTTTTAAAAATAGTGGCAGATCTTCTCTATGCTAACTTTATGGGTCAAGATTCTTTAAAGTGCAAGTGAGAGAAACTCAAACCAGCACAAGCAAAAACAGGAAAGATACTGGTTCTTTCTCGTAGCTGGAGAAGTCCAGGGCTTTCACGTATGGGCTCAGTCATTGTTACATGGCTGACTTTTCTTTGTGTTCGCTTTATTCCTGGCAGGCTCTTTCCACATGGTGGCCATTGACATCAGGGACTGTACACTTACACCTTAGAATCCAGTGGAAGGAGAGTGTCCTTTTACTAATAGTTCTAGCAGAATCTCAGGGCTGAACCTTGTTGTTCTGGATGGGATCACCCACCTTATACCACAAACCAATCATGCTAGCCCTGAACCACTTCTGGAGCCCGGGGTGAGGCTCTACCCAAGATACATAGGTTTAGAGTAAGGAGGGGAAGGTTCTATCCAAACAAAAACTAGACTGGTGCTGCCAGAATGGGGAATGGCTGCGGGGCAGGCACTACACTGAAATTAACAGGTTTTTCCTACTGTTATTCTCATGGCATGGTGTTCAGGACTTCAGCATAGTGGCTGTGTACTCTGGGTATATTTTAGCTTTTTAATATTTCTCTTAAATTGTCTTGAGTCATATATAATGTTATAGATACGATTTTGTCAATACAAAGTCCCTAATATTTGACACATAATTTTTGATAATACGTTTTATGAAGATGCATTTAATTAAGTATTTTGCATTTTATTGCAATCCAAGATCCTTAAATTATAATATGCGCACAAAAAACATAGCAGATGGTAGTGGCACTTTTAATTATTAGCTGGTAGAAAATCTGGTGTCCCACTCAGTATCATTTAAACAGGTGGTATATAGTCATTGATGTCACTCTTGTTTTTAAAAGCTACCAGGAATTAGTTACAATCCATCTGGATAAAGCTGTTTCTTCCAAATCATCACCCCCCAAAAACCCATACATGCAGCTCCACTTTTTGCGGCATTATTTGATTTGGAAAACTTATGATTTGAAAACCGACTGAATTGATACGTATTCTGTCCATTTGTTCATACTTTCTGACCCTCCTGCAGGTATAGTTCCATCCTTTCTCATGAAAGCAATATTTCTTTAGTCCCTACTCTTGGTGCCAGACATGATGCAGCAGTGAGCATTTGTCAGACTGCAGAGAGGAGCTTACCTGCTAGTGGTGAAAGCCCGAGAACAGGTCATTCCAATTGGCTGAAATGAAGAGGGGCACACAGTGCTATGGGAACACGCAGTGGGGGAGTGCTCCTACTCCAAGGGGTTCAGGGAAGGCTTTCTGGGGGAAGTTATATTTAAGCTGGGAATGGATGTGTGGGAGTTAGCCCCAGGAAAGAGGAATAGTGATAGTCTGGGTTGAAGCAACAGTATTTGTGAAGCCTGGATGTGAGCTTGAGGGGCATTTGTGACAAAAAGAAGCCCCATGTAGCTGTAGCCTAGAGATCAAGGGGGTAGGGTGGAGGCTGCACTGAAGGGCAGACACCCAGCCCGTGGAGGGCGTAGTGAGCCAAGGAAGGCTCAGCTCCTGTCACATCCTGGACTCCTCCTTATCCTCAGATGAATGGTCTTCACTGCAAGCTCTCCACTGCAGTCAGATTTATTGGCCAGAGAAAGACATGATGCCCCTGCATGTGACCCAGCAGTTATCACTGCACTGACACAAGGGTATTAAAGTTGCCTTTATGTGGGTCTACCTCCCCACTAGACTACAGGCTCCAGAAGGGCAGGAAGTGTTGTCAGTTTATCCTGGTCTCCCCAGCCCGTAGGGTAGGGCCTGCCTCAGGTGTGCTATACTTTTTCTCCTTGGCTTCTATGCTTTTGCATTTTTTTTTTTAACCCTCTTTCCTACTTGCCCACCTGCTCCACTCCTCCCCACTGACCTCCAGGAAGCCTTCTGCAGCTTCCTCCTTTGTGCTTCTGCAGTGCCTGGGACCCACCACTCAAACAGTGCTTGTCACGTTGCTATTCACTGGAGGCCTTTCTCTGCCTTTGGAAGGTGAGCTCCCTGAGGGGAGGGCAGATCCTGTGCCGCTCCCCGGTTGTATTTTTGGTGCCTAGCAGGGCGCCATGAGAAGACCTGCTTAGAGTGAGTCGTGGGTGTAGGAGAATGGCTGCATTCTCCCCACTGTGGGGACCAGGAGTGGGGGCAGCTGAGAGGGCAGTTATAAAGGCAGAGGGACAATAGGGATACTTCAGTGCCACATCCATCACACAGGTATTTTTAGGAAGAGGGATATGGTAAGTTAATAGTGACAAACGCTGCATGAAAAAAAGAAAAGGCCCTTGGATTTGGATGTGCTTGATGGAATGTAGAAATGATAATAATGTAGACTTACTTCTTTTTCTCTCAGGTAGCCATGAATGTGGATCATGAGGTTAACCTCTTAGTGGAGGAAATTCATCGTTTGGGTTCAAAAAGTAAGTATTCTAACGATATGTCTTCGGAATTTGCCTCAGAGCAGGCAGAGCTAGCATTCTGGAGGAGCCTGTGAAGGGGTCACCCAGGGCTTCAGACACATTTATGCCAGCTCTGCCCACAGCCCCTTAGCTTGAAGTGGCATCTGGAGGTTTGTGAAACTCTTGGAGCTTTTGGGGCCTTGTGATCCTGATGCAGAGAATGGTTGAGGTATTTCATTATCCTTTGAATGGGAAGGAAAATTGCCAAGTTTCTTTCATCTGACTGCATTGAAATCTGGTAATTGAATTATGTTCCAGTTTTTATTTGTCACACTATTAAAATTCATGTTTTCTTCTTTACCCTGCCACCATTTCACAAACTTCCAAACGACTAGGGACTTAGATTGAAATAATACTAAATTGTCTTTATTTCCTCCAAATTCTTGGGTTTTATATAATCCAGTGTTTTACTACATATAACTAAAATAAACCATCCCTTAGGTAGTTTATTTTTAAATCATCTTTTTTTCCAGCAACAACTAAGCCGCTTCTGTGAAGATAGTGACATGTAAAATTGGTAGTATTAGTGTCTTTTTCCTAAGCTGTAATGCAAATTACTATTATACTTAAAACTTGAAGTATTTGGTATATCTAAGATAACATATGCAAGAATTTGGGGAACATTTGGAAAATAATAAGAACAATAGACATATTCAGCAACAACTAGGATAATGGAATTCAAAGTTTTAAAATTACATCATGTAAGTAAAAAACAACTCTAGAAAGAACCTCATAAGAGTTATTTTGTCATTCTAGCTTGATTGTTCTTAAAGCCCTGTCTGCTTACAAATCACAAATCCTTTGAAGTAACAGAACACATTTTGAAAATTCCATTAAGTCATTAATATGAAATATCCCCTGCATTAGTTTTCCGTTCTTGCTATAACAGATTACCACAAACTTAGTGATGTAAACAACACAGTTAGGCTGGGCGCGGTGGCTCACGCCTGTAATCCTAGCACTCTGAGAGGCCGAGGTGGGTGGATCGCTCAACGTCAGGAGTTTGAAACCAGCCTAAGCAAGAACGAGACCCCGTCTCTGCTAAAACTAGAAAAGAAATTAATTGGCCAACTAAAAATATATTTAAAAAATTAGCCAGGCATGGTGGTGCATGCCTGTAGTCCCAGCTACTCAGGAGGCTGAGGCAGAAGAATTGCTTGAGCCCTGGAGTTTGAGGTTGCTGTGAGCTAGGCTGATGCCACGACACTCTAGTCAGGGCAACATAGTGAGACTCTGTCTCAAAACAAAACAACACAGTTAGTATCTTAACGGTTCTGTAGGTTCAGGAGTCTGATAAGGGTCTTGCTGGGCTAAGATGAAGGTGATGGTAGGGTACATTCCTTTCTGGAGGTTCGAGGAGAGGATCTGTTTTGTTTCCTTGCCTTTTCCACCTTCTAGAGGCTGCTCACATTCTTGGCTCACAGCCCCTTTCTTAATTTTCTTTTCTTTTTCTTTGAGACATAGTCTTGCTATGTTGCCCAGGCTAGAGTGCCATGGTGTCAGCCTAGCTCACAGCAACCTCAAGCTCCTGGGCTCAAGTGATCCTCCTGCCTCATAGCCTCCCAAGTAGCTGGGATTACAGGCATGTGCCACCGTGTCCAGCTAATTTTTTCTATTTTTAGTAGAGACAGCATCTTGCTCTTGCTCAGGCTGGTCTTGAACTCCTGAGCTCAAGTGATCCTCCTGCTTCAGCCTCCCAGAGTGCTAGTATTACAGGCATGAGCCACCTCACCTGGCCACCTTTCTTAATTTTCAAAGCCAGCAACAGCTGGTTGAGTCCACACTGCATCACTCTGACCTTCTCTTCTGTCTTTCTCTTCCATTTTTAAGGACCCTTACATTAGGCTCGCCCAGATAGTCCAGGGTAATCTCCCTGTTTCAGGGCCCTCAATTGAATCACACCTGAAAAGTCCCCTTTGCCATGTAAAGCAACGTATTCATGGTTTCTGGGGATGAGGACATGGATATCTCTGGAGGCCATTATTCTTCCTGCACTTCCTCTTTTTGGTCTGCTGTAGTCACTTTATTTATTACAACAAACTGGAGTCATCATTACTGAAATGTATGAAGGAAAGATAAATGAGGCATATGAAAGTTGGTGTGGACTTAACAACCAAGTGAGTTTAATTCATAGGGTTAGTTATTATGCTATTTGTTGAGCCTCTACCTATGCCAGTCACTGTGCAAGTGTAGGTGGTATAAGGTAATGTGTTCCTTTTCCTCAAGGCCCTTACTATTTAGTTGATGAAAACAGATAAATACCCATGAGGCGATTATCAGAAAAAATGGTATGAACCGAGAAGTTCTGGCATTCAGCGTGGTCCCAGCAAAATAGATTTTTGAAAGGTGTAGTAGTCGGGGGTATTTAATTACGTCCTAAATCTCAGGTAGGACTTTGAAGTACAGGGCAGGTCAATTTAGGAGGAAATGCATGAGCTGAATTTGGAATGGGAATGAATGTGATGTTTGCAGAGAACACTGAGGAGACATTGGAAAAATGTAATTTATTTAGTTTTGTCATCAAACAAATGAACAAGCTTTCCTAACCCCATTTTCCTTCCCCCTGCTTCACCATACCCACTTGGTGGACGTTTGGTGAGTCTTATTTCCAATAGTGATTCTCCTCCTTGTGTTCCCCCTCCCACATTCTTGATTTCTCCTCAGCTCAGTAGGATCATCTTACTTTTTTTTTAAGTTATTACTTTCATTAATTAGATAGTTTCTTGTATTAATTTCAAATTTTAAAGAAGACCTCATTCTGTGGAGGCAGCAGCAATTAGAAATATCAATAAAATTCTTAAGTTAATATTTTGATTCTGGAATGAGACTTGATTTATACATATGACATAAATAAGATCCCAAATGATAAATTAGGATTTTCACACAAATTTTAATTTTATCATATAAATTGCCATTACTTAATATAGCTAGTGTTACTATATAGCAATATCTAGATACATACAATATTTCTTAATGTCATCTTCCTCCAAAGTTTTCAATGCTCAGAAAATATAAAGAATACAAAAACAGTAATATATGACTCAATCATGACTATACATTGAACTCTATTGGTTATAAAATAATTTCTGAATATTAGTTTGGAGTTTACATGTATGTGTACTGTTGTTTGGATTAGTAAAGGTGTTAAAGGCATAGTTCCAAAGATTTGTAGGATTTCCTTTTCTTTATCCATGTCAGCCTAGTGTTTATTACTCAGATTCAACTGGTTTTTTAAAAATTCTAACCTTTACACCACTAGGGGAATGTCATTATTCTACTAGGGCAAACTGAAATTCCACTTCAAAATTAGCAGCTTTACAAATTAGAAGACTTAAGGTAATTATCATAACTTCTATAGGCATGAAACAACTTTTAATGTTGCAGCTTCATCAGGGCACCTTGAATTTCTTGTTCCTGATAAAAGACTTACTGAGTTGAAAAGCGTGTATAGAGATAAGTTATCTTCTGACATGTTATGGTTAATTATTTAAGTTGTATCTGGAGTAATTTTGACTAATCTACGTATGATGTATGAGTTTAAGCTGGAAAATGATTAATTTCATTTTTTCTGTTTCATTTAAAGTCAAATTCTTTAAAGTCTCATTCTCATCTAGTGAAAAAAGATTAAGTGGAGAATGACAATTTGGAGATTTAATTTCTTTTACTCAACAAATATTTCTTGAGTGCCTCCTTTGAGCTCAAGTGATAGAGATGCAGAAATAAACAAAATTCCATCTCAGCCCTTCAGGTCCTCTTTAGCAGCTGAAAGAAAGACACTCTGGAAGCATGTAAAGGGAAGTGACTAAGAGCTTAGGCCCTGGAGCCAGCCTCTCTGGGAATGAATCCTTTCTCCTCTACATAGTTACTATATGACCTTGGACACCTTACTAAGCTTTTCTGTGCCTTGGTTCCCTTATTTGTGTAATAATAATAATTCTCTATTTCAACGATTCGAAGCTACTGTTTTTGCATTTTAAAATCTCTAAAATAGAGCCAGGTGAGGTGGCTCATGCCTATAATCCTAGCACTTTGGGAGGCTGAGGCGGGAGGATTGCTTGAGGTCAGGAGTTCGAGACCAGCCTTAGCAAGAGCGGGACCCAGTCTTTACAAAAACTAGAAAAATTAGCTGGGCATGGCGATGTGCACTGATAGTCCCAGGTACTTGAGAAGCTGAGGTGGGAGGATCACTTGAGTCCAGGCATTTGAGGTTGCAGTGAGCTATGATGATGCCACTGTGCTCTAGTGTGACAGAGCGAGACTTTCTAAAAAAAAAAAAAAATCTCTAAAATAAGAATACA
>VBSM01000361.1:84837533-84859815 GCA_008086735.1 Cheirogaleus medius
TGAGAAAAAAAAAAAGAACCTAAGTAGGGGAAAAGGTCTGGGATGCTGGGCAGATGGCTTAACAGGGCAAAATTACAGAAGTAGGTCTCTCTTGTCACTTGGGCACAGCCAGCAGCTCGTTATGACTGGATCAAAAGGTGCATGGAGCTCGATGGCAGAAGACCAGGCAAGTGACAGGTGTGAGGCCAGAGGATGAGGAGCCTTATCTGTGAGGCCATGGACTTCGCTTTAATTTGAAGGTGATAGGGAGCTATGGAAAGATTATAGTAGAAGAGTATCAACACAGATTTCATCCTATAAAGCTTCTTCCACACTTTTTATTCCACACCAATATGGAGGATTTAGTGGGGGGCGGCAAAAATGGAGAAAAAGAGGCTGGTAAGGAGTTATCAGTTACCAGCTTGCAGTTATCTTAGGCGAGAAGCCATTGGGACCTAAACCAAGGAATTGTCACTGAGGAGGAGAGGCTAGAGCGACAGAAGACGGGAAGATGGTGGGAACACCTGGACGCCCGTCAGGGGGAGGGGTGAGAGGGCAGGAGAATTCCAAGATTACACCCAGATTTCTGCCTTTGGTGCCTTTAGAAAATTTAAACTAAGTTGAGAATTTACTACATGCCGGGCACTCTATAAAAGGCTTTACGTCTGTTATATCTGTTCGTTCTTGCAACAACCCTGTGAGGGTATGTTTACCCTTATTTGATGGATGAGGTAGCTGAAGCTCAAAGTGATGCCAGGCAAGTGCTCTAAGCTATCCTTCCTCACACCCAGCAGCTCCACTTGTGTCTGTAATCAGTGGTACCTTAGACAGTTTACTCCAGGTGAGTAAATTACTCACGCTAGTCACCGCTCCCGCAGCCACCTGGCTCGGTGCAGCTTACTGTCCCCGTTCATCTTGTCGTTAAGGGGCCCGTGTCACCGACAGAGCAGCCAGTGTGTGCCGGACACTGCCGCGTGCTGTAGGACGGTGTCCCTGACAGCATCGTGAGGAAGATACTCAGATCCCCACATTACAGGGGAGGAAACCAAGGCTTAGGGAGCTTTAAACAGGTTGCCCAAGGCCAGACAACTAGTAGTTGGCAGAAATTTTGGCTGAAGGCTGTCAGGTTTTTAAAAAGCTCCATGTTATCATTCCCTTTAAAGTCGAGAACAAGTGCTGCCTCCTCCACAAAGTTTTCCTTACCATTTTAGCCCAGAGACATCTTGCTCTCCTCCGAACTGTGGGGTATATTGTCTTCGCTACTCGTTTGGCATCCAATCACGTACCGCTTTGTACTGTTGCTTTACTTGTTTTGAGTATATTTCTTATTTCCTCATGGGAATTGAAGGCCTTTCTTTAAAAGCAATTTTATGTAGAAAGTGATTCTATGTACTTCCTCATACCTGCCTCTAGTGCCTAACACATTGCTGCACTGGCAGCTCATGGAAGTCTAGGCTGAGTTTGCTAAGCATCAGGTCGGAAGTTCTCGCAGAGGATCATGGGAGCTCAAGAATCCTCGGTCAAGGCATGGTCCTCCCCTCCCTGTGGTGGCCATCTTCTTAACAGTGGGTGCGGCTGTGGGAGGGAAGGACCTGCTGCAGAGGGTAGGAAGAGGCTAGGGGTTCAGCTGGGTGATCAAAGGAATCAACCAACGATGGGAGGTGACCCAGCTTACCCTTATCTCCAAGTTTTCAGTATACTGATTTTTAACAGCAGATCCATCTCTTGTCTATCTTAATTTTCAATGTCTATGTTAAAAACTGGCCTCCAAATAAGATAGTTGAGGCCTCCTGTTGAACATGGATGTCTGGGCCTACCACCAGGAATTCAGATTCAGTAGTTATGATGAATGGCTGAGAAACATGATTTTTTTTTTGGCAGGGTCTCACTCTGTCATCCAGGCTGGGGTGCAGTGGCCCAATCACAGCTCACTGCAGCCTCAACCTCCTGGGCTCCAGTAATCTTCCTACCTCAGCCTCTTGAGTAGCTAGGACTATAGGCACATGCCACCATGCCTGGTTAATTTTTAAAGATATTTTGTAGAGATGGGGTCTCGCTATGTTGCCCAGGCTGTTCTAAAATTCCTGGCCTCTACTGATCCTCCTGGCTTGGCCTCCCAGAGTGCTGGGATTACAGGCGTGAGCCATTGCACCTGGCTGGAATGTACATTTTTAAGACATTCCCACCCTGGGGGTTCTGAGTGTGTTCAGAACACAATTCAAGAAACACTGCTCTTGGATTTCTCTTTTATTTGTTGTCTTTATTGATTTGACAGCTAACATAACAATTAAAAAAATCAAAATAGAGAGAGAGGTTCATCTACAATATTAGCACTGTAGCACATTCACCTTTTTAAAATGTTTTTTGGTTCTCTTAGTTTTTGTCTAGGTAATACTAGGGGTAAGATGTGTATAACACATTGTATTTATCCCATCACTTTTTGGATCTGGGAAGAGGATACATTGAATTTATGTTTGTGAAGGGTTAAATTATAATCTTGGTAAACCCATAGTTGGATATTTATTAATGATTTGTAAATCTGCCATACATGAGGGCAAGAAATAGACTTTGCATTTGCTAACATTATATTTTTTCACATTAGATGCTGATGGAAAGTTAAGTGTGAAATTTGGGGTCCTCTTCCGAGATGACAAATGTGCCAACCTCTTTGAAGCATTGGTAGGAACTCTCAAAGCTGCAAAACGAAGGAAGATTGTTACGTACCCAGGAGAGCTACTTTTGCAAGGTGTTCATGATGATGTTGACATTATATTGCTGCAAGATTAATGTAGTTCGCATATTTATGAATTGCTATTTTTTGTTTCTGGTAAACTGGAATATAAGTCAAACAACAAATGTTTGAACCTGCTTAATGTATTTTTATAGAACTTTGTAAATGAAAGGAGACTCGTATTTTAGAAGTCTGTCCTTTTTTATATCTTGAAAGAAATTTATGTATTACACTGTAATATAAACAAGTCCTGTTATTTTTCTTAGGAATCTGGTTGGAAAATGTAGGCAATGAGGCTTTTTTTTTTGGTGGTGTTAGGGGAGTATTTGTTTCATAAATCATTCTTAGACAATTTCTACAGATATTTGACATTCTGTGAAAGCAAGAAGCAAACTGAAGACCAACTCCCACAAGGAATATTATAACGTTTATGTAATAAAGACATGTAACTGTCTTAAAATTGACTTATTGCCTTATTTTGTCAATTGAGTTTTCACATCAAGATTAGGTAATTGCAGTAAAAGTTACTTTAATTTGAAAAAAAATTATCTTAAAACCAAAGAATTAAAAAAATAGGCATTGTTAGTGTCATGGTTGGACCCTACAAACAGTATTTATTTTGATGCTGAATATGTGCTTATTGCTGAGTTAGGAAACATACCAAAAAAGGTAATCTAAAAACCTCCTTTTCTCATTGGGTTAGACCTGCTCAAAGCAGTATCGATTATCTATGATTGCATGTTGCAGCCTGTAG
The DNA here is from genome assembly GCA_008086735.1 of Cheirogaleus medius. NCBI lineage: Eukaryota > Metazoa > Chordata > Mammalia > Primates > Cheirogaleidae > Cheirogaleus > Cheirogaleus medius. The sequence goes on from VBSM01000361.1 coordinate 84,840,998, forward strand.
TACAGAATTTAAAACCATTCAGAATATCAAGGAGGGTAAAGTCAGTGAAAGCCACGGTGGTCAGGGGCGGTATCATAGGGGAAGCAGAACTTGCATCGAGGAATGATTGGAACTTTATCTGGAGGGAAAGAGATAGGCCAGATGAGGATGATGACCGAAGGAAGGATAGAGGGACATGAATCAACAAGTCCCCATCTTTTGAAAGGTAGGATATCAGTCTGACCAGAATGCTAGGGAGAGAAGTGATTCAGGTTGAACAACGCAGGTGGAACCTAGAAGCCAGGAAGAGGAGTCTGAACAGAAATCAGAGCAAGGACATTCCATGACGAAAATGACGTTTAGTGCAGCTCACTGTGGCCTCGGCAATTCGGGTGGATTGTAGAGTGAAGAAGCGGTCAGATAAGCCAGCTAAAACACAGCTCAGGAATCTCATGGGGTGATGATAATGGAAAGACAGGGAAAGGACAAGCTTCATGCACATTTTTAAGGAAATTGAAACCCTTTTGTCAGTACTCTTTCTGGTGTAAGTGACTGGACCCAATTCAAACTAGATCAAACCACAGAATTCACTGGCACTTGATGGTTACTGCTAACATTTATTGAGCATTCGCAATGCTAATTCTCATACAACTCTGTGAGATAGGTACTAGTATTATCTCCCGTTTTATAGGTGAAATAAATGAGACACAGGAAAGTTAAGTAGCTTGTCCAAGTTTACCTAGGTAGAAAGTGGTAGAGTCAGCATTTTGAAATTTGACTCATCTAACTGGCAAGTCCAGGGATGGGATAGATTTTGAGCATGGCTAGCTCCAGGGACTTAAACAATGTCAGAACTCACTGCTGTTCCACATTGGCTCTGATGCCTTCTCATTCTCTTTCTACTCTAAATAAACTTCCGGCTTATAGCTGGGAAGATGCCTGCTGGTAGTTGCAAATTCACTTATTCCTAGATTACCAATCCTAGTAGAGAGAGAATTTATTACAATATCTAATCATGAATTCCAAGAAAGGAATTCTGCTTGGCCCTACTTGCAGCATAAACCTACCCCTTTGATCAATAACATTTGCTAGGGGAAGAGATGCCATGAGTTGACAGGCCTCAAGTCATGCTAGTTTCTCATACTGTGCTTGACAGCAACCTCACCTCCAATAAGAGAGGGAGAGTTGCCCAAAGAAAAGGATGCTGGCTACGTGGGAACAACATAGGTTCACTATAGAAACAAGAGACCTTTGGAAGAATGAATTCGTAGAACTATGTGGCAGGAAATAAAAGATAAATGAGGAGCAGTGGCCAAAGCCACCACCATATGGGGCCTCGGTGACTGAGAGAAAAATACATTAGTTAACAGAGACAGGAAAATTGGGTGGAGGAGGAAGGCTAGTCTTAGGGAGTTTCATTTGTTCTGGTGACCATGGCATCTATCTCCCCTGCCAAATAAGTACTGGAGTTTTATTTGGGCATGGTGAATTTGAGGTAGTTAGAGTGGAAATGTGTAAGTAGGTGAGGATTTTGTACTAAAAACCAGGTGAAGGTTTGGAAGTGTAGACAGAGATTTGAAAATGATGGTTCAAGGTTGATTTTCATCTTAATTTTGATTTGTGTAGATAATCCTACTTCTGCTTCTTGTATTACCATTGAATTGAAATTTTAATTATTAGGCACTTAGAAAACACAGAAGACACACGATCTATAGGCTTTATGAAAGTCTAGGCTGGGAAATTGAAGCAAACTTTAGAGGAGAGCAATCTAGGAAGCCTAAATATGTCTGATAGAATTTTATGAGGTGGGTGACCTCACATTATCAAAGAGATTTTCTTTAAAAACCTACAGAAATTGAAATTGTTACTCAGTTTGTCACTACTATTTGTTTAGTGTCTTCTTGGTGAGCATCAGATGAAATTTCAAAGTTTCAAACCCTTCATAATTTAACGTTTAATAAATATCTTCCAGAAAAGGTATATTCATGTGATTGTTTAGTTATTTTAAGAAAATTGACAGAAAAGCATTTCTACCTGTCACTGACATCCCTGGTACAGTTTTATGTATTTTCCTTTAGATTCAAGATGGTCAGTTCCTTTGTAACAACTTCATATATGGATAATTGTTTTGTTTGGATCCCGGTCTTAAAATTTGAAATCACAGATTTGATTTTTTTTTGAGGCAGATTCACAGTGAGAATAATCTTTCTTGGCCATAAACTGTGTTCCGGTTAATTACCTGAGTAATAAGTATATTGGCTATAGCCAGGTGGGAGTTAGAGATTATGAACAGTTGTACACAAACATTCCTTCATTCATTCAGCAAAAATATATAACACCTACTGCATTCAAGTCATTGTACTAGGCATTAGGAAATACTAAAACAAAGCAAAATAAGAATAAACAAAATTTGATTCCAGTCCTCAAAAAAACCCCCAATTTGTACAATATGTATTAAATATTATAGAAGAGACTTTGGGTAAATTATATAGGGGTATAAGTGCAAAAAATGCTGAATTGTTCCTGGGGGAACCAGGGGATTTTCATAGATGAAGTAAAGTTTGTTTGGGCCTTAAAGTGGTAGAATAATAGGGCAAGACTTCAGGGGTGGAGTCGCTATTGCATATAGAGGCAGAGATGGGCAAGTGACTTGAGGTAAGGCAGGAAAGAGGAATATGAAGAGCTGAGATGGGAAAGGAAGGTTGGGACATTATTTTGAACTCTTAGGATAGAAGAGACAATTCTAAATGTATGTCTTAATATTGATGGATTACAAAGAACTGTGAAAAACTTACATAAAATAATTTGGTAAGTACCATGAATTATGCAGTAAGTTTAATTTTTAAGTTCTGTAAGAGTGCTATTTTTTATATTGAGATTATTAATACAATCTATAATTATAGCCTATCATCTTCATAGTGAATGACTGTTAATTAAAAATTTATTAAAGTTACCACTTTTGCATACTCACATTTCCTTAAGTCCTGTCATAGAGAATCCAAGCACCCCTTAGTGTCCTGGAGTCACAATTTAAAATAAGTTACTGAAAGGTTGACCTGAGGAATTTGTCTTACTTAAACACTACCATCCCAGATTTCCCTGGTGTCTATGCTACTTCCTACAGTTCCAGACAATAAGGAGAAAAAGGCCTGTGAACTGGGAGACAAAATACAAACATGCGATGGTAAAGGAACAAGCTGGCTTCCCTGTGTGACATGAGATATTGGATTCATTAATTTATAGCCTCATATATCTAGAAAAAGTCAAGAGAAATGCATGTACCTTTCATTTTTTTATGGCAAATAATCTTGGGGTTTCCTCTTCCTTAAAAAAGTTATAAATAACTCTTCAAGGAAAATCAGCTCCTCAAGAACCTTTTATGATGAGGCATCAGAAACAATCATACTTTTCTGGAAGATGACTCCATCTGAAAACTTGTAGTTTTTCTCCCCAAGCAGCCTCAACAAAATGTTTCTTAAACATTTTTTTCTGTAGTCCTCCTTTTAGTGAATGCTTTAATTAAGACACTTTGAGCTAGAAGGAATGGAGATTGACTTAGCTACTAGAAAAGGGGGGTTAACTGTCAGGATGTATAAGGGACAATTAGGAAGATATGGGACCCCGCTGAAACCCAAAAGAGGGAAGGAAATGTAGCATGGTGAGACCTACGGAGACACCGGACTCCTAGCCAGAGAGTGTCAGAATGGCTTTTGTGCCTCTTTCAACATCTCAACACTCTGGAGGTTCTGCCCAGGACCCAGCATATCCAGGGGGAAGCATCTCTCAGGCTTGTTCTCAGGGGCAGCCCTGGTGAAGAACCACCCTTTTCTGCACTTGGGCTTCCCAGTTAGACCACACCAGTTTTCATGGACCAATTCATTCTTTTTGCTTCTCCTCATGCTTCTAATTAGCTTCCTCATCCTCTATCTTTTCTCTAATCCATAGCTTCTACTTAAGAAGCCATTAGTTTGTTCTCTCATTACTTTGATTTATTGGCGTCAGTTCTTGCCGCTAGCTGTCTCCAGCTGTACGAGGTCTGAATTCAGATGCCTGATGGAAAGAGCCTGAGTAGCTCAGTTTGTCCCTAGTTGACAACTTTTTGTGCCAGGCCACCTCACAGGACATTGGCCAGCCCAAGGACCCATTGGGTCAGCTGCCTACCCCTAGTCCAGTGAGTTACGGTGTGGATAGCGGGTGAGGGTTAGGCATATGGCACACAGCGTGGCTGTCTAGCACTACTGCCACGGAGTCTGTGAGCTGAGCTGCCGTAGCAGGGCCTGTGGGGCTGGCAGGCAGTGTGACTGTGTTCTAACAAGCCTCTCCTCAGACTCGCTGTGATTTACAGTACAATATGAAAACAGTAACTTTCCATTTGGAGGATATGACCAGCCTTTTTAAACAAAAAATATCACCCTTATGTGATTAGTTGTACTTGCAGTATTCATGATCAAGCAAATACATAATACAAAAAATAAAAAATACAAAAAGCTATTGTAACTTCAGCAAAGATTTTACATGTATTTGCATGTGATTAATCAATAAAAGCCTTTAAACTAATAATACATTTATTTATGTATACAAGGCACATTATTCAATCTACAGAAAATGCTTGGTATACATATGGGTTCCTGGGTCACTTGAAATAACTCTAGGGCTCCTTAGGGCTGCTCTGCCCACAGGTTAGGAATGATTTTGTGGGATAATAAGCACCTTTCCCACACCAGGAAAGCCTGCATTTGAGCCTCAGAATCTGCTACTTGTTTGCTTTATTTCTCAGAGCCAGTGGTAGTTCTACATTTCTTCCCCTTGAATCTAGGCAGTCTTCTGTGACTGCTTCAACAGATAGAATGCAGTAGAATGATCCTAGTGATTGCTAAGACTAGGTCATAAATGGCCATAAAACAACTATGTGTTGAGAGGGAAGGAGGGCTTTGGGGATGGTTTGATCAAGCAACTCAATGATGTCACCAAGATCCTGATTTTTTTTCTGTTTCTCCATTCTGCCTTCTGCAATATGTTTCATTTATTTCTTTCTAAATTTGGCTTTATTCTTGGTTAAAAAATAGCTGCCAACAATTCTTGGGGGTAACATGACTCCTTGGACAAAGAGGGAGAGGGACAGAAAGAGTCTGAGGAGAAAAAGTAGCCTCAGTAGCTTGATCCATCGCCAGCTAGCTTCCAGTGCTGCTGCTGAGAAGTCAGATAACATTCTAATTTCTTATTATTTTTATGTGCCTTTTTAAAAATTGTGGGAACTTTTAGGATTTTTTTTTTTATCTTTAGTGTTCTAAAGATTTGCCGGGGTCTGGATTGTACCTGGGTCTGGATCATTTTTTATCTGTTATTTTGGGCACTGGACTGACTCATTCAATCCAGAAACGTATGTTCTTTAGTTTAGGGATGTTTTCTTGTGTAATTTCTTTGATAATTTATTTCCTTCAATTTTTTCTGGCTTTTTTTTCTTCTGGAACTCCTGTTAGTTGAATCTTGATACTCTAATTTTCTAATTTTTTCTACTTTTATCTTTTTGTTCTCTTTTTTTAAGAGGTTTACTTGACATTCTTGCTAAAAACTAAAAGTTAAAAATCTATTTTCATATTTTAATTTCCATTACTTTTATTACAGGATAGTATTCTGTTCCTATATCATATACACAATGTTTTTTCTCATCTCTGAGAATATTAATTATGAATTCATTGATATTTTCTTCTGCTTCTTATATCATCTTTTTCAAATGAGGTCCTTTTTTCAATTTGTTTGTTTGTATCTCTCTTTTTATGTGTTTATGCTGGGGTATTTCCTCAAATATTTAGAGATCCTTGTCTCTCTATTCATATTTAACAGTGAGTCACTAGGAAACTGATCAGAGGCTCTGTGTTGGTGGGCAGTTTTTGCTAACATGTATTAGTGAGTTTTGCTATACGGTCATCAGATGGTAAGCAAGCTTTTCATTGTGAAAATCCCAAACATCAAAATTGTAGGGTCTTTTGCTTCTCTTTCTGAAGTCATTCAATTTCTTCTGAGAAGAATTTAGCTATTTTCTGCTTGAATGTATCTTATGGGTGCTGGCATTTCTGGAAGCAGATAGGGGAAGAAACTGGGGTCCTAGTGTTCAATCAGCAAACTTGATTCACTCCTCTGTTTTCAGCTCTGCTCACCACCCTTGCTGTTTACTATATCTGGGTTCTCTGGAGTGGAACTGCTTCCTCTCTGCTTTTTTCAGAGACCTTGGTCTCTGTGTGTAGGGAGGAAGGGTAGTTATCTGGATTCACAAGAAGGGAGATGGGGCCTGGGGAAGGTCTACCAGCTTACATGCTCAACCAACCACCCTGATTTTAATCACACACCTTATTCCTGCCTTAAGGGTTCCCTGGAAATACCATGCTCTGAGTCTCTTTGGGCCTCTGTGAGGGTAGGTTGGCTCAATTTCCTGCTGGTATCCCTACCCATAGGTGCTTAGGTGGCAGCTTTCCCCAGTCTGCTATTACTCTTCCATTTGCTTTCCAATCTCCAGGACATAATTGCTGTTGCTCATCAGTTATTGCCTCCTCTTATATTCTCTTTGTCCTTGTGAATTTGTGACTTTCTTCATTTATTTGCTTTCATTAAGAATGGGTTCAAAAGTAAGAGAATATTAAAAAGCTGATTGATTTGTCATATTTAGCTGGAAAATCTTTCTCTTTTCCTTAGTTCTAAATTGTTTTCTTTAATCTTTTTGCTTTAAGACTCCCGGATCACAAATGCAGAAAATCCAGAGTTCATTTTTAGCTCCACTTTGCATCACCTGTGGTGCAGATCACTGTCATATTGACTCTCCAGCACACTGTGTATCTGTAACCCTAAGGCAAACTTTGTCTGACTTCTGCTATCTTTCAATCCCTCAGCCTCCAGGGCATCCAGGCAGAGACAAGGATCAGGAGAGAAGGTGGGGTATGCCAGGAGAAGCCCAGAACGCTCTCATCATTGAGGAATGTGAGATTTAGGCAATTAGGGAATACAGTCTAAGTTCATCATATTTCATTTCACATGAATGTGTTCTGAAGAAACAAGAAGAGGAAGTGTGGTAAGAAAAAGAGAAGAAATAGCACATCGCAGCAAGAAATGATAGATCTTGCAAAATGAAAAAACTAGGAATAAAAACACAAGACAATGATTTGGGGGCTGATTTTGGAATTTATTAGAATAGCTTTATCAAATTGACATAAAGTTTAATAAAAATGATGTGTCTCCTTAAGTAGGTACCAAATTAACTTTGTGGAATGCACTATTTGATTAGAATAGTAAATAGTCTACCCGTATATTCAATGTTTATTGTCTGTTGATGTAATCAACAGAAAAGGAGCTTACTGACAGCTGGCTGCAGAGAGAAGCATCGAGTATTAGCACAAAGGGCCCATCATAAAGATGAGGTATTTTTGGAGCTGGAGTCATCCACAGAGTTTAGAACCCTACCATTGGAGCCAGGAGGCATTCAGCAGATCGAGGAAATAGATCCTTGGCTTTGAATGGTGGGCAAATCTAATAACCTTTAAGACTTGGTATTTTCTTATGTGTAAGGTGGGGAAAATAATAATAATTTTTTTTCTTGTATGAAGCCATTCATTTTTTTCTGAGAATTCTAAACTCTTAGGATTATTGTGAGGATTAAATGTCTAAAGTATAGTAATTGCTCAATAAATGTTAGTTGTTACTATTATTATTTGTCTTGGCAGGAACATTGTCCTTGGGGTTGTAATTGTGACCATTATTTGTTTCATGAAGTACTGAAAGTAACCTGAACATCGAAGATGACTTTATGGCCAACAGAGAAAGTGGTCCCTGGCCAAGGTCTAATTACCTCAGCCTTCAAGGGCAGGAAACAAAGGTTACTGAAAGTCATAGGGCTAAATCCAGAGACAAATTTATAGTTGATGTTTCTCCTTTGGTGGATTTTTGTTTGAGGGCCAAATCTCTGCCTTCCATAACTCATGATACCTTTGTCCATCCTGCAGAGATTTTTGAGTCTTTTTGTTTCCTGATGAATCTCCAGTGACTATAACATTGCTGGCACATAATAGGTGTTGTTAAATAAATGAATTTAGAAGAGCTTGGTTGCTGTTCTGAGCATCTGAAGCTCACGTACCATGGTTACTTACAGTTTAAAATAATAAGAGAGCATATGAATTGGCAATTACATTTCTTTGATTGAAGGGTGTGCTATAGTTTTTTTTTTTTTTAATTAGTGTTTTGGCAGCTTTTATTCTAGAGTGTTTGGATGATAAATGAGTACTTTTTTTCAGAAAGGTAACACATGGCTCCTGTATTTTGTGAAATAACAAACTCTTCATTTCATTGCTGGATTTTTAGAGTATGTTTCATAATTAGAGAAATAAAAACGAGCCTTTGCAAGGCTATCCGAAAGTGAAAAGTTTTGGGATGAATCTAGAACAATCTAGTCTTAGGTTTGTGCATCTCAGGGACCTAGAGCTCCACACATGCAGGAGCTTGTGCTGCAGGGGGAGATAGGACGGCAGCTGTCTTCCCAGAGAGCTGTGTCCCCATAGAAGATTCCATGATGGATAGGCCTGGCCGATGAGGCTGTTCTTGAGGGGAACACTCTCTAGGTAATTAAAGAATAAGAGTAAGGAATGGTACATTTGGATAAAGGTGAAAGTTTGGAGAAGGCTCAAACTCTTGGTAGAGAGAGGGAATGACAACAAGAGGACTAGACAGTGAAATTGAGAAGGGGGAGCCTATGTAGAGCGTGTGGGGCAGAGACATCAATAAAGGAAGAGCAGAGCAACGGATGGCCTAAAGGAACAGTTTACATCTCCTAGGTTAGTACCACAGTTTTCAAAATGGGTCCATTCTAGGGTCCTGTCGAGGAGCCCAAAACTGATCTAAACATGCCAGATATTCCTTTGGTGCTTCCTATCAAGTGACTTTCATTTTATGTAGGGCCAAAAGATCCTCACTAGTAACCTGGTAAGAAAACTGAAGGTTGTTAAACTTAGCTATTAATAAACTAAAATTAAGGTGCTGTTAGAGATAATGAAGAACCTAATTCAGTAGCCTACTGACAAGTCTGGTTGATGCTCTATACCACATATGTATATATTGCGGAGCTTATATTGTACATGCATACGATAATGGTTGGAATTCCCATCCTTTTTTGTTAACAGTTTATCATCAATGTTTTCTTGAAATAGTCATGATTTTTAATTGCTGCCATTCTGGCTATTTAATGACTGTGAATTCAGCTTCATTATTATAAATGTGCTGGTTGTTTGATTAGAACATTTGTGAATAGCAACACATGTTTGTAGTAATGGTATTTTTTTGCCCAATATTTCCCAAAACTAGACCTTGAGATATAAATAATCCATACTCTATTGCTAGAGCACATGTATAATATATGTAAGACTCTTGGTATTTGCTTATGGAGTGATAGTTTATTTTTATCACTCAGTTCCTTCTCCTTCTGAAAAATGAGATGTAGGGGTACTTGAGGTCATTTTCCTTCTTAAATGAACTATGGTCCAAAAAGTTTGTGATACAATGTTTAAGCAAATAGTTTGATACAACTTTTAACAAAGGATATCTACTTCTTATATGTAGGTGACATTAAAAGATGTCCCAAAGGGCCAAAATTCCCTTGAAAATTATTAGGTTATAATTAGAGTCTTAACGTCATTTCTATCATGAAGTACCTGGAAGTGTAGGTGTCATGATTCAGGAAGACTTGGTTGCAAAGTATGCTGATAATGCCAGACAGAAGGAAAAGAGAGCGAGCAAGGAGCTGGTAAGCCTAGGGCTAAGGAAGCAAACACCCTTGCTGCTTGGGTTTCTAAGAAGTGGTCAGGATCTGGGTAGGTGAGAAATTCCAAATTAACCCAATTAGGCTGAAGATATCAATCCCTACAAGTGAGAGAGTCTGACATTGGAGAGCACTTAAATCCAGGATTCTAGTCCAGAATCCTAGATCATTAGCAAGGCAAAAACGTAGATGACCCTGGATTATTTATATTCCAGGCTTGACTGGAATGCATGTCTCCTTGTTTGTCTACAGGACCCAACCCAACCCAAATCTAAACAGGACAACATGAGAAGGGAGGGAAGGGAAGGACAAGAAGGCTGGGAATGAAGGTCTGAAGCTGGGAGTGATTTTCTGAGCAGGTTTAGGTGTTCTTAGGGGCTTCCTATGAGTGACTTATGTAATGGGAGAGGGGGGAGAAAGGGAAAGACTAGTAAAAGGCCCTCCAAAGTAACTTACTAGGCTCTCTTTTAGGATCTGCCAAAATCCAAGATGGCTTTCCATTTGGGGTGGGACTATGGGTTTCTTTCAAGTACAGTAAGAGAAAAGCTGAAGCATACCAAGAGATAGAGGACTGTGAGGGGGTTTCTTCTTTTATTCTCATCAGATCAAATGCTGAATATTCAAGTATTATCTGCATGGCTTTTGGCCCTCTGCTGAGAGTAAATAGCTGTGATTGGCCTGCGTCCCAGGGCAGGTGGGGCCTGTTTACAGACAGGGTAGACATGGAGTAGTTTTGCCCACCTGGGCAACTGTTCCAGCTGTGATAGGCGGAGGACAAGCCCTGTTGTCACCTCCCCCGGAGCAGAAATCACGGGCCCATGGGACATTCTATCATTATTGTAGATATAAATGGAGACATTTCTTCCCAGTTTATTTATAGAGACACAAATATCAAAAGGACAAGAAAGATTTCCTTAAAAAGAATTTTTAAGCAAGAGATTTGCAGGTGCTACATTTTCTCATTCATTGGTGCAGTCTGTCTCCAGGGAAGGTGTGAAAAGATCTTGGCACACTCCTTTTACTAACGGTGGTCACAGCCCATCTGGGAGGAAAAATCAGTACACGGCGGTGCCAGATACCTCAGGACTCAATTAGGAGATTTTCCTGACAGTGTCCTGTATTCTTTTTCTGAGTGTCTCATCTGCTACACAATTACCACCCTTCACACCAGAACAGGATCCCCAACAACTCAGGGCTTTTTTGGGTTCTGTTTTGCTCAAACTTGTGCCCCCTGTGTTTAAAACAATGCCAGGCACATAGTAGGTGCTAATAAAATTTGTTGACTAAATGAACAAATGCCCTTCAACTCATTCACCATGGATGAAGGTAGTAATAATCGCTAACATTTATTAATTTTTTATTGTGTACTTGGAAATCTATTAAACACTTTATATACATAATTTTATTCAATCTTTATAACACCCAAGAAGTACATGTGAATAATAATAGTGTTATGGCTGTGGGTGGTGGCTCAGGCCTATAATATTAGCACTTTGAGAGGCCGAGGTGGGAGGATCACTTGAGGCCAGGAGTTCGAGACCAACTTGAGCAAGAGCTAGACTCCATCTCTGCAAAAAATAGAAAAATTAGCCAGGCGTGGTGGCACCTGCCTGTAGTCCCAACTACTCGGGAGTCTGAGGCAGGATGATCACTTGAGCCCAGGAGTTCAAGGCTATGGTGAGCAATGATCATGCCACCGTCTTCCAGTCTGGGCGACATAGCAAGATCTTGTATAAAAAAAAAAATTATGTTTTTATTATTCCCACTTTATATTCTGAGGTTAAGGGAATCAATCTATTAACTCCCCAAAGTTATTCTGCTGTGAAGTAGCATAACTGGGGATCTGAGTTCCCTCCACTCTTCTGTACTGTCCTCAAGAAGTTTACAGTCCAGTTAGGAAGATAAAATCGATGCATTTGAAACAATGAGTTTTACTGTTGCCTCTATTGGTGCTTTTGTTTTCTATCCAGGGCATATAAATTAACTGAGGATCTTGTAAAATGCAGATTCTGTTTCAGTAAGTTTGGAGTGAGCCACAAGATATTGCAGGTTTAAAACTCTCCTAGGCGATGCCAACACTGCTGGCCCCTGGACGACACTTTGAGAACTGAGTCTGTCTCTCTTTCCATTCCCCAGACATTGCTGTTGCTAGAGGCTGCTATGGATGACATGTCCCAAATGTCTTTTATAAAGTCATTCCCACCTTCCCGGTTCTTAGAATATTCATGGAACACTGGAATTATTCTTAATTAAAAATTTTGGATTAAATAGACTCACCTTTTAAGAATAAAAATGCATTTATTTATTTCAAATTCTATTGATTTTTCTAGAATATTTGATAAATTGCATAAGTCTATGTATACAGCTTCATGAATATTTACACCACATACACACACACACACAGATGACTACCATGTGGGTACATCAGGATAGAAAACACTTTTAGCCCCAGAATGTTCCCTTGTGCCCCTTCCTTGTGAACATCACCCATCAAATAACCACTGTTCTGACATCTATCACCCCGCATTAGTTTGCTTCTTCTTGAACTTTGTAAAAATGGAATCTTACAGCATGTATTCTTTTGTGTCACTATCCTTGCTCATCATAACGTCTGAGAGGTTTGTCCATGTTGTTGTACATAGCAGTAGTTTGTTGGGATTTTTCTTGTTGTTAATATGTTGCATTCTATTATTTATTTATACATTCTATTGTTGATGGATATTTGGGATGTTTACAGTTTAACTATTATGAATGAAACTCGTACTTATGTTTGTTTGTTGGTGGGTATGTACATAGGAGTAGGGTGCTGGGTCAGAGGGTAGACATATGTTTAGATTTTGAACGATATCTATTTGTGAAAAGGAGCTTCTATTAAGGGCTTGATATGCTAGTTATTTTTTCCTAATACACATTAAAATAAAAGCATAACTATTACTCTTGACTCATGTGCCACATAAAATTATTTCACATATACTACTTTTGGAAACATTTGTATAGCAGAAAAAAGTCATGGGCTTTGGCGTTATCCGAAGTGAGGTATCACAAGATCAGAAGAATGGGCTCCACTTGTACTCGCCATCAAATTGGCACTAACTCATTAACACTATGGGGCTCACATGGTAGTAATATTCTCCAGGGATTAGGGGGTTAGGGGGGTAAACTCACAACTAAAGGACATGGTGAGCATTGTAGAGGGGAAGGGCAAGCCTCTAACCCTCGCTTGGGTGAGGCAAAGACATAAAATGTAACCAAAATGTTTGTACCTTCATAATACCCTGAAATTAAAAAAAAAAAGTTATGGGCTTTGGAATAACACACTCCTAGGTTTGAATCATGGCTCTGCTGCTTAACGTAGCTGCGCGTGTGTGACTGTGGTCAAATAATTTATATGATTTAAGTGATGCTTTACAATCTCTGAATCTGACTTTAATGAACCACAATGTTATGTTAACAATGTGGGTGAATCTTACAATGATAAAGTTTGAAGGAAAGAAGCTGGATCCAAAAGAGTGTGCATTGTATGAGTCCATTTAATATAGAATATATAAACAAGCATAACTCACCTTTGCTGTTGAAAATCAGGATCGTGGATACTTTTGGGAGGAGACAGTGACTAGAAGCTACTTAAGGGAGGCCTTAAGTTTTGGGTGCAGAAAATGTTTTATATCTTGATCTGGGTAGTGGCTACATATATCTGAGGATCTTATTAAAATGCAGGTTTTATGTATTTATATGTACATATACATGCATAGACAAACATTCATATACATGCACACATAAGTGTTTATATGCACATATAGACAATGTAATACTCAGGGACACTTTTGGGATGTTGCTTATGTTCTTCTATTTCTTTCTTTTTTTTTCCTTTTTTGAGTCAGAGTCTTGCTCTGTTGCCTTGAGTAGAGTGCCAAGACATCAGCCTATCTCACAGCAACCTCAAACTCCTGGCTCAAGCAATCCTCCTGCCTCAGCCTCCTGAGTAGCTGGGACTACAGGTGTGTGCCATCACACCAGTCTAGTTTTTCTATTTTTAGTAGAGACGAGGTCTCACTCTTGTGCAGGCTGGTCTCAAACTCCTGACCTCAAGTGATTCTCCTGCCTTGTCCTCCCAGAGGGCTAGGATTACAGGAGTGAGCCACTGCACCCAGCCTACATTCTGTCTTGATCTAGGTGCTGGCTACACAAGTGTGCTTGGACTGTGAAGATTCATTAGGCTGTACATATAAGATGCACTAGAGATGGTTTTTTTCTCTGTAACAATGGAGATAACAAAAATAATGCTTACTTCAGAAGTTTGTTTATTAAAGTATAAAATGTGTCTGTTGAATATTAGTTCATTTGCTCTTATTTCCCTGTGCTCTAAGAAATACAGCCAATGGTAGAATTAGGACTTGTAATGCAACATGAAAACAGCCACATGATAGAGTGTTAACTTTATCATATTTGCATTTTATCAGAGATAAAAGGCTTATACTAAATAAATGATGCTTTAGAGTAGAACCGCTGAACAGTTGGGAGAGACTGATGGGAGGAAAGGGTACCAGTAAAATTATATATATATATATATATAATTGGCTCATGTGATTGTGGGGGCTGGTAAGTCTGAAATTTCTAGGGCAGACATGCAGGCTGGAAATTCAGGCAGGAATTCTAACAATTTCAAGGCAGAATTCCTTCTTCTCTGGGAAACCTCATTTTTTTTTTTTTATTTATTTTTTTGCTCTTAAGGCCTTCATGAGACCAATATACATCATGGAAGGCAATTTCTTTATTTAAAGCCAAATGATTATAAATATGAATAGCATCTAAAAAAATACCTTCACAGCAAGATCTATTTGGGTACCATAGCCTAGCCATGTTGACACAAAAAATTAACCAACACAGTATCTATACATCCTGCTTAAAGATAGCTTTATACTCAATTGAAATGGCCCTGACTATATATTTAGTCAGAATATATCAATCTTCTGGATGATATTTATGTCCTGTTCCAAGTGATATCTGATCTTATGGTTTAGTGTTCCATGGGCCACAGGCAATGATACTAATCTTGGCTGAAGTATCTTAGTTACAAAGGAGACCAGATATTTATGTTATATCAAGAACATCAGATAGCTAGCTAAGTCTTCAGGAATTCTCCAAAAATCTTGTTAGATCATATCTCATAGAAAACCCTCTCTTATCAAAATACTAGATATAAAAGCATCCTTCAGTCAATGAAGGGGTTGAATTCTAAAAGCTTGTTTCTTTTTGTTGTTGTTATTAGAACTTTGAAACATGTTTCCCCCCCATATAATGTTATAAGTGGTGGCTATTATGTTCCCAGGTGTGCAGAAAAACCTAGGTAGTAGCTCCATTTGTGTAATTTTAACAATTTCCTTAGGTAATTCTTTTCACAGTTAATTTCCTGATTACCTCTTCCCCTTTCCCAGACTTCCCGAAAATATGAGAAATGGGTAATCAGGTGCTGCTGCCACAAAGTTATATGAACAGAAAAAAAAAATGTTTAACTGACAAATGGACCTATGGATTATATCTGGCCCACAGACATAGTTCATTTTGATCCATATGTTTAAAAACAATAAGAATTATTTGTTGACATGTAAAAATCAGGAGATTTCTCAAAAAAACATAGACTCATGGGTTCTCTTAAAAAATAAAACAGGAGATCTGGCAGGAGGAGGGTAATAACAGCCATGGCTTGGGCTCCCCAGATCACCAGAACCACCCCCTTGGCTAGCTTCACTGTCATGTTACTATCCTGGCCCTGTAGGCATTTGACTTGTGACCTCTGTCATAGAGAGCTTGTAGCTGTCACCTGGCTAGGGCTACTGTCACAAATCCAGTGTGTACCACTGGGCTTTAAGGCCTTTACTTCTACCTTCCTGCCAGCCAAGACGATACAGCCTACATAGCAGCCCCTGCTCCAAGGGACACATGCTGCCCAGCACATGAGTTGCCAAATTCTTTTCTACAGTGGCTGGAAGAAGAAGGCCTAATGCCTTAACCCCTTGGGGATCCCTGTCCTTCCTTCCCTTCCCTGCCCATCTGCCTGCCTGTCTTCCTTTCCCTTTTCCTCCTTTCCTTCCTTCCTTTCTTCTCTCCCTCCCTCCTTTCTTCCTTCCTTCTTTCCTTCCTTCCTTTCTTCCTTCCTTCTTTCCTTCCTTTCATTCTTCCTTCTGAGATAGGAAGCCAGTAGGTACTGCTTAACGCAGAGTCACAAAGCCCCTGACCACCCTGATCAAAGCCAGGATGTGGTGACAGAACAAGTTAAGACTGGTCAAAACCAAGATGGCAAGGAAAGTGGCTGCTGCTTAACCTTGCAGCGCATTATATTAAAGCCCTAGTTATAATATATTTGCATGTTAAAAGAAACTCCCACAGACACAGTTCTGGGAGGGAGGGACCTTATAAAGTAAAAAAAGGGGAAGTTCCCAGTTTTAGGAAATCGTCTCCCCTTACCGAGAACTAACATGAATATTCCTCCCCTGCTTAGCCTATGATTAAGCCAGTGCTTAAATAATAATAAAAAAAAAAAATCAAAAACTTTGTGGTACTGCTCTCAGCAGGGGGAACGAGCCTCTACTCTGTCTGTGGAATAGATCTTCTATATTTCCTAAATAAAACTTGCTTTTTGCTTTACATGGTCAGCTCGCTTCTGAATTCTTCCTCACGCTAAGGACCCATTTAGACTCTGAGTGATTCCCAACATTGGGAACTACTTTCCTGTGCCCAAGCTTCCTTCCTTCCCTCACTGCTTTCTTCCTTTCTCTTTTCCCTTCCCTCTCTCTTTCTTCTCCCTCTCCCTCTCTTTCTCTATCGCTATTGAGCCCTCCTTCCTACCATGCTGGCTGCAAGTTTTCTCACCAACAAGGCAGTGAGAGCAGGACTTCCTGCCTCTGACCTCCTGATGCAGCTTCACGCTTAGGTGGTGCAAGGCTGGGCCGCCGGGGCTCTGGGGGAGTGTTTGGAGCAGGGGTTCTGGGATGCGGGCCTGAAAGGTAGGGTAGGAGAGGGGGAGCCCGGAGCAGTTTCCCCTCCTTTTCCAGACCTTTCTCACTCTTTAAGAGTCACATCTCTTCATAAAAATGGTGAACAGGGAGAAAGATTTGGCAAGGGGAGGATTCTCTCTTGTTCCCCCTTCTTGGCCCATCTTCCTTTCTGGTCCACTTCATTCTACTTCTTCCTCCCATTTCTCCCACTTTCAAACAACCCTGCAGACTCTGTTTCCAGACAGGCACTGGATAGGGATAAAAAGCAGAAGACTGTGTTTAGTGCGGAGAATGAACGATGACAAAGAGGACACTGGGCTGTTGCCCTCTTTGGAAGAAAGAAGGAGGAAGGGAAAGTTCTGTATAGCATTGGAAGAAGAAGCCCCTTCTAAAGCAACTTGACGAGACTCAGGTTCATAGTGCTGAGGGGCAAGGGCAGATGCCATTACCCTCTTTATATATTTCATACCACACTCCTGAAGCATTGTATCTCATCCCTTTTTGCAGGTGTGTTACAATTACATGAGTTATCTGTTAATTAAAAATAAATGTCCAGCAAACTAAGTCCCATCTTCTTTTTTTATTGGTACATCATACTGGGGTTTTAGGCATTATAGAAAGAGCCTTTAAAAATAGTCACTAATCATTGTATATTATAGGAAAACAAAGACTAGCCAGATGTTTGAAACTCAATGTTTATTTTAATAGAGTCAAACAAAAATCTGGGCATCATTATCTCTTCTCTACTCTGAGTACACAATCGACACATAAAGCATGATGCTGTCTGTACTATAATGATTAAATGGACGATTGACATTGTTAGTATACAATTATTATCCCTAGATGTTTATTAAATGCTGACATATTGACAGAGCTGTGGTTAGACCCTACATAAAGCAAATTAATAGACAGGTAATCACCCAGGCACCGTTCACTATAAAAAATTAACAGCAATGCTAATAAGACATACAAAATAATGACACTAGTCTAATAGGCAATTTTTAGAAATTACTGGGCTGATTCTATCTTACCATTAGCCTCTATGAAAACATTAATTTCAGCTGTTAAAGAAAAATAAAAATTGGAGGCCACAGTTTAGATATATCTCAAGGCCATTTACCCATAGACTTGTAGCCAAAATTTAAGTCATCCTGATTTTCCCAAAATGCTAGTTCTAATCATAAACGAACACAAAATGTAAGCTTTACACCCTTATCAACATGATTCAGCGAAATTGAACCAATTAGCTACAGACAAATCAGCTTAAGCAGCTCTGCTTGCCTGAAAAAGAATGTTTATGTATAACATCCAATTAAAAAAGGTCAAAATACTTCCTGCTTTACGCTTTATATCTGTTCTGTAACTGCTGTGAGTGGGGCTTCTTACTATGTTCAGTTTGAGGTCTTCTGGTTCTTCTACTGTACTTTTGTATGCACAATAAACTTCCACAATTTTTAAATTTTTTTCATCTATTATTGTTCAACAAAGCAAAGAAAGCCATGGCTTAAGGGGAAAAACACGTAAGGAAAATAGGACAATATTTTTTGTGAGAGTTGCCTTTTATAAGAAATTCCAATAAACCAAACATCCAAACTGTATGTGCACACTACACATGATTTCCAGTGAAATTGTGCCAGTGATAGAAAATGTTCTCTGTTAATGACAATGAACTATATCATAAGGGGACTATTCGAACAGGTACTTTCCCCAGATACAATTTTTAAATTTGATCTGATTTTATTTTTAACACAGCAAAGCTATGAAATCCACAATTATGTCGGCCATAATGGGATTAATTTATAGTATCATTTAGGTTAAAATTAATATATGTCTTGTCATATATTCATAAATTCATGAAATTAGTAGGTTCATAAAATTTCACATATCTTAAGTAACATAGATCTGTAATTAACACATTGACTGTCACGCTAGAAAAAAAAATTTTTTTCCTTGGGGCCACAGTGTTTCATTACTAAAATAGAATAAAAACTTAGAGAAAACAAAATGAGCCTTTCTAATTTAATGAAAAATTTGTTATTTTTTATTGT
>VBSM01000361.1:84859915-84888450 GCA_008086735.1 Cheirogaleus medius
AAAAAAAAAAAAGGACATCAACAAATAAGATTTTCATGAACCAACTGCAGGGTTTCGCCCAAGGGGCCACCCATCACCTAACATGTATGCTACAGCATGGCAGCGTGAGTTGCCTGCACACCATGGCTTCCAAGGTAAAGAGACCTGTGAGTTACATATACTTCATTAGGCCCTGGGCTCAAAACTAGTGTGAGTTAAATACAACTCACATGGCAGTTAATGTGTTAAGTAATGTAATATGAAATTCTGGCTGAGTAGAGGTCTGTCTTTCTCCTTGAAGTGAGAGAAGGACTTTTGGGAAAGTGAGTGTCAGAATGAAGAACCTTCACAAACATGGTGGACAGTTCTCAGGCAGATCAATTTTAAGTAAGAGTATGATTCCCTTAAAACTATCTGCACTCAGGCCGGGCACAGTGGCTCATGCCTGTAATCCTGGCACTCTGGGAGGCCAAGGTGGGAGGATCGCTTGAGCCCAGGAGTTCCAGACTGCAGTGAGCTATGATCACACCACTACACCTCCGCCTGGGCAACAGAGCAAGACACTGTCTCTTAAAAAAAAAAGCTTTAGCCGGGCGCGGTGGCTCACGCCTGTAATCCTAGCACTCTGGGAGGCCGAGGCGGGTGGATAGCTCAAGGTCAGGAGTTCGAAACCAGCCTGACCAAGAGCGAGACCCCGTCTCTAAAAAAAAAAAAAAAAAAAGCTTTAATATGCATTATCCATAATAGTGTTTGTATAGCTACTCCTAGTTGCAAGGGAGGTAGGGACGTTCTTTTTTATACAAGTGTCTTTATTTGCTTGCTTTATTATCTTTTAAAAATAGAAATTGTATATATCTGCAAGAAAGTTTTAAAGCTGGATAGATTGCCTTTCTGAATTAAATAGTACTTCTGTTAGTGAAGAATGGATATTGAATGGACAACAAAGGTGTTTTCCCCAGGTCATTAGGTGGATGCTAGTTTTCTGCTCTGAGACAGGAAATACAGGAGGAGTAGCAGGTCTCAGCGGAAAGGCAATGATTCAGTTATGGATTGAGGTGTGTTTGAGGTCACTGTGAGTCATCCAACTGAGATATTCAGTTGAAGAAGCATGACTGATGATAATTTGGGAGATCTTTGGCCTATAAATGACAGTTGGCTCTTCTCAGCATAATAATAATTGTTACTCACTGTGTGCCTAGTTTTTTTAGGTGTCAAAGTAGGTTGGTGACTTGGTTCTTGATAGCAGCTGTCTTCAAACTGGAGTACTCCTGTGGGTACGTGAAAACTTTCCAAGGATCATGTGAGCAGAGATAATTTTAAGGGAATCGATTTCTAGGTTCTCAAATCCTGTATATACTCTTACTTAAATTGATCTGTCTGAGAATTGACCGCCATGTTTGTGAAGGTCATTTATTCTGACCCACTGTCCCCAAACTCTTCTCCCATTTTAAGGAGGAAAATTGACCTCCACTGAGTCAGAATTTTATATTATATCACTTAATTATAGATTTGTTGTAAGAAACAGCGTTACGTTCTTGTTTTATAACTTATTATAAAAATAGGAAAATTAGTTCTATTACCTCTACATAACTTTAATCTTGATTTTACTACTTTTAGCAATCTATTTTATGAAATGTGCTTTATAATTTATTTTTCAGTAGTTTTCATACTGTTCCTTAAAATCAATATTAGCATATTTTCTTGAATTGGAAACTAAAGTCAGAGTTTTCCGAAGAAAGTAAGCCTGCTTTGACTGTCTTTGCCACTTAGGTTAGATGGTGAGCATTTTCCACAGATTCAAAGAGCTAAATCTGTTGTCTTAGCTCAACAAAGTTTTGACACACAACAGGTTAGAAACATGAGAAGATAGAAATAATTTTATTAAAAATTTTGAGTTGGCTAAGGTACATTAAATGAAGAATTCTTATTTTCCCAAGCCCTTTGAGTATACCTTACTTTAGAAAATAACTGTAAGTGAAAAGTAACATATATAATTAATAGTCATTTGATAAGTCTTGGCAAAGCTTTCTTGGAGAAAAACATTCTTTTGCAAGCCAGGTGGTTTCCAATTCTTTTCTTCCAACAAAATTGAAGAGAAGCCTAATCAAGCTGTCATTTGATAGAACATGAAAAATAATGTTATGACAAATCACTAGGTGATTTTTGACATAAAATTTAGAAAGAGTTCAAAGAATTGAGTGACTTCGTTTCAGCAAAACTTTTTCTATCTCCATATTTTTATTTATGTAAGCAAGACTTCTTAACCCTTATATTTGTAAAATAAAAAGATGGCAGCAAATATTATGCCAAATGATTTTCATATTCATGATAAATAATATTTATGGATAGATATATGCACTAAGTTTTAAAAGCAAAGCATCATTCATTTCATTAAGAGCTGTACTTTCAAATTGCTTTTTTGTTTAATAATTATCTGTCAAAAGTGTCAGCATACCAATGCTGTTTTGATCAGCTGTGTACTAGTAATTGTAATGATAGAAAATGTTAAGGGCTAGAGCATTATGAGCACATAAATTAAAAAAATTTCAGAGTATATACACAGTCATGCAGATAATATAATATGGTGATCTATAAAAGATTTTCAAGCATAGAATTGTACTACACATTTGGACAAATTTATGTGGAGGAGTAGAATGGAGTTAGTAAGAGACAAAGTAAAATTTTGACTGCTAAAAGGAACTTCTTGCTCCAATCTTTTAAAAACAGATACTTGTGGGTATTAAACTGCTAGGATATTTAGATTCCACTGACTACTTTTTTGTTTTTTAAAGACAGGGTCTCACTCTGTCACTCAGGCTGGAGTGAAGTGGCTGGATCATAGCTCACTGCAACTGTAGCCTCAAACTCCTGGCCTCAAGCGATCCTCCTGCCTTGGCCTTCCAAAGTGCTGGGATTACAGGTGTAACTCACCACACCTGTCCTCCATTGGCAACTTTTAAAAGGACAATGCACACTGGAAATTATATCCATTGCAAGTATTTAAAATTATAATAAATTTTTTAAGGTTGTGGAGCGAAATGTAGTTTGAAAACCACTGCCATATTCCATTGTCATTCATGGAAGCTGCTGGCCTTTCACATGTTCCCAGCACCAGGCACCCCCACTAGCTCTCTTGAGCCTCCTCAAGAGCTGACCCTGAAGGTATTCTGAGACCCTGAGGACTAACCAGAGTAGCTAGAGAAGGGGATCTAGGACCTCCCTGGACACAACTCCACAATGGGGACTTCAGGCCTAAGACTGAGTGTGACACCCAAAGGCATGAGAACAGGTTAGAAGGAGCTTGTACAGGTGTCTGCAGAAGGATGTCAGGCGTTCCAAAAATGGAACCTGGCAGCCACTGTATGAGGCTTTGGGGTCAGAATAAGCAACATGGTATTATCTGGTACAACTTGTTTTTTAAAAAGAGAAAGAAAAAAAAATGTTTTTAATATATAGGAAAATATAGAGACTATTATGAGAAGTGTCCATGTTCTACTTACCAAAATGGATTGTTATCATTTTACTATAATATATTTGCTTCAGCTCTTTCCCAATGAACTTCTAACTGTATCAGCAATGTATTCAAAGTCTGGGGCTCTTGGTGTGCCATGGCCGGCCGGTGGGCACCTGGCATGCGCCCTCCCGGCCGCCAAGGTGTCCTGGAGGAAGGTCAGCTCGTCGAAGGTGTGGGGAAGGAAGAGCCCAAGAGGAGATTGGCACAGTTGTCAGCTAAACCTGCTCCTGCAAAAGTAGAAACAAAGACAAAAAAGGCAGTAGCAAAGGATAAATCTTCAGACAAAAGAAGTGCAACCACAAGGGAAAAGGGGAGCAAAGAGAAAACAGGCATAAGTGGCTAATGGAGAAACCAAAGATTTACCTGCAGAAAAAGGAGAAACTAAAACTAAGAGTCCTGCCTCTGAGGAAGCAGGAGAGTAAGAAGCCACGTCTGGTTAATATCATACACTGTGTCTTATCAATGGTTCCTGTCTCCCTTCTTGTACAATCCAGAGGAATATTTTTATCAACTATTTTGTAAATGCAAGTTTTTTAGTAGCTCTAGAAATATTTTTAAGAAGGAGGGAATCCCATCTTATCCCATTTTTTAAGTGTAAATATCTTTTTTATTAAGAGGTAAAATCATTTGCTGGTTGTTTATTTTTTGGTACAACCAGAAAATAGTGTGGAATATTGAATTATGGGAGGCTCTGACTGTCTTGGGTGTCAGCTTAATATTCCATGGATGGGGGTTAGTTTTTATACCCTATAATACAAAGCATACCAAACATGGAGCCACGGTCCTGCATTTTATGTCTTGAACATTTAAAATGACTTCTATTTCCATGTGTTTAGTAGAATTGTTTCCCGAAGAAAACCACTCCTTGATCATGGCTCTTCCTGTCAGGATTGTGAGCACTCTGTAACATCTTTGGTCGTGGTAGTCCTGTTCTCCTAATAACTTTGTTAATGTGCTGTGAAAGATTGAAAATTTGAGTACGTAGTGTTCATGATAATAAGTTGTGAATTGGTGGGACTTATGTAACAGCTTATCAACATTTGAAGATACTGTTATTTAATACCCTCTTAAGGAAAATTTGCCTCCAATTTTTAAGCTGGGAAAGTCACTAGAATAACTGTTTAAAAAAGAATTACAGGCTGGGCACTGTGGCTCATGCCTGTGATCCTAGCACTCTGGGAGGCCAAGGCAGGAAGATCGCTTGAGGTAAGGAGTTAGAGATCAGCCTGAGCAAGAGTGAGACCCTGTCTCTACTAAAAATAGAAGCAATTAGCCGGTCAACTAAAAAAATCTTAAAAAATAAAAATTAAAAAAAGAAAAATAATTACAATAAATGTTTTTTTTGATTTTTGTTATGTATTTAAAGAATTGTGTACAAATTGAAATGTCTGTACTAATCCCCAATGCAATCAATAAAATCTCAATTACAAAATAAAATTATTTTTAGCTTACGATACATTGGTGTGAAAGAGATTTTAGAAAAGAAACCCAGGGATTGCTCATCATATCCTTCAAACTTACTTTTTACAGTAAGTTTCTAGTCCTTGGTTGTGTGAATTTCATAATATACAGTTGAAGCCTTCTATTTTCACTTTATGACTAACTTTATCTTTGAAGTCCTTGAAGTATTATCAATATATTTAAGAAACTCCTTTGTAGGTTACTAATTCAAATTGGGCTTGAGATCACTGAAGTGGCTGCAAAATAATTACTATTCATGATGTTCACTGACATCATAAATACCATCATTAGAGTAATTTTCCTCTGTTTCCAAAATTTTATGATGAGTTCCACTCACTGATCCCAACAACCACACATCTATTGCCAAACAAGCGTTGAGAGTGGGTGTTATGTTGAGCCTACACATGGCTCAGGTCACTTGTCTACTTGGCATCTGCTTGGAACTTAACGTGTTCAGTGTGTGCTGTAGTAGTTTGCTGGTATTGTGATAAGGGGATCCCATGCCCCTTTCAACTAGAATCAAAGGATTTCATATTTGTGATCATGAGCCACAGGAAGAAATATATTTTTTATTGACTCAGTACTCACACATACATATATTTTACATAGTTATATGAATTTTTTAACTGGATTAAATAGTGTCTCCCCAAAATGAACATTCACCTGGAATCTCAGAATCTGACTTTATTTGAAAATAGGGTTGTTGCAGATATACTTAGTTAAGATGAAGTCATATTGGAGTAGGGTGGACCCTTAATCTAATATGATTGTTGTCCTAATATGAAGAGGAAAAGAGACACAGAGGCAGATGTACACACAAGGAAGAAGGCCATGTGAAGATGGGAACAGAGGTTGGAGTTATACAGCTGTAAGTCAAGAAAACTCAAGGATTTCCAGCAACCTCTCACAAGCCAAGAAGAGGCAAGGCTCTTCTAGAGCCTTCAGAGAGAACATGGCCCTGCCAACACCACTCAGTTTGTAATAGTAATACTTTGTTATGGCAGCCCTAGAAAACTCTCTCTCTTTCTCTCTCTCTCTCTCTCCCCCTCTCTCTACACACACACACACACACACCCTTCCAATATTTTCCCCAAATAATGCTTACCTATATAGTGTACAGTGTATTCTGATATTTTATTTCTTAGTGTAGTCTATTCTATTTTGTTTAATTTTTATTTAAGATTGGCCTATGATAAAATCAATTTCATTAGATTGCTATGCTCTTGTCAATAAATCTGCAGGATGGAAAACACTGAACTAGATGCTCCTAAAGGAAAGAGAGTACATAATAAAATGGAAAATACATAAAGTGTTTAATAATTAACGCAAGAAAAAAGCCACCAATGTCACTTGCATTATATTGGCGTCATTACTACGTTAACTTAAAGTCCCCCAAAAAGCTGAAGTGTTCGTGTGCTTCCTGAAATGTGTGAATATTTATGTGCCCTGATTGAGGGGCTCCACACAGAACACAAATAGGAAACTCACTTTTCTATCCAACTCGGTGACACCTGAAATTATTCTAATAGAGCTGTATATGATTGTATATCTCTAAGTTTTAAAGTCAGAGGTTCTGGTTTTTAGCTAGGTCTCATCAGTTACTAGATAAGTGACTTTAGGTGTAATTAATAAGTATCTCTGAGCTGCACTTCTCTCATCTGAGAAATAGTGATGATAATACTGTCTACCTCGCATCATATAAAGCACTTAGCAAAGTGTTAAGCATGGAGAAAGTGCTCACTACGTGAAAGCTGTCTTCTAATCCCCATCTATACAGAGAAGTGGACAATGGGAAGATCATGAATGAGGACACCAGCATCTGAAAACAGAGAGGAGGAGATGGAAATGAAGATGCTTTAGGGATCACCACAGACACCACACAAGTGCAAGGTCCCAGGAGTTACAAACATTAATAACTGGTAATTATTATATGTGCTTCTAATTTCTATCTCTAGTTTGGCCGGATTGTGCCCTAGGTTTAGCTATCATTAACTTTTCTATTTAGGTCTGCATTAGTATAATAAAACAAATGTTACAGTACAAGATAAGCTTTTACAGCAAAGCAACCCAAACATACAATGGTTTGAATGAGACAACAGTCTTAAGTGTGTCACCTAACAGTCCAGAATTCGTCAGGTCAGTGCCAGTGGAGGGCTCTGCCACGCTCAGTATGTGTCTTCTCTTTCCCAGAGCTCCTCATCTCCCATAGCAGGAAGGGCAAAAGGGCAGGCAGTGCACACACCTTCCTTTTGGGGGCCCCACTCTGAAGAGACAGAAATCACTCTATCCACATCCTCTTGGCCAGAATTTAGTAACATGACAACACTAAACTGTAGGGGCTGCAGAGAGAGATATTTGTTACTTTGGCAGCCATATGCTCCCTAGTACTCGGGAGTTCTATCCTTAAAGGGAAAAATGAATTTTAGTGGACAATTAGTCTCTGCCATGTTCCTCCCCTCTTGCTTTCCAAATATGCACACTCTTCTTCCCACACATCGAACATATTCACTCTTCCTTAAAGGAAGACACAACCGAAACACCCTTCCAGGCTCCACAACCAGCTCAAAGTCCACAATCCCTGGGTGATGTGCAGTCCTCTCCAGCAGGGCTGGAAGTGGATCATTTGATTTGCTGGCCCATAATTGAATAGAAAAATGTTCTGCCCTCCACCCCATGCCCAAAATAAGACGGAGAAGTAGAAACAGGGTAACTTCAATACATATTTTCATTTAGAAAAGAGAAGAGTGAGAAGCACATGGTGGTCATTGGTTAATGGGAATTGTGAATTCCCACTAGGTGGGAATAGGGAAAACTTGAACCCTGGCAATGAAGAGAGGTCCTTGGTTAGACCCTGGATCTGCTTCCTGGAAGGAATGGTCCTGTCCACTGTCTTGCACAGCTCATGCCTTTGCTCTTTTGGTCCACTCGCCTCACTGGTTGCATCTGAGGGGGTGCTGGAGAGTATGCGCTCCCTGCAGCAGACAACTCTTACAGCTGCTCTTGTTAAGGCAGGATTAAAGCAACCCTGAATTGCTTTAAGGGTCTAAGAACAATATGGATCTGACACCTTGGGAAGATCCTCTTCCATAGACCCATGGAGCTATGGGTTCAAGAACATAGCCTTGCAGCTGTGTTCCAGTGGTCAGGAAGCTGGAATCAAGACATGACCACTGCCACTTCAACTGCCCTCGACACCCAGGAAGCTGAGAATGGGCCCTGGAATATTGCTGCAGGAAAAAAAAAGACTAAAACATTGGCAGCAATATGGCCTCTGCCTCCTTTCTATCTTCTCCTCACAAGATAGCATCTACTGGACAGAATACTGCTCACCTCCAGAACCCTAGCTCTAAGGGAGTTTTGGAAGGGCTCATTTTTAGGTTTCCAGTCTTTCCAACCAGAAGGAGGAGTTGCATGTTGAGCTAGCCAACCCACAGTCTCTATCACAAGGTTTATAAAAGAGTGTCCACTTTGATTAGGAAGTTCACTGTGAGTCTCAATGATGTTAATTTAAGAGATCTTGGCACACAGTTAGAAGGTCTTGAGTCCTATAACTTAAGGTGTGTGAGTTTTTGGAAAATTCCAGAGCCCCTTTATACATTCAAAGGGAATTTTTGTGCATGGCAGCATGCAGTGGTTGATGTACCCAAGACCTTCAGCCAGGGTAAGCAATATAGATTGTAATAACGCAATTCTCCAGGGCCAGTATTGACTGAAATGGCAAAATGGGAAAGGGATTAAAGAGACCCTATCACTTTACCATCAGTCTAGGGACAAATTAGAGCTTCCTGGACTTACTCTCGGGCTGAACAGGAGTCATTCACTTCTTTCCAGATAAATGGCAAAATGATGAGATGAATGTGCCATGTTCTGGTTTTGTAGCCTTAATAACACTATCCCCACATAATAAATATAGTATCATGATTGCTGCTGCTGCTGTTGCTTCTGCCACAATGACTCACTGCTAATGCTATTATTAACACCACAACCCTCTTTTCAATGAAATTTGGGTAGAGTGGTTGCCTATTTGTCACTCTGAAGTGGCAATGCACCAAACAGTAATTTTGTAGGCTGAAAAAATAGAAAAACTTAATTCAACTTTCTGGGCACCTTATCATTAATACACAATTTGGACATAAGAAATTAGCTGACTCATTTGCTATTTGTTTCTTGTGGACCACATTTAAATAATCTAAACAAATCTGATTGTTAGTACTATATCTTAAGAAATTTTTGTAATAGTGTACAACTGTATAAATGATGGGTTATATAAAACAAAAATACCAGCATATTTTTAAGCTTACTATATATATGTGTTTTGAATCCAGAATAAGGGTTCCTCTCCAGTAAACTATTCTGGTGAGACCCTGTGGTTTGTTATGTTCTGGGACTCTGATTCATTCTCTCTTTCCCTCTCTCTCCCTATCTCTCTCAGACACACACACACACACACACACAATTTTTATCTTTATCTAGTTTTGGGAGGCAATATCATGTGGTGGTTATGGTAGTTATGACCAAGCTCCATGGTGGCCTAGCTCTGAGGCTCTAAAGTTATTTAAGTTATTTAACTCCTCTGAGCTTCAGCTAGCTCACTGACAATTATTATTACAGCATCAGTCTCTTAGGGTTGTTGAGGAACTAAATGAGAACTTAGTTCAGAACATGGCACATAGTAAATGCTCATTAAAAGTAAGCTATTCCTTTTATTTTTAACCACAGTATGAAATTTTGTTGGACTTATGTTTAAATTTTTAGTGAGTTCTTTTTTGGAGGAAATGGCATTAATAATAAGCATATGCCAATATGTTGTTATCAGAGCATTTATAAATATCTTATGATAAAATAACAGGAAAATGGTGTTTACTATCAGCCCCCAAATTCAAGTCTATATTTTATAGTTTAACTTGGATACTTAAAGAGCAGTGTCAGCTCTTTTAGTACACTGTAATTATGTTAAATATATTAAAAGATACATTACATAATTTATAATGTGGTGATAAAAATGTGTAACTTATATGCAAAGGGGAAGAACATGAAAAAGTAAAACAAATTTTACTTTAGGTATTGAAAGGGTTTTCTGCAGGAAAAGTAGTTGAAAGTTTGGTTGCAAGGTCTGCATATTAAGTACGGATCTTTTTGTCCCTTGCCCTGAAGCTGTGGAAGAAGACAGATCTTTTCAAAAGGGATCCAGGAAGCAACTATAGAGAAAGAAGTCATCTATTCCTAAGGAACTTAATCCTCCCCACCAAAAGCCATAGGGTTGGTAGAAATGGCTCTTCCCAGGATGGTGTGAACAGAGACACAAGATTCAGGAATACAACAGAAACATTGAGAGCTGAGAAGCAGAGCGAACCATAAAGACACCCAGGAGGAGACCTTGTGTCTCCCAAGGCTGGTGAAGAAAATGGGCCAGAGGGTGAAGAGGACCAGAAAGGTTCCTGACCTTGTGGTGCTGGAGCCCAGGTGCTTTCCTTGGAAGATTGTCTGAGGGCTCTGGTGGGCACAGGGAGATCACCGCTTTGAGAAGGCAGAGCAAAGAACAAAGAATCATGGATCAAACCAGGAGTCCTGTCTTCAGGACCTGACAGAGAAGGGGCCTGGGCTGAACGACATGTGTAGGACTGTGTATGAATGCACACAAATGCCAACAGTGATAGGAGATGCCATATAATAGCTCTGAAGTTACTGTGGTCACACGAGGCAAAAAGCCTAAGGAAATTAGGGGAGAATCTTGCAAAGTCACAACTACTTCAAAAGAATAATTTGGTGGGGTCAGGTCTAGAATTGGGGAGGGGGCAAGGCTGGGGACCATGACAAGGATGAGGCTCTGTCCCCACTTAGCTGTGCCTAGAAACATTTACCAGTCTTTTAATGAAAAAGCATGCAGTAACTGCATGGAAACTGCCCCTGTGTGTTACTCCTTATTAATAGTAGGACACAAATATTTGCCCAAGCTAAGAGCATGGCAAATCCACAGTGTAGCCTGAATTCCTCTCAATTAATCTCTATATATTCTAATTTCCAAGAAAAAATATTCTATTCAGATATTATTAAGGAGGAAACTGAATGAAAATAAATAACTGAATTTCAATGGACTCAGATGACCATTTGCTTGAAAAAACAGTACAGTTAACAGCAGTTTTAATAAGAGCACATGTTTTGGAATCTGCCAGATCTAGGTCTCGGACCTATCTCTAGAACTAGGTAGAGGGCTATGGGCTCATCTTTAAACCTGTACTGGCATTAATTCCTTTTGTGTAAATTGGGAATAATGATGCCAACCTTGCAGCGTTTTTTTTGTTCTGTTCTGTTTTTTAAGATTGAATGACCTTATACATAAAAAGTATTTGGAACAAGGTAGGTGGCCAGTAAATGTTAGTCCCCTTTGTCTTGATTTTGATATTGCCAGAAACCCAGACTCAAATACAAGTCCGATAGGCACCCTGGCAGGTGTGAACCAGGGACCAAGTGTTGCCAAGTTGTACAGGCCTCAGTAGGGACTGCTAAGGTCTCTGGAGTCAGACTGTCCTGGACTCAGAACTTAGTAGTTGCATGACCTGGGAGTGATTCCTTATCCTCTCTGTAACTTAGATTTCTCACCTTGAACCACAATCCTCTTTTTCAATAATTACCACTACTTCCAGGGTAGACAAATACTCCGCACTTGAGCAATCAGAGAAGCATCTTTTTCTGGTATTATGACTAGTTTAGGGATGGGCACATGACTCAAATCAAGCCAATCAAAACCCTCCTGGGACTTTCAGATGCACCCCTGCATCCCCAACAGGTGCATGCATGCATACACATGATGCCAAGCTGAATCTGCTGCAGAAGAGTTTTTACTCAGGAGACAGGAAGGCTCCAGCTCAGTTTGGGCTCTGCAGGAGATGTTGGCTAGTCCCAACCCCTGGCACCAGGCAGCAGATAGGATCCAAGCTGAATAGAAAAGAGGTCCCATAAAACCTGGCCAGTGACCTCCTCAGCCTCATCCAGAGCCTTCTCTATGAATGCAGTGCCCTTCTCCTGACTGTGTGCAGGGCTGGTTCCTTCTCACTCATCTCTCATTTAACCCACTGTTTATTACCTTCATAACATTTACATTTCAATTTTTAATTATGATTTTTTTGTTTATCTGTTCATTGCTACTTTCCCCCTGCTTAACTCTAGGAGAACAGAGAATGACCTGTTCTGTTCAGTATTTGGCTCTTAGTGCAGCTTCAATAAGTGTTTGTTGAGTGAGATGCATTTATGATTCAGGGATGATAGCACTAAAGACAAACTGACAGTTTCAGTGTTTTCAAGGTCCGATAGTGCACTATCCTCACAGATTGTGCTTATGGATACAGCACGTTTTACAACATTTCCACCTAAAGATGATAAGGAGCTTTTGTTCTGCCATGTCTCGCTACCTGTGAATGACGAGTACTGCAAAAGCTGGGGGCTTTGGTTTAATGCTGGGGCTATGGTTTGCTGATCTTTAGAAGTGCTGATCGCACAGTAACCAAGGGAACATTTTACAGGAAGGTCATGTTTGATTTTCAGGTAAGTGTCATTAAAATTTCACTTTAAATTTATTATC
Source organism: Cheirogaleus medius (assembly GCA_008086735.1). Taxonomy (NCBI): domain Eukaryota; kingdom Metazoa; phylum Chordata; class Mammalia; order Primates; family Cheirogaleidae; genus Cheirogaleus; species Cheirogaleus medius. Next base: position 84,872,449 of record VBSM01000361.1, read on the forward strand.
CAGTGAATAGATTCTTCATATATATCATACACTATCCATATTTGACTTAGCTTTCTATTTAAAAAAGTAATATTTAAAACAGGATGACAAATGTTTTACAATTTTTTGTAAAGGAACTAGGCATGACTTTCAAGGTACATTATATTCTAAAATTCAGTGGAAATGTTGTATTGAAATATAAATTTTTTCCCCATGGTCATGGAACCATCATCACAAGGACCCTTAAGAGCCATCCATTGTTTGTGGATACTGGGAAATTTTGTAAGATCTCAAAGTTAACTTTCTTTGAATGGGGTTAGGGTGACATTCGGTCTGCTGAAAACAAGAAGTAGAAGTTCTTATTTTCTACATAATAGTATGTGTTTTCTATTCATTGTGCTGCTGGAAAGAGATATGTGGTGGGAAGGGAGAATGAACAGAATAATCCCTAGGTTTTAGTATTTCTAAATCTTTGAGAGCAGATCCAGGATTAAATGGATACAGTGATAAGTACAAAACAATCTGGGCCACTTGATGGTTTTCCATTAAGATTATTTCAATTCAATTACAATGAAATTTAATTACTACTTATGGAGTGTCTAGAGGAAACAAAGTTTGGATCGTGGGTTTCATGGTATTCTTTAACTGTTCTCAGTTAAAAGCTCTGTTCAGCTCGGAACATAATTCACTCTTACACTTCTAAGTTCCTGACCTGATCTTGCCTCCTCTATTCTTGTAATAAAATCATACTCTTTTCTCTTTCACAACTCTGCTTAAGCTTCATCTCCTTTAATAAACCTTCCCAGGCTAATGCCAATGGATGCATGTAGTGGTATTTATTGATATGACCATGATTTCTTTAACAGAAATACAGACTTTCAAGAGGAGTCATCCTCTGTCTAGATCCCATTCCCAACCTCCTCCACAGAGTCCCCCTGCACATTCCAAATCGGCGCTCTCAATCCTGACTGCACATTACAATTCCCTGGGGAACTTTGATGAAGGAGTTACTTTTAAGAAGTTGAAGAAGAAAAAAAAAAAGAAGAAGTTGAAGAAGAACTTTTGATTTGAGAGCCCTCTGTCAGACTGATTAAATCATAGTCTCTGAAGGTGAGGCCCCCACAGTTTTTTTTTTTTTTTCAGATCACTTAAATATTTGTTCAAGGGTGGGATTTTTTAAAAATAAATTTTCAGGTCACTTAAATAATTGTTCAAGGGTGAGACTCTGTCTTATACAAAGCAGGACTCTCATATACCTTAATATGTCTGTATTTAAGTACGTGTTTCTTTGTTTCTCTTTGCTTTTTTGTTACATGTAATCTCACAGAATCAAAGTTTTAGAGCTGCATTAGTCAGGGTTCTCCAGAGAAACAGAACAATAGAATATATATATATTTTTATTTTTAAAGATTTGTTATGGGAATTGGCTCATGCCCCACAGTCTGCCGCCTGCAAGCTGGAGAAGCAGGGAACCTGGTGGTGTGGTTCAGTCCGGGTCTGAAGGCCTGACAATCAGGCCAATGGTGCAAGTCTCGGTTTGAGTCCGGAAGCCTGAGGACCAAGAGCACCAATGTCCAAGGGCAGGAGAAGATGAATGTCCCAGCTCAAGCAGAGAGAGCAAATTCACCCTTCTTCTGCCTTTTTGTTCTATTTGGGCCCTCACTGGATTGGATGGTACCCACTCACATTGGTCAGGATGATCTTTACTTAGTTTACTGATTCAAGTACTAATCTCTTCCAGAGACACCCTCACAGCCACACCAGAAATAATGTCTTTCCATCTATCTGGGCATCCCTTAGCCCAGTAAAGTTGACATAAAATTAACCATCACAAGAGTTGAAACCTGTCTTAGAGATAATTTCTTCCAATTTATCTATGGAAATTTTCTGCAAAAGACCTGACTTAGCCCATAGATTGAGAACCATTTGGAAAACTTCAAGACTTACTAGCATGTTTGGAAGATAATAATTTAGAAAGCAAACGCAGGAGTCTTTTTTATTTGGATTAGCAGACCAAAGTGAGCCCACAGATCACTGGAATAGATGGGATGTAGTAGAAGTGCCTGGGCTCTGAAGTCATGAGACCCATTTAAGCGCAGCTCTTGGTTTCTTGGGCATGTCTCAACTCTCCCTCTTTAAGCCAGTTTCCTTATGTACAAAAATGTGGAGAGTAATGCCTCTAGGCTTGTTTTGAGGATTAAATTAGATAAATGTTTATGAAAGTGGGTGATACATAGTTTAATGTTTTAACAGTTGTAAAGAACCACCTTTTACTGACTTGAAAAGGTACAGAGAAAAATAACTATTTTGTGTTTGAATATTTATTCTGTCAGTTTTAACAATTATTAAATATATGAAAGTTTCACAGCATAACCTGGATTAGCCTGGCCATTTGGATTCAAAAAATGTTTCTGGCAGACTTCCCAGAGCTTATTCTGTTGTAGTCTTTGAAGCAGCTGAAAGAAATATAAACCCCATTGTTGTCCAAAAGGAATTTAGCATATTAGTAACCTATGAAAGAACAAATATATAATGTTTAAAATGTATACCTTTTGAAATTTGTTTAAAGGAAGAAAAAATGAATTACCTAACATGAGCAAATCCCTTTTATAAATTTATAGTTACAAAACACCAAAGTAGATAGAGGACATGGTGATTTACCCATCACTGATGAGGAAGAAGAGTTAGAAATGCAATAGCTCGTGGGCTTCAAGGCTCAGGGAGACTAATGCTGTGTGTGTATGGTGTGTGTGTGTATGAGGGAGAGAGAGAGAGAGAAAGAGAGAGAGGGAGAAAGCGAGAGATATTGCATGTTCCTGATGATCTTCTTTCAGTTTGAGCCTTTAGTAAAGCAAATATCAACCACTTTTCTATTTTGCCCATAAGAAATACCAAGACAGTCTACCAGAGGTAGAAAAACAAGAGAAGATAAGATCTTAACTATGGTAATGAGGGCAGGCACTTGCTTTGAACCTCAGAGGAAGGGAAGTGGTAGAGTTTGATGTTGCTTGCAGAGTCTGAAGTTCTACCCAAGATTGGAGCAATGTAGATGTCTCCCAAGGCCTCTGCAACAATTTCCACATCAAGTTTATTGGACTGAAAAATAAATTCCATCCCTTAATATAGCCTGGTAAAAAATTCTTCGAAAAATTATTTCCCTTATGTGTGCTGCTCTCACAGCTTTTAACCTGTTTGGCCTTAGGCTGGGGAGGTTACAGGAATTAGGTCCACATAAACTAAATGATGGCAGTTGAGTCTAGCTAAAGTATCACATTGTACTTACCTGTCACAGATTTTTAAATCTTAACTACATATACTAACTCTGAATATACCTTGAATATAAGTTAGAATAATGAGCTATGCTATTTACTTACATCCAGAAAGAATTGTTGAATATAAAAGTATGTATCTTATTTCCCTTCTCTTAACTCCCTCCACTTTGGTCCTAGGACATCTTAAATCATCACCCTATCTACCTAGGGGCTTCTCCATAAAGTATAATATAGCATCTTCCAGATAGCAAAGCCATGATCAATGGATAGAAATTATAGAAATGCAAGATTCATCTCAAGGAACCTTCTGGGAACCAAAAATGTCCAATAATGTAGTAGACTACCTTACAGAAGGCTTAGCTCACTGTCATAGGAGGAATTCAAACTAACTCTAAATGTTTAGACTAAGTCTAGAGTCAAGGTAAGACTAAATGACCATCTGTTTAGGATGTCGTGGAAGAAATTCCAGTGCCTGACAGGGTTAGATTGCAAGGTCTCTTGTCAATACAAAATTATATAACTTTGGAGAAAATAAATTTGACACTGAGTACTTTCGTTGCTGCCACCTTTCTGATTTTAAAAGATAATTTAATTCAGCAAGTATTTATGATGAAGCACTAACTTAAAAGTGAGAAAATAAAGAGTGTGGCCTATCTGTATACTAGAGCCCCACTGGAGCCTCGCATTATAATGGGAGTTCCTTAAATGACTCTGTTAGTACTTTAAAAAAACTGAAATATCACCCAGTTTATAGTCTTGGAGGATTCCTTTAATATGTGTGTTCCCCTGGTCTCCCTTACCTCTTACCTGCCAATGTGTTCTTCTGTTTCACGTTTTACCTATACATTATACCTGATTACAGGGTGCTTTCATAGAAGATTTCCATTGTAGCCTAAGTGAAATCACATACATTTTTTTCACCAGACTTCTAGAGCTGGAAGTCCTGTGCTCTGTACATACCTTTAAAGCTAGGGTGCCCCAAAGGGTCTGTCATTGGTGCCTTGGGTGAAAAATTTATTACATAAGACACAATTTATTTCAACGCATTAGGAGCTATTTTAAAGCTGCTAGCAGAGTATATTCCTTACCAAAAACAGAGGAGGCTGCAGATAAAATGAAGTTCTCCCCGTCAGCTGCACGTGTGGGGACAACAGCTGGCACAGGGATATTAATAGGCACTCACCCGGCTGGGGATCACAGGCTGAACCATAACCAGTGCAGCTGCAGGGGCTCTTGTCAGATTTTTCTGAGCCACAGAAATGAGGAAATAATCATTTTAGATCTATGACATACTAGTCTTCATTAAATACCTCAGATGTCCAGGAAGGATACATGAAGTATAAAGTAAAATTAAATTATTCTGAGCAGTCTCCAAACTATTTAATCCACTTTTCCATTATCTTAAGAATAACCTGGGTGTGGTGGCTCGTGCCTGTAGTCCCAGCTACTGGGGAGGCTGAGGTGGGAGGATCGCTTGAGCCCAGGAGTTCCAGGCTGCAGTGAGCTCTGATTACACCAGGGCACTCCAGCCTGGGCGACAGAGCAAGACACCATCTCTACAACAGAAAAAACCGACAACAAACAAACAAACAAAACCCCAAAAAAGAATAAAGAACACGGATTGTAAAGAAAACAAAATAGAAGAGGTATTTGAGTAAGAGAAAAATACGGGGCTAAACATTGATATTTGAATATGTATTAATGCTGTGTGACTTAAGTTCTTAGAAGGTGCAATTAAGACACCCATTCCAAAGAAAATAAAGGTCTGGTTATGGAAAAAGAAAGGGTATGGAAAAGGTTATTTTGAAAAGAAATAAAATTAGACCTGTACTGAAGGCCTATTATATACCCCACATGAAAAGACACTACATAATTTCTTCCACTCCTTTCTTTCCCTTCCCTTCTCTCCCTTTCCATTCCATTTCTTTCTAATTCATTTTTGCTTCCCTTTGTCCTTTTCTCTCCTTTGCTTTCACAAAGATTTCCTTAACACTATTGGTGTATAAGACTTTTTAAAGTCTATAAAGTTGAGAAGATAGCGGCCTTCATGTAGCTTTTGCTGCACTAAGAGACACAGCATCCTCATAAATAATTCAAATACAAGCTTGAACTAGCCCAGCGGTGTAAGTAAAGTACAGAAAGTGTGATGGGTTTTGAGAGGTGGAAGAGATTGCATTCAGCCAGAAGTCAGGGAAGGTCACACAGAGGAGATGGCAGTGGCCGTAGAACAGAGGGACATCTACGTGTGAGGGACTGTGGAGGCAGAATCCACAGGACCTGGGACCTTGGTGGATAAAGTGGGCAAGATAGAGGTGAAGTCAAAGATGCCTGCAGGCTTCTAGTTATTCCTACAGTTTTGTTGGAGTCAGGAAACACAGAAGATGGATATGCCTCACCTCTGATGCAGCCTACGATTGAACACTACTATTGATTCCAAAAAGAAAATCCACCCCAACAGCCAGTGTGGAGAAGTTGGTATTTTACTTGTGATTTTATATGTGTACGTGTGAGTTTGTGGAGACTGGGGGGAGTAGAAAGTGGTTATCAGGCAAGACATTTACCTGAGGCAGGTCTCCTCCAAATCCCCTTCCTCCCCCAAATTACCTTCCCTCCCCCAGGTGATGGGACTCTTGCTGTCTTCTTCCTCTCTTCCTCTTATACAGTCTCCAGCTTTCTTCCTTTCCTGGTGTTTTCTCCACCTGTCTTTCTACTCTCTTATGCATAGAAATGTACCTCACCCATCTCCTCCTCACCTGTCACTTAATACTGCCTTCAAGTGTCTGCAAACCTGAGGGTGACTTCCTTTGTGCTCAGCAAACAAAAGATTCTTTAGCTAAAAGATCCACTCTCTTTACATTTCTGTGACACACCAAAATGTTGTGAACCTTGGTATCTAAGACACTGCTGAGTAAATATTTTATTAATTTTATTTTTATTATTTTTTTTCGAGACAGAGTCTCACTCTGTTGCCCAGGCTAGAGTGCCATGGCGTCAGCCTAGCTCACAGCAACCTCAAACTCCTGGGCTCAAGAAATCCTCCTGCATCAGCCTCCCAAGTAGCTGGGACTACAGGCATGCGCCACCATGCCCGGCTAATTTTTTCTATATATTTTTAGTTGGCCAATTAATTTCTTTCTATTTTTAGTAGAGACAGGTCTTGCTCTTGCTCAGGCTGGTTTCAAACTCCTGACCTTGAGCGATCCTCCCGCCTCAGCCTTCCAGAGTGCTAGGATTACAGGCGTGAGCCACCGCGCCTAGCCTTGGGCAAAGATTTTAAATGTGGTTTTGTCATCTCAGGAAATAATCACTAGTACTCAGAGGTAGAGAAGTCAATGCCAATGCTTCTGAAGCTCTCTGCCTTGTGGTCAGCACATAAGGTCTCAGATTTCTCATCTGTGCCAGTCATTTCCATTTTGTACATTTTTATCTGTGGAAACTTGACATTATCTTTTGTTATCTGCTATTAGTGCCAGTCACATCGAAATGGAGGTCCCTTCTGCCACACACCTGCGCCGGGAATAGAGGCTCCTCTGTTTCTGTTGATGAGGAAGCTAGTCACGGTATTAAGAAGTTGGAAAGCGCTATTTCCCTTTCATACCTGGCTGAATCCCGAAGAAAAATACTACCTCCATAAAACCAACCATAGAAACCTATTATATTCCTTCTATTTTTCTTTTGCTTCAAGGCAAATCTTATTACCCCTTTTTATTGAGTACATTAGAAATCTAAGACTTTTTTTTGACACCAGATGTGTGGATTTTATGTTTAGAACTTCCTTTTCTGTTTTACTCTTTCTCTTTCTATTATTCAGTAGAAATATAACTCCTGAGCATATTACTTTTTAAAAATGCAGTCTGACATGAAACCAGAACTATTCCCCCCAAAACACCTATTGTTCTATGGTCTTAGATTTCTGTGGGGACTTACTTTAAACTTGATATAACTGTAAATCCTCATTGGTTCTTTGGGCACTCATCCCTCAGGTAGGTAGACTATATTTTCTTAATTTATTATTCATTATATTTAATAATAAGGGTGAGCCAAAATAGATAAAGTACAAAGAAAATTAGAATTTTTCCATTAAAGGCCTATTTTGACTTCTCCACGTGAAGGTTGCTGTGAAAAAATAGCCTTTTAAAAACAATATTCCATCCATAATAAATATTTGCATTCTAAGAAAGTCAGGTGTTTGCAACAAAATCCATATATTTTCTTTGGAAATTGAATAGAAGTTCCCAGAATCTCTCCTCAATAAGATTCCTGCTCTAACCTTGAATAATAAAACTGCAATTCTGTTCCCTCTGTTATCGCATAGAACTTTAAGCCTATTCCTAACCCTGCACTTACCATATTATAATGAAATTATCTGCTTAAGTAAACCCCTGTAAACATGCTTTTCTGAACTGGGCTTTGGTGATAAACCATCAACCCATACTGAGATATGCTGTAATAAATAGCCCCGTTACATTTGCTATAAGGATACTACTGAAAATGTTCTTCTGTATATCACATTGTATTGCCTTTGGAGGAGCTCTGAGGGTTTTTTTTTGTTGTTGTTGTTGTTTGTTTGGCTTTATGTCAGGATTAGATATGTCTTTCTTGAGAAATTGGTCTGCTTTTATCTGGTGGAATCTGTGGATTGTGTAACTGATCATTCATCATGTTTATTTTGTGTATTGGCCTGCCTCTATCACATGAGCCCATCATTCCTTTCCCTTTGCCTTCTCTTTCTCACTTGTTTTTTTTTTTTTTTTTTTTTTTTTTTTTTTTTTTTTTAGAGACGGGGTCTCGCTCTTGGTCAGGCTGGTTTCGAACTCCTGACCTTGAGCTATCCACCCGCCTCGGCCTCCCAGAGTGCTAGGATTACAGGCGTGAGCCACCGCGCCCGGCCCCTTTTCTCACTTGTTTCTAATGGACTTTATTTCCTTGTGTTGTACTTCTCTTCATTCTCCTCTGAAAGTCCCTTTGAAGAAAAGCATGAGAAGAAAGATGTATTTGCATCTTTCTCTCATGAGGTTATGAGCTCCTTGAGAGCTGACTGGGGCTGTTTCTTTGTCACTTTGCACTTGGATCTGGAACAGACTTTATTGTATGATCACTGAATATTTTTGGAAGTAAGTTAAATGAAGTTGCCATTATAAAATAGAAAGGAATCATCTGGTAATTTGAGCAATGCCAGTTTTCTTCTTCCATGACAAGGCAAAAGGAAAAGACTGTGAATTTAATTGTCATGTATAAACAAGAAGGTAGAAGATATTCCTTATGAGTCAAGGATAAATAGATGAACTCGATTTAAAGTTTCTTCTTTTTCAACTTGTTGATGCTGTGCTCAAGACAGTTTTGTGGCTTATAAACCAAGGAAAATGAAAGATGCTTGTTGTCTATCTATTGCAGAGCTTTGCACATAATTAGTATGAGATAAATACATGTGGAATTAAGCTTACCTCTTTGAATATTAGGTTGGGAAACAGAGTCATCTAGAATGCTTGTCAGGAAACGTCTTCTTTTTTATCAGACTGAAACCTAAAAATGTCTCAGGAAACCATTAACTTTCCAATTTAAGATTGTTGATTTAGGGCCGGGCGCGGTGGCTCACGCCTGTAATCCTAGCACTCTGGGAGGCCGAGGCGGGTGGATAGCTCAAGGTCAGGAGTTCGAAACCAGCCTGACCAAGAGCGAGACCCCGTCTCTAAAAAAAAAAAAAAAAAAAAAAAAAAAAAAAAAAAAAAAAAAAAAAAAAAAAAAAAAAGATTGTTGATTTAATACAGAGTCATACAAAAGACATCTAGCTCACTGGCCAATGTCTTTTGATAGCAAAATGCCCATTTCACCTAGAACTTTCAAATCTTGATTTATAGTAGATTAATTTTGTTCCTGAAAAATAAACAAACCAACATGGCAAATATTGGGTTCCTTTTACCCTTATGGGCTTTAGGATACAAAATTCTAGCAATTTATGAGTATTGAAATTTATGGTATAGGTCAAAACAGAATAATATGTTTGTTGGATGGCTTTTCTTTAAGATCAAGGTTTTCGTCTTTAAGTCCTATGATTTCTTCCCTCAAAATGTCTCCCTAATTCATCCTCTCCTCTTGGTTCCCTTTTTAATCCCTTAATCCCAAATTCTCATGATCTCATCTCAACAATGATAGATTTCCAGCTGACTTCCCTGTCACCACTTTTTCTATCAAATTGATCCAGAATGTCACTGTCAGATTATTCTTCCAAATATTATTTTCATCATATCATTTCTTATCTAGTAACTTACGATAACTTCTTATAGCTGGACAAATCAACTTGAAACCTGGGCAAAGCATTGTTCCTCATAATCTCCTCCCATCCTGGCTTCCAGCGTTGTACACCAGAGTGCGCTCTGTTGCAACCTTAGCATTCTGCGTGGGTCGCTGGTTTTGACTGTCCCTTTAAGGTATTCGTATTTTCATGTAACAGGAAGTGGGGTGTGGTTTGTTCTTGGATGAGACTTAAGTTGTATGCTGAAAACAGTTTATACTTGACCTAGAACTGGCACTGCTTTTAGGAAAAAAAATCTTGCTTACCGTTAAAATAGAGAAAGTTAACATTTATGGTTAAAAGGAAAAAAGATAAGTAGCAATAGGCAATGAATATAAACTTTAAATGCTCCTGGTAATAATATTAATAGCTATTATTTATTGAGAGCTTACTATGTGCTAGGGGGCACTACACAAAATTGTCTATCTGAACTCTGAAATAGATACCATTAATATCCCCATTTTAGAAATACCTTGCCCAAGATCACACAGCTAGCAAACCAGAACTAAAACCCAGGAAGTCTAGTTGCATACATTGGCTCCTAACCACAAAACTGTAATAACTCTTTATTTTTTGAACAGCCCACCTGTGGGCTGAAGTAATAACTCTTGATAGAAGTAAAGCCAGTATCTACCCTGAAACCTGAGAAATGGCGGCTTTAGGAAATAACAAAGAATATTTTGCTCTTATGCACTAGAAGGAATTCCCCCTATCTTGAAGGAAAAGTTTTTCTGAACAAAACCATGCTTTAGCATGGGCCCAAGCCTGACATAGGTAGTACTCTTACCACCCTTGTTTTCACTTTTGACCAGCTCCTTTAGTCATTGTTCAGTGGTTTCATTTACAAAGAAACCCCACAGGTTAGCAAGGGCAGTGTTTTATCCCGAACCAGACCATTTGCCATATGTGGTCACTCATGGCACTACAAATTTGAGAGTGTTATAGAATTAGTTGGGAGTGGAGTCAATGCTGTGATCCTCTGTGGGAGCCTTTTGACTAAACCCAACTTGACAATTTTAATGGTGCAAAAATGGCCTAAGTGAGGAAGACTGCAGAATCAATGCCTCAGCATTTAAAGAAGAGGCTTTCAGTGGAAATGTTACCACAACATACAAGTAGAGAATGATGACTGGGTGGTCACAGAAAATAGGAAATGGCCAGACCTGGAATTTCAGGAATAAAAAGACATTGTACATGGGATATTGTCTCCCTTGCCTATTACAATGTAACCAACTCCCTCTGGCTCGCAAGAGCCAGTTGTGGGTTGTGGGTACCTCTTTCCAACCTTGAATTCAGCAGCTCATGTTGATAGCCTGAAATTGGCCACTGTAGGAGTATTTATACCATGGGCAATTGGGAACGATACAAATCAGGGCTCCCTCCCACCTCTCTCCCCAGTGGGTTTAGCAGCAGCACAGCACTAAAACTACCCCAGTAGTTGCTTAAAACAGCAACTATTTATTATTTCTCACAATTCTGTGGGTTGACTGGGCTCATCCGGGCAATCTGTTCCATGTGGTGAAGCTGTGGTGACTCATATGGCTGTTTTCAGCTAGTATAGGATTTCTCAACCTTGGCGCTAGATTTGGGGCTGGATAATTCTTTGTTGTGGAGGCTGTCCTGTGTGTTGTAGGATGTTTAGTAGCATCCCTGGCCTCTACCTACTGGATGCTAGTAGTGAAACCCAAAAAATGTCTCCAGACATTGCTAAATGTCCCCTGGGAGCAAAATTACCGAGGTTGAGAACAACTGAGCTTGGCTGGCTGGAATATCAAAGACGGCTTCTTATCTTCCAGTGTCTAGGATCCTTTATTAAGGAAAAATTTATTCATGACACTTGTTAAAGATGGTGAAATAGACTTTCTTCGGGGGCACTATTATAATGGGGTTTTGTTGTAGGGGAGTGAGATTGCACTCGATTCCAAATACAACAAGGAAAAGTAGGAATTTATAGCCAAGGAGGAGGGTGGGGGTCACTGGATGAAAAATTTCTAAGAGGAAACACCAAGGTGAGGGGGAGTCTGGCTAACGGATTTGACAGGATTCTTGCTGAAGGCAGGCCAGGGTGAGCAGATCACAAAACTCAGAGATTTTTATGAAACTGAAATATTCTTGCTAAAAATAGACTAAGCAGGCCAAGGACAGAATCCAAGGTTGAGGCCTTGTCAAAAAGAGACGTCAGAGGAGCCTGACTCAAGTTTGGTCAAGGAGAAAGTCTTTGCTACCTTCTCCATGGGGTCTCTCACCGTTCTGTCGTCTGGCTCAAGTTTCTTTTCAGCATGGTGGCTGGCTTTTAAAAGAGCAAAAGCAAAAGTTAGGGTCCTAAATTGGAGCAACCATGCTTTTGCTGCATTTCTAATTAGTCAAAGCAAGTCACAAGGCCAGGTCAGATTTAAGGGGAGGGGAAATAGACTTCACCTTTTGAAGACAGGAGTAGCAAATTTGTGTTTTTCTTTAATCCATGAAGTACCATGTTTGCATTCAATATCTTAGAAAAGATATTCCACAGGGTTGGGCACGATGGATCATGCCTGTATCCTAGCACTCTGGGAGGCTAAGCCAGGAGGATCCCTTGAGCTCAGGAGTTTGAGACCAGCCTGAGCAAGAGCAAGAGCCTGTCTCTACTAAAAATAGAAAAAATTAGCCAGGGGTGGTGGTATGTGCCTGTGGTCCCAGATATTTGGGAGGCTGAGGCAGGAGGATTGCTTGAGCCTAGGAATTTGAAGTTGCTGTGAGCTAAGCTGGCGACACGGCACTCTAGCATAGGTGACAGAGCAAGACTGTCTCAAAAAAAAAAAAAAATCCACAGGAGAGAAAATCTTAAGACATAATTCTATTCAAGATCAAAAGAAATTAACTCTAGTACATAGTAGTCCTTATTACTGGACTAAAGGTGAAAGTGATTGTTCATATGATAATAAATGTTTGTTCAACATAACAATTATAGCATCACTGAAGTTTCTGAAAACAGAAGCATGAATGTTCAACTGTTCACATCACTATTAGTACTTAATGCATTTATATTATACAATATTTGGAGTTTATATAGTTCTAAAGATATTTCCAAAGAAAATTTCTAAAGAACTGGTTGTTTACAAGAGGGATCCGATGTCTATTTTTTCATTTGAGTCGAATCAACTCACTCAAATGCTAGTGCTAGAAATAGATATTTTTTGTTCCAAGGCACTATTTGCCAAAAAAAAAAGCATTGAGCAGGACTCTAGTTCCTCAGAATGTTAATGCGCATTACATGTAAAGGGGATTATAAGTTGTATAAATTTGGGAAATTCCAAGTTGAGAGTAAACAGGTTTCTTTACTGCTGGACATCTTAGAGTCTTTACTTTGCAAATGCATATTGTGACTCATAAAATATACAGTGTTTCCTAGACTTATTTAACCACAGAAATAGAGGCACATCTTACATAACTAGTGTTCCTCAGAATACTCTTGGTAGAAATTGTTCCAAGTGGAAATAAAAGTGGAAGAGAAATCTTGAGAGAGAATTCTAGTCAAGATCAATCAAAATTAACTCCAGAAACAGGCGTAGCAGTAGCCTTGGCACTTAGAAAAAAATAGGTATCCTTGAAGCAGACCCTCAGATCCAGTAATGTACTCCACTGATTGTGCTTGTTCTAAAAGTCAATAGTGCTTTAAATACAGAGGTCTGAAACACTTTAAGCAAAGATGTTTTGCAAAGGTTATTGTAAATTCATGAAATTTAATCATCCAAGATCATCAAAGATTGATTAGTTGAAACAGTCATGTAGAAAGGAAGGATCACGATAAGTTCTTGCCTTTCCCCACCCTTCTTGTCTTATAAATTAAACTTGAAGCCCTTGAAAATTAGAATTTAGTTGCAAGAAGTATATTAACATTTTTCTGGCAGGTAGCTTCTAAGGTGAATTGTAAGTATCCCCATCTCTGGTATTCAAGCCCTTGTATAATCTCCTCCCTTTGTGTTTGGGCTAAACCTAGTGACTAGCTTCTGAGGAATAAGAGTATGGCAAAAATAATGGATGTTACTTCTGAGATTAGATTACAAAAAAGACTGGCTTCTGCCTTGTTAACTCACTTGGATGAAGCCAGCTGCCCTGTTGTGAGCCGCCCTATGCTGGGCCTTATGTGGCCAGGAACTGCGGGAGGCCTGCGGCCAGCAGCCCAGGAGGAACTGAATCCTGATCACAGCTTTGGGAGTGAGTTTGAAAGTGGATCCTCCCCCAGTGGACACGACTGCAGCCTTGTGCGAGATCCCGCGCTAGAGGACCCAGCTAAGTCACGCCTACATTACTGGGTAACAGAAACTGTGAGCTAACAAGTGCTTGTTGTTTTAAGCTGCTAAATTGTGGGATCATTTGCTAGGCAGCAATAGATAACTAGAGCAGTATTAAAAGAGCCATTTAGAGAGGGCCAATGCTGTCTTATCTGAGTCAAATTTCGCAGACAGCTTAAGGAAGGACTAAAAGCACTGTGGTTAAATCATGCTTTAGAATGGCAGGATAGAAAAAAAAATGCTGCTTTAATTGGGAAGAAACATAGGGGATCTTGAAGATAAAACCTAGGTGACAATAAAATCTAGGAAATCTGCTTACTCTCAACTTAGAATTTCCCAAATTCTAGATTTCCGCAAGAATCTCACTGAGTCTGTGAGTTTTCAGTGCCACTTCCAGAGGAGATATCAGAATATCAGGTGTAAAAATCAGTCATTCCATGGCCAATGCAATTGCTGAAGAAGATATTGCTGTCATATGGCTCCTTGTTATACAAAGCTAACATCATACAGAGCCATCCCCTTTTGATTTAAATATTACACTAGCTATGGGTGAAGGGTGTTATGTCTACCAAGGACATGTGGATGTGGTTTTAGAAGGCACCTTTTTTATTTTCTCTTGAAGTCTGGCTCAAATTATTCCCTTTAGGTGCTCTTCTATAGGCTTTTTTATTCCACAGACAGATATTAAACACTTACTATGTGCCAGGCACTGTTTTAGGCACTGAAGATTCAATAGAAAAATCCTCACCCTCTTGAAACTTACATTCTAGTGAGGAAAGACAGACAGTAAACAGTAAACAAACATTAAAACAACATAAATCAAGTAGTAATAAAAACTTTAAAAATAGAGTATAGGAATGAGGTACTACTGGGAAAAAGAAAGCAGAAGAGGGAGATGGGGAGGGTGCAGTGAGTTCTGGTTTCCTTGTCAGTTATCAAGGTCTGGACTATAACCAGCTGTGTGTCCATAGCAGCACAGGACCCATCTTGATCCAACTGTTTACCAACACTGTCCAAAAAACCCCAGAGTCTCTGTGGCTTCCTCTCTCTCCTCTGTATGCTCCATACCGATTCTTGCTTTCATGCCTTTTTAAAGGTTTCCTATGAAGTCTTCTTTGACAATTCTAGCCTCTCCTGCCCCTCTATATTCTGGAGATCTGGGGGGACCATCCCCCCTCCAGAACAAAAGGAAACAAAACAGAATACAATCACCCTCACCCCCCACATAAATATATATGTGTGGTATTTTTGTTTTCAGGTTAATAGTTATTAAATTAATGTGTATTTGTTTCATGTGTTTGTTGTGCTGCACACCCCTCTTTTAGAATTTAAGGTCTTTGAGTCTGATGTGTTTGTTTTTTGCATGTGTATGGAACTTGTAAGCAAAGCATTCTTGATGGTATACTGATGAAGAAGAAATATAAAAGTCAAAAGATATGATCTCCCAGTCTTTGGACAATTTCAAATATATTTAGGGAGATACACAGTGCTCTCCCTGAGGTAAGAAGACAGTGGAAAGGCATGTTATAGCAAGTGTCTTTCAGATCTTCTCTTTATTTATTTATTTATTTTTTGGCTTTTACCCACAATGAGAAATGGATTTTACATCATGACTCAGTATATAATATTCATATACATTATCTTTGTGTATGTGTGTTACAACCTAAATTTTACAAAATACATTTTACAAAACAATACTTAATTTTTATATGCAATGCATGTGGATATTTTCTCTTCTGTTCTTGTTTTCCAAAAATGCTGATGGAAACCCTCTGAACTGATTTTATAACTCGCCATCAGAACATGACCACAGCTTGGAAAACACTGGTGTAGCCAGGTGGTGAGCACAGGGAAGTGTGTGGTCAGAGAGAGTGTGGAGTGGTAGGAATACAGGGGCGTCTGTCTTGAAAAGATTATACTTGATCTATCTCTTGAAGGAAGTGTCCTTTTGGGATTATTGGGGTCTAAGACAGTGTTGATGCTCAGTTAATACAACAGTATGAACAAGGAAGGCACAAAGGTTGAAATAAGCAGTAAGTTCACAGGTCACTCAGAACAGAATTCTGACCCCTTTTTTATGATTGCTTTTATAGATTATGGAAATAATTTAAGAGTGATAACTAAAGGACTGAAAAAAGATTTTAAGGGCATATATTTGAGAAAAATATTAATATTTGTAATATTCATA
>VBSM01000361.1:84888550-84934707 GCA_008086735.1 Cheirogaleus medius
ACTGAGCTGACCCCAAGAGCTCAGAAGATAGGCATAAAATGTCAAAAGAACAAATCTAGAACATTGAAACAATGATTGCTTATTCCAATCCAGCCCTAAAGATTAGCACACACCTTTTCTCAAGGGTGTAAATTGTTTGCCTTTGATGGCCTTAATTTGTTGCTGGGCTTTATTTCATTTTTTGCAGAGAACTGAGTGATGGGGGGGGGTGAAGTCTGTAGGAAGGAAACTTGGGATAGAAGTCTATTTCAGAGCACATGAGTTGCTCAGGGAAACTAAAAAATGAGAAGCCAAGTGTAGATGTACAGAGCACAGTGGCTTCTTAGTTTCCTAGAGTTCTTTATGTAATATTTCCTTCTGAAAGTGTCTGAGGGGAGGGCTCTGTCCCACTGTCAGCCATCTTTTGTTCTTGCTGTAGGTTTTCTCTTTCACTTTCAGAAACGGTGGGAAAAAGGGAAAGAAAAGGTCCCAGGAAGCAGGATTCCTGTGAAATTCCACACCTTGCACGGAACATAGGAATTGGAGTCCTTTAGCTTTACCTAAATTTTGTTTCTAATATCTTGATTTTAGTGTGTCATCTTTGTAGCAATAGAATAGGAACTATCCTCTCTGCATCAAATTTGACTAAGGCTAAAAATAGATAAGCAAGGTCGAGCATGGAAGCCGCCTAGCTTCTCCTTCCTCCTTTTCATTTTGTTTCAGTTTGAATGAGGAGGTGGCTCACACAGTTAACCAGAACAGCAGCTGGCTGGATGTCTGTGTGCTTTTAGCCAATTAGGATATTTTTGTGGGAAAGTTTCCAATTCTTAAGTCTCAGTTATGGAGGGGTGGGAGGCAGCTGGTGTGAATGTCTGTCTGCAGGGTACATGCACACTTACTCTGATCCAATATGGCATGACAGCAATGTGCTTATTCAAGAAAACAATTATCTCAATTTTCTTGTACTCTAAAACATCTTCGTCTCTACCATAAAAAAAAAAAAAAAAGATAAAGAAAAGCCAAAGCTAATGGCATCCAAATATTTTGGGATCTCTCAATCATCTCTAGTGAGGCATATTAGAAATGAAGTTAAACAAAGTCTAAAAGGGCAACAATAACTCCTAATCTTCCTGTACTCCACTGTCCTTCCCCGGAAGTCTCCATTTCATTAACTACCATCATCATTTCCTCTGTTTGTCAGCATTTCTTGACTTCACTCTCTTCTTCATCCCTTGTTCTTCTAGTGGCCACCAAATCACTATCAAGCTGTTGTGGTGAGGAAGGTACAGGGAGCACATGGACACAGAAGACTTCCTAGAGAATTGATGATTTAGCTGAGACTTTAAGGTTTAGAAAAATGTAGCCAGAAGAAGAGTGCTTTAGGTATTTTCCATTCAACAAATTCTTGCTGCACATTTACTATGGGTCAGGCTTTATGCTAGACTCTGCAGAGTTAGTTAGAAGATGGACACAATCCCTGCTGTCCTAGTATTAATACTTAGAGGATGTTGAGGTAGGGGGAAAATATACATGAAAATATAAGAACAAAATACCTATCTATGTATCTATATAACTATCAATAAAGCCCTCTGGGTCACTCTCCTTTACTATATATTAGGGAGTTAAAAGTGTCATCATTTTTTCCTACAAAACCATCTGACCAGCAATTTCTTCTGAGTATCCAGGGCTCTTCCCTGCTGCTCCAGGCTCTGCTACAGCTGCCCAGAGCTCCCCATCAGCATCTCCCCATTAGGTGAATGTGGGGAGGCTACTTGCCCCTATACTTTCCTGTCTATATCTCTATGCTTCTCAACAGGGCCACAGAGCCTTTACTGAGAAGCTAGGTTAATTACACTATAAAAGGAGGACACTGTAAAATTGTCAGCTCAAATAGTCATTCCTCCATAGTTCATGGGAAAAGAACCTAATTTATACACTCAAAAAAATTATAGCTGTTCCCTGAAGTGGCTGAGACAGATAAAAATCAGTCTATGAAGGTTTCATTTGAGTGAGAGGGAAATATACAAGAAATATGTAAATATATATGTTGCCAACATAATTAGAAATGGACAAAGGAAATAAACAGGATGATACTTCTGATAGCTTTTCTGGGAAGGTGTCTCTCTGATATCACTCTGAAGGAAGTGACATATTTGAGCTGAGACCTGAGGGATGGGCAGGAGGTGGCCTGTGAATAGAGCTGCAGAGATCGGAGAGGAATCTCTTCCCAGGGGTCACCTGTCCTCAGGTAATTTCCTCTCTTCACAGGTGTCACCTAATCTCTTCTTGCTCACACCCTGGCCACCTATCTTTCAGGACAGCTCAGTCTGACCCACAGGAATGGGTTTCCTCCCAGGCAGGCCTGCTTCATGGTCGCAGGCAACATTTAGTTACGTCCCTGGATGGCGGGTCCTGTTTGAATGCACTGTTTCCACCACCACTGTGAAGGCTTCCCATTCAAGACCCTGCTGTTCAGCCCATTGTCTACGGTCATTTCTTTCATTACTGTTATTGAATGGCATAGCCTTTGAATGGATTATTAATCCGAAATCCTTTGTTTTCAATTCCTGTTCGTTACCCGGCTGATTTCCCAGACCATATTGTTCTAAGCCTGAACTGCACTAAGGTCAGGAGGCCACCGAATAACTTGACACGCCGTGGTCCTGGCGTTTGCAGCCATCTCTAGAACGGCGGCTCGCACACGCCAGGCAGCTCTGGAGGCCTGGGTGCGGGCGCCAGGATGACGTCACCGAGGCGGGCAGCCCGCGCGGGCCGTGACGTCACGCGGGCGGGCCTGCCCGCCGTGAGGTCACCGGGTGGGCGCGGCCAGGCCGAATCCCCAGTGTCGTCACGGGAGGGGGCGGGCCCAGAGCGTGTCAGCGCAGCCGAATCAAAACAAGCCGGACACCCGCCTTTTCCCTCCTGCTTGGGAGCGTCTCGCTCGCGCCCCGGGCCCGCGGCGCCCGCGCGGCTGCGAGCCTCGGTGGCCGCGCGCCGGCTCCAGGAAGCCGGGGAGGGCGCGGCGGCCGGGATGGCGCGGCGCGGGCCGCGCGGCTAGACGGGCGTCGAAGGAGCCACCGGCCCGCGCCCTCCGTCCTTTCCCGGCGCCGGCTCCGCGCGGGGAACGGCCGCGCCGCGGGGAGCCGCCTTCGCTGACGCCGGGCACCTAGACGCTCGCGAGCGAGATGCCCAACCCCAAAAACAGCAAAGGCGGCCGCAAAAACAAGCGCGCCAACAGCAGCGGGGACGAGCAGGAAAATGGAGCCGGGGCCCTGGCAGCGGCGGGCGCGGCGGCCGGGGGGGCCCTGGCGGCGGCGGCCGGCTGCGGGGCGGCGGCGGCGGGCGCGCCGGGCACCGGGGGCGCGGCGGGCGCAGGAGGCGCGGCCACTGGCGCCGCGAACGCCGCTGCCGCCGCGGGGGCTGCAGCCACGGGCGACGCCAAGAACGGTAAGACGGGGCTGGCGGGGCGAGCGTCAACTTCCTGCCCGACGGGGACCGCGCGGTGGCGGGGCCCTGGGTGGCGCGGGCGATGCGTGGACAATGCGAGAGTCAGGAAGTGCTCACCCCGCCCCTCCGCCCCGCCGCGGCTGCCCCTTCGCGGTCCCCACGCCTGGCGGCAAGGACTGGTCTGCGGCCCCCGCGCGGTGTCCGCGCCGGGGACAGCCCGCGCCTCAGACCCCGAGGGGCGCCGGGCTGCGGCAGCGCTGCCCTCCGGCCCTGCCAGTGCTGACAGAGCCTGGGTGCGTGCCGGGGCGCGAGGGAGGAAAAAAGGAAGGAAGGAAAGAGCTGCCCAAGTTGAGAAGAATGATCCGGTTGAAAACTTAGGCTCCAGTCCATTCTCCCCGGTGCTCCCACCCAGACGCCTGTTCCCCGGAGTGGAGAGCCTTAATTTCCAGCGCAGCCAGGCTTGCTGGGTTGAGTGCCACAGGTGAAGAGGCCCCAAGACATGTTTTACTGTAGGGTGGGTGTGTGTGGGTGTGTGTGTGTGTGGAGGGGTGCTCTTTAATTCGCTCGCTTGAGGAAGGAAGAGAATCTGAACTTGACTTCCTTTCCCAGCCCGGAGTTAAAAAAAAAATCATCCTCTGTACAATTCTGCTTGACATTTTTAGTAGGAAGCCTTATAATCTTAGATAATGCCTGAATGCTGCTTTCGAGGGGACACTTAGGGTATAGCCAAGATGTGACAGGGTATCTGTTCTCACTACGGAGACGTAGTTTTCCTTAGAGGGTACTGGGGCAAACACTTCACTTGTCTGGCCAGTTCTTTGAATTCCTTTGGTCAGGCAGTTTTTCTGAGAAGAGAATGTAGGTATATTTTAATGAAGGGAGGTTTAGAATTGTTATATTCTAGCTTTTTATTTACAGCTTCAGGTTTTGAAGCCATTCTTAATGTAGATGAGTGACTTTTTAAACAGGGCACCTGCACTTCCAAGAACCCCACGGTGCTCTGAACATAGGCGATTGAATGTAGCCTATTGGAAACGGAACCATAGGTCCCATTGGCTGTGACTCTGTAATATTGAACTAGGAAGATTGATTTACTTATTTTCAGGAACAAACTTAACTCCATTTGTGAATGTTTGAGAATACAACTTTGGCCAGCCTGTATTCTCCATGTCCTTCTTCTTTTTTTTTTTTTTCCTGGCCCTAACCTTCATTTTGGTATTGATGTGGCAGAGAGAAAGGTGCACAGACTTTAAATAAGACAGCCAACTTGCTCAGCCATTTACAAGCTTGTTATCTTGGGAAGGCCAGTGCTTCTGAGCCTCAATTTCGTTATCTGTAAAATTGAAGAAAAAAAATTATACTGGCCCACTCACAGTGTTATCTCATAAGGCTCAGAGTGTCCCTTCTCTATCAAGTCCCCAGTTATTTTAAAGGCTTGTTACATACGTAATGAGCTTAGTAAAGTCCCTCATAAAGAGTACATGAACAGTGAATGATAGCTATCATTTATTCATTCAAAAAATATTAACCACTTACAGTGTTCCAAGGACTGTGTTAAAATACTTAGGGATACAGTGGTAATCAATACAGGACATCCTGGTCCTCATGGAGCTTGCATTCCTGTTCTGGTGGTGGTTCTGGTTTACTGTGCTTTTTTTTTTTTATTGGCCTGTGTGGAAGCTTCAAGTTGACTATTTGCTTTTTGTTCTTGCTCTAAAAGATAAGGCCACTATAAGGTTATGTGAGGAAAATTTTTTCTTAGTCTGGTGGTACCTCCTAGTTTGTAAGCATTAAATTGGTTATGGTACCCTTGTTATTACTCTCTGAAATGGCAAACTGCGCACAGGTACATTTAGCAGTGCTGTATATATTTGTGTGAAGCTGTGTATTTCTGGTTAAGAGCTTATTAAGCGAAGGGGGGGGAGGAGAAAGACATGGGCCAAACATTGCTATAATCAGGATCAGAGAAGGTACAACTTATATTAGAGCAGAGAGGTGAATTTTATGATGTCCAGTTCTTGGTTCTGTCATGGTGTGAAGTCTCAGTGAGTGATACACCTTGATTTGAAGAGCCCCTCACTGCAGTTCTGTGGTTCATGATAACTGAACATGGATGCTGAGGCCTCCTGTGTGCAAAATCAATGAATAAGGAAACTATTAATACAAATATGCCTTTTTTGTGGCCATTATAAAGCTGGGCTTTATAATGTAGGGGTGTGGGAGAGGTGGCATTGAATTTTTAAAGGAAAAGGCAACAGATGAGTAAACTCTCAACTAAGACTCAATTTTTGAATTTTAAAATGACATTAATTGGACTATTTTTAGTATTTTAAAATATATTTCAGTTTTTTTACTTAACTGTAGCATTACATTTTGTGATTATGTATATTGCAAATCAAAATAATTATTCCACGGAAGGAGGTAATCTACATTCTGTTAAACTTTTAAATGGTTTGTTCTCACTGTTGAAGTCAGTTTTTATCTGCATCTGCAGACATGCAAACTTAATGACTTCACTTAAAGTTAGTAGTTTTATTTGTAGTTTTTTAGATTTTATAGGATGGTTTTATGTCTTGTAGCTCTTGGGCAATGTGGCCAGCAGGGCAGGGTAATAGTAGCTCTTAGTTGTTCACTGTTTGTCAGTAGGTGTAAATACTTATTCTGTAAAAGAAGATTTGCCAGCTAGGGAAAGTTTAAGGAAGCTATGGCATGGTTGTAGTTGACGAAGCTTAACAGGTTGCAGTTGTGCATCTTGAGGAAGTTGAATGTTAATCATAAGGCTAATAAGAGATTTTATTAGATACTAGGTTTTAGATGCTAGTTTTTGAGGCTTTTTGCAGAGATTAGAGTAAAAGGCAAGGAAGCATGAGGAAGTGCCATCCTCCTACATAGTAAACATCTGCCTGCACATATTGTAGCATTTTGATGGTAGGTGAACAAGTTATTTTTAGGATTTAGTAATCATGTTAGATGATATCTATCTAGTTTCATTCTGGAACTCTGGTTCCATTAGGCCTTTGCTTTTTTGCTTCAGACCTAAATATATATGAAACCTTGATCATAGGTATCTAGTTTTCAGTGGGCCTGGATTCCAAGTATTTTTTTTATAAATTCCTGTTTTATAGTTGACCATGGTTCACCACTCCACTCATTACTGACTGCCACCAGCACACCTGGGCTGTTGAGGCTGTCTTAATTCACTCAACTCTTTAGTGGATGGAGTTAGTTTACATAGTGATTGGCTTTGCATTTGGTAGATCTGGATTCACATCCTGGCTCTTCAAGTTATTTGCCACATGACCTTGGGCATTTAACTTCTCTGGGCCTAATTTAGTTTCTGCTTATGTAAAATGGCATTAAAATGGACAGTACCTACCCATTCATATGTATGTTGTAAGATAGCTCTCTGTATCTATTATATATTAATATATAAATGTATTTATATGTATATGTTAGAGGAGTGCCTGGCTTATAATAGAAGCTTATGAAGTATTTGCTGTTTGTCATAGATCCTGGGAATAGTCTCTGAAACAGAGGTTTGTGTGTTAGAGGTTTAGTAGGGAGTTCTCTTGGCATCATTCCTAGTGGAGGAGAGAGGAGTTGAGCTGTGCTGTAGCTGCAGCAGACCCCAGCTGATCTCCCAGTGGGGAGCTCTGGAGCTGGGGTTGTTTCATCTTGAGGTATGGGGACAGGTCCTCCCCCCTCCCCCCACTGACTGGTCATTTGGACTTAGACTGCTCCAGGAAGAGAGTATTACCTTAGGGTGGCATCTCATCATCTGTGAGCTTTTGTGGAGAGGGACTCAGCTGAGAGGCTTCTGCTCTGAGTGAAAAGGAGAGCCATTCTTACTCCCCTGGCATCATTAGTGTCTCCACTTAGACCACCAGTACCAGTCACGCACAACACAGGTGTGGGATAAATATTTCTCACCAACAACTGAATAGGCCTTGTGAACCCGACTGGAAGTTAACCATCAACAATGTTTTGATGGGAAAATGTGTTCTGAATTCCATACATCTGTTTACAAATACTTTTTTTTTGCAGCACCACCTGTTCCCTATGAACAAGATTTGTGTTTTGCTGCATACTTAGGCCACTAAACACACTTTTTATAACCCTAGGTTTGTAGTATATTTTAAATAGTTTTTCTTTTCAGATATTTAATTCCTACTACATTTAAATTTCTTATATTCATCAGAAGGAAATTAAGAGTGTTTGCTGTTTATTTTCAAATCAAGGAATGTCTATTAGGGTTTATGGTATATAGAGCATCATTGTGATCTTGGAAGATATTTTCTTGCCTTATCTATAAGTCAGTTTTGCCAGGTCTTTAAAAAATATCTGCTACTTCTGGACATTGTCTTTTGAAACCCACCTTTGTAATGAGGGTTAATTAAAAAATACTGTCTCACCCATCAAGGATTCTTCCTGTGTACTTCGTATTGTAGTGAAGAACTCTTCTGTGCTCTACTAATGGTGCTTTATGCGCTGTCTGGTCTCTCTTTACCTGTTACAGGACCTTTGCTTAAGTTCTAGAAATGAAATCTTCAGTGTCAATTTTCCTCTAAGTCCATGAGTATATTTCATTCCATGGAGAAGTGAAAACAGGAGATACACCTGGGAGATCTCTTGTAGCATAATCCTCCTATGAGTTTACTTCAGGCTTTTAGCTATGAATAATTTTGTTAAAGGACTTGAAAGCATCAGAGGGAGACTTTAGGGGGGAAGAAGTCTATCCTGACTCTGATCACCAAATCTTTGGCATTTTTAAGGGATTTGTTTAATTAAAAATATTGTATTGTTTTACCAGTAATAAATAAGCATTGTGGAATAACTGAAAAAAAAAAGGAAAAGTTTTCTTTGACTTTCTAGTCAAACACATGATTCCACCATGTAGAGATCACCATTGTTAACTTTTTTTTAAAACTAACCTGATCTGGGAAAACATTTTGATATATATTCTTGCAGCCTTTTAAATTTTTTTCTTATAGACTTCTAAAAGTACATATGTAGTTTTTGTAAAAAGAAGGTTGTATATTTTATAATCTGGTTTTTACACTTAAAATATTCTGTGGACATTTTAGCAGAGCAGTAAATATACAGGTGAATCATCTTTTTAAATGATTGCATGATATACCCTCATATGTCTGCACCTTGGATAATTTGATCATTTCACTATTTTTTACTTTTAGGTTCTCATACGTTGCTGGGTTTATCTAGTTATATACTTCCTATAGTTTGTTTCTGCTGCTATAACAAAATACCACAGACTGGATAATTTAAAAACAGTAGAAATCCATTTCTCATAGTAGTAGAGGCTGGGTAGTCCATGATCACGGTGCCAGCAGACTCCATATCTGGTGAGGGCCTGTTCCACGGATGTCATTTTCTCACAGTGTTGTCACATGGTAGAAAAGGCAAAAGGGACGAACTTGTTCCCTCAAGTGCTTTAATAATAAGGGCACTAATCCCATCCATGAAGGCAAAGCCCCTGTGGCCTAGTCATCTTCTAAAGGTCCTGCCTCTTAATACTGTTGCATTGGGGATTAAGTTTCAATGTGAAATTTTGAAGGGACATAAACGTTCAAACCATACCCCTTCTTAGGACAAATGCTTACTGTGAACTTGCCATGTCAAAGGATATGCATATTCTTATGACTTTTAATACATGCTGACAGAGTGCCCTATTGAAATGTACCAGTTTGACATTGCTGTGGTCACAGTGCCTTTTCTCCATGGTCTTGCCAGTCCCTGATTCTTGTTTTAAAGGCGTGCTGGGGAATTGCTGGTACCCCAAAATGTCTCAGCAACAGGAGAGATCATTTGGATCCAGAGCCTGGAGCAGATGCTATCATACTTAGGGGGACTTTCCAAGGCTGGATTTTTTTCTACAGGAGACTTCTGTGGTCTTTAGTGATTTGGTGGCTAACAGGAATTCAGCAAAGTATCTGATAGTGTTAAATGGTATTTTAGTAGCTGGTAGGTTAGCGGAGATGAAAGCATAGGCCTTTGAAATTCTGTCTACATCATTATTCTAATCTTACAAAGTAAGGTCTAGAGTTTTTAAAGTTTTAGTCAAAAAGCATGGGGTTTGAAGAGACACCTGGGTGTAAAAGTAGGTGCCACAACTTACTAGCAAAGCGACTTTGGGGAAAGTTATTTAACCTTTCTCAGCCTCCATTTTCTAAATGCAACCCTTTGGGTTTGTTTATTTATTTATTAATTTTTTGAGACAGGATCTCGCTCTGTTGCTTGGTCTAGAGTGCAGTAGTGTGATCATAGCTCACTGTAACCTCAAACTCCTGGGCCTAAGCAGTCGCGCGTCAGCCTCTGAGTAGCTGGGACTACAGGCGCCTCCCACCATATCTGACTAATTTTTCTATTTTTTGTAGAGATGGGGGTCTCACTATTGCTCAGGTTGGTCTTGAACTCCTAGCCTCAAAGCAATCCTCCTGCCTCGGCCTCCCAAAGTGCTAGGATTACAGATGTGAGCAGCCATGCCCAGCTTGGGGTGTTTTTGAAGGAAAACAATGTATGTGAAAAATCTTGGCATGGGGCCTGTCAGATATGGACTCTATCAACAATAGCTTTGTAAGTTTGGTGCTTTGTTCAACCTTCTCCAACTACAAAACTTAAAGCCTTTTTGCTGTTGAGAATAGATGCTGAGAGACATTAAGATGATGGTAAAGAGTCTGTAAATATTAATGTAGAAAATGGTATATAGGTTGGTATTCAGACACTCCTTTGATTATGAATGATCATCTATTCTTCCCCCATCTTCTCTCTCTGATCATAATTTACCTGGAAAAAATCAGATTTAGAAAAAACAAAAAAACTCCAAAACAAAAACTAAATAAATAAAAAGCAAACTGTGAAAATGATTACATCTTCCCTGTATAGAAATAGATGCAAGTAAGTTATTACCTGTGTTACACTAGGGCAGCTGTGAAATAGAGGGCAGGAGCACATGAGGAGGTAAAATACTGGATTAAATGTAGGGATTGGAATTAAAGATGAAGACATGAAATGAGTGTGTGAAGTTGATGAGTAGCTGCAAGGATGGGAGGACTCTACGGTGTTCTTTGATCAGCCAGGGCTTAATATTACTGAGAGTTAAAGATCCTTTCCTCTCCCCAGGTAGGAACTGGAGAGTTCATTCGTTTGTTTGTTCTTTCATTGTTTTGTTTATCTATGCACTTACCCCATCCATTTATTAAACATTTATTGTGTGCCTACTGGCTTCTATGACTAGAAGTACAATGTTGAATTATAATTGGGAACATCAGAATCCACACCCTGGAGGGCTCATGGTGAAGCTGGCAGAGAGGTATGTAAACACCAGGTGCCACCATAATGTGCTGTGGATGCCCAGTGGAAAAAATGATTTGTTTCCTGGAGGAGGGGACATTTGAGCTGAGTCTTGCGGGAAGAGAGGCAGTTAGTTCTGAAAGTAGAAGAAGGATGTTCCAAGTAGAGGGAGGTGGGAGAAGGTCTTGAATTCTGCTTACTGCCAGGAGTTTGATGTGGCTGGTGTGAGGTGCAGGTAGGACATGAGGCTGGGAAGGCATGGGGCCAGACAATGAAATCTGCATATTTTGTAGCCAGTGGGGAACCATCCACAGAGGTTTGTAAGCAGGGACAGGGTCAGCTGAATCTGCAGAAGGGGATAATCATAAATTGTTGATAAACTTGTAAAGTTACTGTATATTTTAACAGAATGGGCATCTTTTGATGCAGCTAGTCAGAGATTGGAGGCCAAACCTGCCATGGACCTGCAATTGTGATTTCTCAGTGAAGTAGGAGGCACGTGTACATGCTGCTTTTCTGCCCAGCAGGATGGCAGTGTCACAGCACCCAAGGCTACTGTGTGGAAAGTCTGTGTTAATTGTGGACACCAGCAATCCTATGCTTTCCAAGCCATGGGAGGTAGCCAATTGAAATTAACTTCAGAGAACTGAATCCCAGGGGGAGGGGTTGGCATCATCTGAGCAGATAGGGTTTTCTCTAGAGAGAGGGGTTGGAGGGGCTTGTTCCTATGGTTTATTTTTCATACCTTGGTAGAAAGTGTATATTTCTGTGCCAAGTTGGACTAATTATCTTGGTTTGTCATGTTTTTTTTTTATCATCAGTTTTAAAATAAATTCTGGTCAGGGGAGATGTCATTGTTTTGTATGAAGTGACTGTGTGTTTTAATTTTGTATGTTTCAGAAAGCTTCCAGTTTTCAGTGGTTGATGAAATAGCTTTATTTAATCAACAGGATGTTTCAGCGTGATTATACTTGAGAACTTTCTATAAATTGGCAAAAAGTGAGTGTTTTTAATACTTAAAAATATGTTCTGATTTTTCAGAAGTAGAAAGGGAAAACATTTCTACTAAATTAAACTTATCAGGATAATACATGAAAACAGTCTAAGAGAGACAAGAAAGATGTTGAGAAGAAGTTTAAAGAAAAATGAGAAAAGAGGAAGTGTGAAATATTAGTCATATAATTTGTTTAGACTGTATTTAATAAGAAAGTTAGCATGGTTCTCATGTATACTCATAATACAGTGTATTTCAAGATATTAATTATTGGTGAGGAAAAACTTTTCTCTACCCTCTTGGGTTTAGTGATTGAGGGCCTCTATGTTAAATTGGCAAAAGAGATTAACAAGAGAAAAGACAAGGTTTAATCATAGAAAAATGTGACTCAAAGGGGTGGTTAGAATTTGAGGCTTACATATCATTTTAATAGGGGAAGGGGAGGGGAGAAAAGGACATTTAGGGAAACACAAATGACTTTTTGTAAAGATAAATGGGCCCTTAGGAGAATAGATAGGAGATATGATGGTTTTGTGATCCTGTCTGTTTAATGTGGTGTGGAGACTTCTCATCTCTGATGATAAGAGTCAGTCTTTCCTGGTTGCTCTCAGGGAGGGGACTTGTGACAATTGAGTTCTGTTTGGGAGGCTCAGCTTTTAGACAGATAAGAGATTTCAGGAACTCAGGTTCTTTCAGCTCAAAATAATTTCTATGCCACAGTGGCATATTCTGGACCCCTTCAAAATATATTGCCTTTCAAATCATATCATTCCCCAAAGAGCAATTACAGATAGAGCAAAAGACGGCCCAAGTGTAATAATTCACGATTTCTATTGATTTCATTTTATTGGAAATTCATTAGAAATGGAAAATGCCTTAAGGTATATGCCTTTATAAAACTGATCAAGAGGATGAATTTAGGCAAAAGTTAGTAGGGTATCAAATTGCTCATGTAAGTTAGGGAGCTATTTGCCACATTTAAAATGTATATTTTTCCCTAGGGGTAAGCATAAGTTTGATTATTCTTTAGATCATGTCCCTTTAAGTTGCAAAAGCATCTCAGGAGAGTCTTTCAACACTAATGTTGAAACTGAATCACAAGCTTTTGTTTTTGTTTTCTAAATGAGCACTCCTGAGTATAATCATTATTTCAGTATAATATTTAGTATAGCACAACTTCTTATTAAAGTAACACACACTGCTTGTTATGCCTACCATAGCTCAGTGTCTAGGCAGAAATGGAAACTAGGGAATGTACTGAATCAAGTTCTGGCTATTTTTGATTGGCAGCAGGTGCAGTCTGTAATCTGAGAGGCTAAGCCTGAGATGGCTGGTGATGGGTGTCAGTGAACAGACATGGAAAGCCCAGAGCAGTGCTGCCAGAAGCCGTGGAGAGAGCCCAGCATTGAGAAGTAGAACATGCCCTTCAATGGTAGAGGCTGAAAGTGCATATCTAAAACGCAGGACAGCTCAAAGAGTTCTTCAGCTCTCTGATCTGTTCTTATTGGGCAGTGCCCTGTACTGATGTGGTTCTACTATATTAGACATTTAGTTTTAGTAGTGAAGGTAATGTGTTACAGTACAGAGTAAATTAGGTACGATTGCTGGGTGATTTGTATATTGGGGCTGCAGAGCCTGCGGAAAGGAGAAGCAGCCATTCCTAGTGACAGGAACAATGAAGGTACCATAACTGCCCTGATCGAGTGCTTGCTTACAAACCAGTTGCAGTCTGCAAGTCTACATTTGAGGATGAAGACGCTAAGCTTCAGAGATGGGCTTCTTCCCCTTTTGTAGAAAAGGCATGCTTGGAAGTAGAGAAATGTGCCCGACCCCCATGCCACAGTTGGATCCTAGTTGATGTTGGGTCCATCTTTACTCTCACACATAATGTGTATAAATAGTGAAAAATATATGCAGGTTTTTCAAGTAGAGGACTTAAATTCAGTATAAAAACATCAAGCCTGCCTCGAGGGGGGAGGGGGGCATGGGGAATATACATAACCGTGATATTTGTACCTACATAATATGCTGAAATAAAAAAAAAAACAAAAAACACAAAAACATCAAGGAAGCAATAGGAACTTTTAAATAACTTTTAAAAGGCCTCTTGCTTGTCATTCTGGTACTTGAATGGAAATTACATTTGTAAAACAAGAAAACACTTGACCAAGGAAGTGCTTTACTCACACATTGTACACATATGTTGATCTTTTTCTTCTTCTAATAACAGAAGGACTTCTTGGTCTTGGCATTTTGGAGATTGTGAACATTTGAACTGGTACTTCCTGTTCTTAATGAACCAGAGTACATAACTAGGATGTGATGATCTTCTTCAGGGTGAAGTCCTGGAAGTGGGATCACAGGTGTGGTGCATATTGTCAAACTGCTCTCCAGACAGGGTTTGCCTGTTTACACTCTAACACTGGCAGTGCATGGAGTGCTCATTTCTTCACACTCCCTAATGTAAAGTTGGAAAACTATTTTCAACTTTGGCAATCAGATGAAAAATAATATCTCATTGTTATTTTTATTTGCATTTGTTGAATTGTTAGTGGATGAATATCTTTTTATATGTATACTGATTATTTGTATTTTTTTCCTGTTTATGATTTTTGTCCATTTTACTAAGATATTTGTGTTCTTACTGATTTGCACAAAGTCCTTGTATATTCAGGATACTTTTTGACTTATGTTTTCCCTAGTTTATTATTTGTCTTTCAGCTTTATTTAAGGTGGTCTTTGCTGGCTAGAAGTGTTACAATTTTGTATGATCACATAACACCCACATAGTGATAGAATCTCAGTAAAGGAAGAAGGGGAGAGTGAGGAAAGTCCTGAAATGACATGTAGGAAAAATGGTTTGAGCATGGCATAAGGTTTTGTTTACTTTTTGTTTTTAATTTGTTTTTAATTTTGGAGGCCCTGTTTCTCAGAATTGGTTGCAACCCCTGCCCCCCTGCTGACCCTGTGCGTCCCTGGTCACTATTGTCTAGTGGACAGCCCAGCTCTGGTGCTCAACACCTGTCTTTTCTTGCACCTTCCTAAAATCCCCTGTAATTTTTATTCCAGCTACCTAGGACTTTGAAACTTGTAGATAAAGGCTCATTATTTACTTGTAATCACCTCTTCTTAAGAATCAAGCTGCAAACTGAGGCCTCTTGAGGCTAAATTGCCCATAGTTTGCTTGTGATAAACTAAGTGCTGAGTCATAAGAAAATTCTCATTTTTCTCATTCTAGCACTTGAACTTAAATTACATGTGTATATTAATAAAAATGAGAACATAGCTCTCAATTGAACTGAGAGCTTTTTCACGTTTTGTGCATCATGCTGATCCAGGCAGCCTTTGTGCCTTCTCGGATGCCTGTGATTTGGAAGAGGTTCCCAGACCCATTGCTTGTTCTGAAGAGTGAGATTTGGAAGACACAGGTTATAGCTGGAGAACTGGCTATACTATTTTGCAAGGCCATTGACCCTTTCCAAGTCCAGGTTTTATCTGCAGAAAGTGAGGATAACATTGTTGTGATGAACTTGGCAAATTGTAGAGCTGTTTGAAAAAGCAAATAGTTGCACCATTATTTGGGGTTTTTAGTGTTTTCTAGGTGAGTTTTTGGTTCTTAGTTTGTGGTGTGGTAGTGTGGCTGCTTCCCAACTAGTGATGCATACACACTCTGACTTGTTGGAAGAACCCAGGGCAGACCTTGGCTTTCTCCCAGGGAGTTTGCAGTGAATGCTGATCATCCGAAATCTGTATTCTGCTTCTTTGGAGGAGGCTTTCAGTTCTCTGCAAGCTTGGATATGGTAGCTTCTGTTGTGCTGATTTCCCCCAGAGAATCTAGAGTGTTCATTCCTTGGCTGGTTTCAGGGCAAGCCTAGTTCCTTGAGTGAGCCCTTCTGGCTTTATTGCAAAAGGCCTTTCTGACTCCTTAGTTGGGAAGGACTGTGGCAACTGAAGCCTTGAGGAAGATTCTTTCACCACTGTGAGTATAGCTGATTTTGGGATGTTTTGTTGTGATCTGTCAGTCATCTTGTCTTCAGTCTCTCCTGGTTTCATTATAACAGCAGAGTCCACTTTGAATTTAACCATTTGATTAACAGAATCTTGCTTTTGGCTTGTTGTACTATGTGATTTACTGTGTATGACTGGATTAGTAATTATGCCTCACATAGTTTACATTTCAGTTCACTTCAGGCTTTTCTTCTTTCTGTTCTTCGCCTGTTTTTAGGGTCACATGGAGTGGGAGTTGTTTCAGTGTTGTTGTAAAAGTATTTTGGAATGTTCATAAGACTTTCATTGTATCCTTACCTCCCTGTTAGATTTTGCAATTTAAATTAGATTATAGAATTATAAATTTACCAAATTATATTGTGGATTTTATCCAAATAATTTCTATAGGCATGAGATACTGGATATGTGTATGTACCGATGTGTGTGTATTAATATGTATATATGGAATCATTGTATTTCTTGGAATTGGGTTGATAAAAAACAATTTGTTAGCTTCATCCATGAAAGATACTCAGATTTGAAATTTTGGACTTTGGAATACATCAGTTTTTCTCATAATTTATTTTTTAATGTTCCATGAGATAAATCTAAAGATGACTCCAATTTTATTTGTGTATTTATTTATTTTTAGAGACAAGGTGTTGCTCTGTTGCCAGGGCTGAAGTGCAGTGGTGTGATCATAGCTCACTGTAACTTCCAAGTCCTGGGCTCAAGCAATCCTCCTGCCTCAACCTCCCGAGTAGCTAGGACTATAGGCAAGTGCCACCATGCCTAGCTAATTTTTAAATTTTTTGTAGAGATAAGTCTTGCTATGTTGCCCAGGCTTGTTTCAAACTCCTGGGCTCAAGGGATCTTCCAACCTCAGCCTCCCAGAGTACTGGGGTTACAGGTGTAAGCCTCTGGGCTGGCCCAAATTTTTAAGAAATTAGTTTTAAATGTTTATTCTCTTGATGAATTTGTAAATACTATTTAGAATTCATTTAGAATAGAATTATATACACATTTTTATATATTCATATATTTTAATTAATATGACAAATTGTTTTCTGACAAAAAGAAATTTCTAAGGTTTTTTTGGTATATTATTTTTTTTACCTCTAGTTTTGAATGAATAGTTTTGTGTCTTAGAGAATGGCCATTCTATAAAATTATATCTGTGTTTCACAGAAGTTAGTAATTGGAAAAGGAATGAATGTCTAGTTATAATAACATCGCTAGCTTAAACTGTCAATGGAAGTCTGTAACTTTGAGTTCCTTAGTTTTCCTTAGAAAATTGTATGAAATACTCTCTTGAAAACAGTCATATCAAATGTGTACATGTGGCAACTGCTAGGCCAAGACATAGTCATGACTGGTTCTTGGGTCTAGTTTTCATTTTTACTGAGGTATGGATAAGACTTAGACATGCCCTCTTCTTTGACAAGTCTTTCCTTGTTGCAACAGATTCTGTGGCTTGCTTTGTTGGTTGCTGATGCAGCTTTTCAGTGTGGCCCCAGGCGAAAGCTTTGTCTTTTCTCCCTAAATCCCAGCAGAATGACTGCCAGAGTGATGGATATAAAGCATTTACCAGGTTATTTTGAAGACAAGGCAGGGGAGCAGAAAGAGTGTATATTTCAGGGAGTTCAGCAGGGTGGAAAAGGCAGTTGGAAAACAAAAGTATAAGGATTTAGTTTATTTTGGGGTATGAATAGGGTAAAGAAGTGAATTTAGCTACATTGTGCTTAGATTTTATTGATTTAAATATAGTAGTCTTAAAATCATCTTGGGAGTTGGTATGTTAACTCAATCCATTGACCCAAACAGGATACAGGCAAGGGCTGCTGAACTTCTGTTTCTCCCTGTCAGTGCTTTTTCTGCTGCCTAATGTGATATTCTCCATACTGAGAGAATGGTGTTTTTTTTTTACATTCTTTCCAAGGAAAATTGCTTTATTCTCATTAAATGACAAATGAGCCTTTGTGCATGACTTCCTCCCCCTTTTGAGTTTATCAGTTCTATTACTAGAGTAGACTTACTGGGTTGTCTTTGTTTTTAAGGAGTATAAAGATGGGGATCAGGAAACCTTTATGCTATCACTGAGTTTAAGTACTTGTTCCTTTTTTTTTTTTTTTTTTAGAGACAGAGTGAGACTCTGTTGCTCAGACTGGAGTGCTATGGCATGATCATAGTTCGCTGTAGCCTCCAACTCCTGGGCTCAAGTGGAGCTCATGTCTCAGCCTCCTGAGTAGCTTGGACTACTCAGGTGGTGCTGCCACCACGCCTGGCTAATTTTTTATAGAGATGGAATCTTGCTGTGTTGCCCAGACTGATCTTGAACTCCTGGCCATGAGCAATCCTCCTGCCTTGGCCTCCTAAAGTGCTGGGATTACAGGTGTGAGCCATTGTACCCAGCCTGATAGTTATTTCTTTAATTTGGTTTACCTTATACCTATTTTTAAAGTAAGTCTGAGGATTAATGTGCATATTGAACATTCTGAATAAGACACTATTTTAGATTACAGAACTGTGTGCTATGATCTGATTACACAAAGTATTGGTCACTGCGTCTCCATATAAGCTGCTCTGTGCTCTTGGTTGACTTGTGTGTAGTTTGGGTGAGGATGGAAGAAGGAAGGCCACTTACTAGCTATGGGAGTCTCCTATAGACTCCTCAATAAATGTGTGTAGACTCTGGACCAAGGATTGCCCTGTTACTACCTGTGGAACTTTGGTATTTTAAAGAAATATTCAGGAAAAATTATGAAACCATTATCTTCATCTTTATATTCAGTTTAAATCAGGCATATTTGGGGTCCATGTCCTTTTGGCCATGTTAGATAAGGAAAGTATGAGTTTTCTACTTTGTAGTCACTATTTTTGTGATTTTTTTTTTTTTTTTTTTACTGCTATCAGAGTGGCGGAACTAGAATAGAAATACAAAAGTGAAATGGAAGCCTGTAGTTTTCTATTTAGTTTGAATTTGAGGCTCGGTAGGCTTGTGAGTTTTAATTGAAAGTAAGAAAAAAGTGGGTCTAGGAGAATAGACTGGATATATTGAGAGTGTTAAAAACCTAAGCTGATTGGTTTTTGTATTTTTTTTTTGGTATGTGAAGCTTCCATGTTTATTTGGATAGAGTGGTTTGCCTGAGTAAAAGCCTTGTGTTTAAACCCTACTTTAAGCAAAGAAAAACATGTTTGACTGAACTTAATCGCTGTGTACTCAATTTGCTTCCCACTTTGGAGCAGTTTCACATACTAAAATAACATAAGGGAGGTTAAACTAAATCAGAGGTTAAGACAGATAAGTTGAAGTGAGTGATCTTATTGTAGCACCTATGCTAATTAAAACAAGTTGACAAAATATTTTTGTAAGTACTAGCTTTCCTTTATGTATAGGGCTTAGTGTCTTATTTTTATTTTTAGTAGGAAAAAGTCTCAAAAATATTTGAGAAAATTTGTATTAAAACCTTTTGAATTTTCAATTACAAATACTCACCAGTTAATCAGGAAATGATTCTTAAACACCTAGTGAATTTGTGGTGTGGTGCAG
Organism: Cheirogaleus medius; assembly: GCA_008086735.1. NCBI lineage: Eukaryota > Metazoa > Chordata > Mammalia > Primates > Cheirogaleidae > Cheirogaleus > Cheirogaleus medius. Next base: position 84,907,816 of record VBSM01000361.1, read on the forward strand.
GGCTCCAAGGGGCTGCAGATAGCCTCTGTGCCCACGGCTTTCCCATCTCATCTGATTTCCACGATGCAACCACAGGGAGGGGGCAAGGCTGAAACAGAGGCTTTGTGTGTGGCCTGGTGGGTGATCAGGTGGAAACATCAGGCTGGGGCCTAATTATGAAGCTCCTTGAACATAACTTAAAGACTTGGGGCTTTAGTCTGTAAGTTTCTGAGGTTTCTGAATGTACATAAGACATGATCTTAGTCCAGTTTTCAGAATGCTGATCTGAAGGTAGAAATAAAACTTTTTTGCTTGTGTATCCCCCAAAAGAATTAGAAAAACCAGAATTCCTCTTGGACATTTTAAGTTGTCACACCCAGTTTGTTACAGGTTTATATAGAGATGCAGAGGATACCGTTTCCAATTTTGTCATTTATATGTATTCAAACAGAACCCTAATTTTCATAGTAACTTTGTAACTACTATTATCTGTTTTAAAAATAATAGAAATTTTACATTTTTATTTCCATTTAATTATTACTCAGAATTTGATCCTAAGAGAGGGTATCATCCTACTTTAAAGTCTTTTATTAATCATCCTATCATATTTTTTTCTATAACAAAATGTGTATATAAACTTAAATTTATTTTAAGAAGGACTTCCAGAATGGCAGACTAAGGGCCTCCAGAAATCTTCTTCATAAAAACAATGAGAACACTGGCAAGAATTACCAAGAGCAACTTTTACAGAACCCTGGAAATTAACCAAAGGCTTGCAGTAATTCTTAGAGTGGTTATTCAAGAGAAATGACTGAATCATAGTAAGAGCAGTGTACTTTGAGGTGTTTTAACTTGCCTTGTTCCTACCACCTTTCTCTAGCTCTGTGCTAGCTTTCAAAACCAGCATTCTGGTAGTCATGGAGGATGAAGAACAGGTTTGAAGTTCCTCCAAAAGCCCTAGCTTTGGAGAATTGTCACTATTTGACTTGTCTGGAAGCTCCCTGGTAAGGCCTTGTTGATAGAGCATGTCTTTATTTGACCTGACTCAGGGCTTACCATTGGTAAAAGCCCTGTTCCTAGGGTATCTGTTGAAAACAATTAGCAGCAATTATTTAACATCGCAGCTGCCAGCAGTACCAACTGGGGAAAACAAGAGGCAGTCTAAGAAACTTAAAAAAGAAAATCTTGGGAATGAGGTGTCCTCCATAGGAGGCTTTGAAAGTTGTGATATATTTCTGGTGCTCTAAAAGGCCATGTGCACAGGCAGGGCTGTGTGCATGCTCAGGAAAGACCCGAGGAGGCCCTAATTCTCATCTCTGGCTGGCCTTGAGGCTCTACACAAGCAGAAAGTAAAGGATAAAGCAGAGTTGTAAACTGCTAAGGCATTTTGAAGGTGTGCCCTAACACAGTAGTCCCTAATCTTTTTGGCACCAGGGGCTGTTTCCACGGACCAGGGAGAGGGGGATAGTTTTGGGATGATTCAAGCACATTACATTTATTGTGCACTTTATTTCTGTTATTATTACATTGTAATATATAAAGAAATAATTATACGACTCACCATAGGTTGGAGACCCCTGCCCTAACACATACACAGAGCTTCTCTGTAAAAGGTGGGAGACTGAATTTGCTCAAGTCATTTAAGGAAGTCTGTCTAGCTATTAGCTGACCACTAAGATAACTGAGCAGAGACTTTGGTGACTGTATGTGACAAAAAATACAGATTTTACAGAATCCAGGAAAGTCACTAAACAGCAGTAACAGCAACAAGCAGCAATAACAAATTGTTGAAGTAATCTGATTTTAAGAGTTACTTCTATATGATGTAAAGTGTCCAGTTTTAAACAAAAAAGTATGAGGCACACAAAGAAATAGGAAAGTATGGTTTAATATATTTTTCACTATTTGCGTCCCCTACACTAAACTCCCCTCACATAACAGGTGTTCAAAACATTATTTGAATTGACTTACATTGATTGGCAGCAGGTTGGAAATAGGTCATTTTCAGAGACCCCATGTATTTTTTTTCTTTTGCAACAAATGGTTTAATGCTAAGATGAACCTGGCTGTTTATGTCTCCTAGAACAGGGTCCTTATTAAACAATTGTTATTTAAAAAACCCAAAAGCCCTTACATTTGCCCAAATAAGTGTTTATTAGTATCCTGGAAAATTTGAAGGCTCTTTCCTTAGGCAATTATATACAACAAAGCTGCCAAGGAAACTGACTTACTCAGAGATCAGATCACTTTGAAATGTTTCCTATATGAAGTTTATATTTATAGTTTGAGTTTTAAAAGCATTTGGGGAATATAAGTATTAATACTTTGCAGATGTCTGTATTTCTAGTGACCTTTAGTCAGCTCCCCAGATTATCTTGTATTTGACTTCTTTACTGTAACAATTTAGAGGATTTTTTTGTGTCAGGCCTATTAAATGAATGCTAATGCTGCTTATCAGCACATGCTGATAAAATAAAATCTGGCCTCAAATCTATTCATTTGTGTGCATTTTTCTCCATTTACCATCATACTCTTTTGCTGCAGTGTCTCACACAAAAAGGTGAAATAAACTTACCAGACTGGCAAGCCTCAGAATTGTGTGTCACTGCAAAAGAAAAGATGCTTACTGAGTTTGCATTGAGGCCAAGTAGGCACCCTTCTGTTGCTGACTCTGGACAGTGAGTAATTTTGGCACCCATCAGGTATAGACTTAAATGCATATTTGGCAAAACTGATTTGAAAGTTATGAGAAGAGGTGGTAAATGGATTTTGTATACCCTCCTTGTTCCAAAATTAAAGTGGCTTTCAAAAGTACACGTAATACTATAAGATAAATAATAAATGTGAAAATATTAGTAATAGGGACAATACTATTAGGAAAAATAATGCATGTCCTGAGTCATAAGAAGTAGGTCACAAATTGAGCTTTCAGATTTCTAGCACACAGAGAGAAGCAAACAGAAGCAATAGTGTGTTCTACAGTGTCCATCAGGTTAGAAAACAAAAACCAGTCACTTAACCATTTATAAAATGTTGTAAAATACTGTACAATGTCCATGACAATATCTTTTTGTAAATAAAACAAATTTATTAGACCTCTTGTCATCATTAAAAGCAGTCTGTCTAGGGAATGAAACAGAGTGGTCAAGGTAACCAGCTCTCTGCTGATCTGGCTTAATCATGGTTGTGGTCTCAGTTTTATCTAGCACAAGACTCCCACACCCACATGCCTCCAGGGGCCTGACACATAAGAAATACGGTTGTCCCTTGGTATCCATAACCAACCCCCATGCCAAAATCTATGGATGCTTAAGTCCCTGATATGAAATGGCATAGTATTTGCATATAACTTATGTAGTACTTTAAATCATTTCTAGATTACTTATAATACCTAATACAATGTAAATGCTGTGTAAATATTGTTATACTATTGTTTAGGCAATAATGACAAAAAAAGTCTGTACGTATTCAGTACATACACAACCATACATTTTTTTCCCCGAATATTTTTGACTGACGGTTGAACTGCCAGTTGATGCAGAAGCCACAGATACAGGGGTAGGGGGATGACTGTATGTAAGTTGGGCTGGGGTGGAGGCCTGGCTACTCAGAGAGTATATGCTGCACGTAAATGGCATTCTGATTCACTTCCATAACGAAAGCCCTGGGTGGCTTTAATAAGACACCCTGCAGGCCAAATTGCTCCATTGGAACCCTGGTCTGGAGAAACATACAGTCACTGCTTCTCATTTGAGCTTTTGGAAGATAATGGAACAGCAGGGAGTTATGGTTGTATTCTCTGATGGGTACCTGGCCTGCAGATGGCCCATGTTTGCCAGTTAATTGTGCAGTCGTGTGCTTTACCTGTTGGTCAGAGTAGGGAAGAGGTAAAGTTACGGTCTGTTTAGCTGAGGTCATTAGGATTCCAGAGGTAAGGGAAGGGGGCAATGCTCATCTGGCCTTTGGCCTCCAAGGCACCATTTTGGGGCTTATCAAGAGAGAAGCAGCAGATCCAGCATTTGGGGATACGGTGCTGTAACTTAGGTGGTAAATCAAAGTCACATATGTGACATATAATTAAGGAATTTTGGCCAAGTTTTGAATATTTGTGCTGACATAGGAGGACATTGACAAGGATGATCACAATCAAGCTCATTTTCCTAGCAAGGAAAATGCCTTAATATTGGAATGGAGCCTTTAAAAATGGCACAGTTTAACAACTGGACAGTTTCTCTGCAGTTGTGTATATATACAGTCATCCATCACTTAACGATGGGATATGTTCTGAGAAATGTGTCCTTAGACATTTTCATTGTCAGGTGTACATCATAGAGTGTACTTATAGTCAAGTGTAGCCTACAGCACACCTAGGCTATATGGTATAGCCTATTGCTCCTAGGCTACAAATCTATACAGCATGGTACTGTACTAAATACTGTAGGCAGTTGTAACAGTATCTGTGTATCTAAACATAGAAAAAGTAGTAAAAATACAGTATAAAAGATAAAAAATGGTACACTTATCTAGGGCACTTACGGTGAATGGCGCTTCAGGACTGGAAGTTGCTGGTGGGGGTGGTCAGTGAGTGGTGAGTGAATGTGAAGGCCTAGGACATTACACTACTGTAGACTTTATAAACACTGTATACTTAGGATACACTGAATTTATAAAAAAAAATTAAGTAGTTGTGCTACAACGTCATGAGGCGATAGGAATTTTTCAGTTCCATTATAATCTTATGGGACCATCATTGTGTGTATAGTTGATCCTTGAATGAAACATCATTATATGGCACATGACTGTATATGCACACATCCATATATACATACATGTACTTACACATATACTTAATCTGGAGTTCTGTTCCCATCTTAGGATATTGTGACTTGGTTCCAAGAGCTCTGGGATCTACCTTTCCTTCAGAGTACATTATGCAATACACATATATGCTTGTATGCTGTATAGTTTTCTGTGGTCTAGTACCCGCAAGATCTAAATCTCCAAACATGAGGAAAGGCAGCCTGCTAATTTATTTTCTGTACAGTGTTATCCCATTATATACAAATTGAATTTTGCAAATTTCAACCAATGACACATAAATAATATTAATAAAAGCTTCACATTATGTGCAAAATTTCAACACACACATTCACTCGTATTATGCATCAAGCTATCTCATATTTTTAAGCTGGCAGGTCAACCGAAATTAGAATGCTTTGTTACCCAGTGGCACCACCTTTTCTTACAAACAGAAATACAAATTAACCTTTGGTAATATGTGAACTCTTGTTGATAGAACTTCTTCACGGATTTCGGTGACTTTTGTGTTATTATTTTGACATTCACTGTTGCAATTTAAAATCTATATTATAGCTTTCAAAATAGCATCCAAATGTGCTAATACTGGTGCTGAAAAACATCCTGAAAATCATTAACTTTGGAACAGAAATTATGTGATAAAAAAGACACTATGACATGCCACGCTGTTAATTTTTGAGATAAAACTGGAGAAGTATTAGAGATAATGCTGATTCAATTAAAAAGCAAAAATAAAGTAAAGCAAAATACAACAGAGTGACTACAGATTTATGTGTTCTGAGCATGCATTGCCCAGACCCTACCTCCAGACTATGGAATAATCAGTTTTTGAATTATGTAAGTTCTTCAGGACCACATCATATGAATAAAATTCAACCATGCTTTATGAATTCCTGTTATCCAGGCTTGGAAAAGATAGCTTAGGTTGAAAAAGACATATGACAGGGTACTTATTTGTCTGACACTGGGGAGAACGTCTTTAAGGGGTAGAGAATTTTGAAGGTCACTTTTTCTTTCTACTTCTTTGAAGCTAATCAGTAAATATGGAATGAATTATTTTATGCATACCATACTGCTTTGTGATGGGGAAGAAATACATTTCTTGCCCTTTATAAGCTTAAAATACACGTGAGAAGTCATGATTGACAAGAGTAAGTTGGAAGAGCATGGAAGACAGTGGCAACCTTTGACTCAAGAGTAATGTGAGAGTTGAGGGCTGTGGAGAGGAGGTCGTATGGGCTAGCTTTCCTAGCCAAGAGCAGTGGGCCCCTCTCTGGGCCTGGGAGGCTGTGGAAGGGATTGGGGGCTGGGAAAGGATTGAGGAAAGGTACAGGTAGGAGGAGGGTGTGTGCGCCTGTGTGTGGCAAAAAGGAGCAGACGAAAAGGGGTGAAAGTAACGCTGTCTGGAGTGCTCAGCTCCTGGCAAGCCTAGGCAGACCTCACACTGACATGTGGAGGAAGGATGATCACCTCCTGGTTGTGGCATTGCCCTGAGTCAACCAAAGACTCTTGGTTTTTACATCAGGTAATGTGAAGTGATGTGGCATTTAATAATAATTGCTGGGCCAATCTCAGTGACTTACACCTATAATCCCAGCACTTTGGGAGGCCAAGGAAGGAAGATTGCTTGAGGCCAGGAGTTTGAGAACAGCCTGGGCAACATAGCAAGACCCCATCTCTACAAAAAATAAAAAAATTAGCTAGGTGTGGTGGGACACACCTGTAGTCCTAGCTACTGGGGAGGCTGAAGTGAGAGGATTGCTTGAGCGCACGAATTTGAGGTTATAGCGAGCTAGGATTGGGCCACTGCACTCCAGTCTGGGTGATAGAGCAAGACCTTATCTCCAAAAAAACAAACAAAAAACATAGTTGCTTCTAGTTAAATGGTGCTTAGGTGCCAGGCACTGTTCGAAGTGCCTTAGTAACTCCTTTAATCCTCATAGCAACATTTTGGGGTAGGTACTATCATTTCTCCCATTTTACAGATAAGAAAACAGAGGCACAGGGAAGTAAGTGATTTGCCAAAGGTCTTAAAACTAATAAGTTGTGGAGCTGAGATTTAAATCCAGGCAGGCTGGCTCTATAGTCTGTATTCTCATGTCCTAGAGACACTCTTGTCAGAAACTTCATACCATTAGGGGAATGACCTCTCTGCAAACAAGTGGATGTGTTTCCACATAGGAAGAATTACTGTTTGGAAAACATTTAGCAGTGTAATAAAATAATTGCTCAGAAACCCTAAAATTTGTGTTCGGAACCTGGGTACAGAGGAGGGTAGCATTAGCTGATATTGGTTTGAGGAAACAAATGTGAGGGGACCGAGAATGGACCGAGTCTAGAAGACCTGGTTTGAGCTCCCCGGCTGTGGGCCTCAGCAGCTGGGCTGTTTCTCCCAGGGGGTCACCCCTTCCTCTGGTACTTCATCCACTGCCAAAGTACTAAATCTGGTTGGGCCATTCTTTCTTCAAAAGATTTATTAAACATCTAATAGGATTCTCACAGTAGTGAATTTATAGGATGCATATGATGAAGCCCCCACCTTAGATTTTGCCTAGAAAGCCGTGTGTAACTTCAGAAAACCCTGCACTCCACCCACCTTGCCACCTGCTTGCAGCTTTTTCTTTTTTTTCTTTTCTTTTCTTTCTTTTCTTTCCTTCCTTCTTTTCTTTTCCTTTCTTTTCCTTCTTTCCTTCCTTCCTTCTTTTCTTTTCCCTCTTTCCTTCCTTCTTTTCTTTTTTCTTTTCTCTTTTCTTTTCTTTTCTTTTCTTTTCTTTTCTTTTCTTTTCTTTTCCTTCTTTCCTCCCCTCCTCTCCTCTCCTCTCCTCTCCTCTCCTCTCCTCTCCTCTCCTCTCCTCTCCTCTCCTCTTCTTTTCTTCTTTTCCCTCCCTCCCTCCTTCCCTCCTTCCTTCCCTCCTTCCTTCCATCCGTAGAGATGGGGTTTTGCTCTTGCTCAGGCTGATCTCTAACTTCTGAGCTCAGGCCATCCTCCCGCCTCTGCTTCCCAGAGTGTTAGGATTATAGGCGTGAGCCACCACGCCTGGCCACTTGCAGCTTTTTAAAGAGAGGTGAAATACTTAATTTCACAGATAAAAAAAAAGCTGAAAGTAGCGATGTCTGGTTTACAGGGCTCCTCAGTTAGTGAGAATGGGTTTGTTGAGGGCTTTGGCTTCATTGGGCAGCCAGTGTGAGTGACTCTGTCAGGTCTTTCCCTTTTACTAGGTGGGGAATGTGGAGTCCCGAGGTGTGGGGCAGGTCAGACTTCGCCCAGGTACCCACAGCCTAGTCCCACTGTTGTCCAGACTTGAAACTCCTTGAGATTTTTGCACAGGATGACATGAAGCCTGTTCTCACTTGGGCAGGGAGAAACAGAAGCTGGATGCTGATGAACCAGTAAAAACAGGCCTTAGAGGGTTTATAGACTTTTTTTAAAAACAATGCTGACTCTGTGTAAAGGAACATTTTTCCATATTGCTGGTTGGTCAGGTTATGACAGATTAGTGACTAAGGCCCAAGGGGTGTTTGTGTCACAAGCCCTCACTGAATGTGGAGTTCCCTCTCCCCTCTCTCCCATTTAAAGGTTTAGTTGTATCAGATCAATCTATGTTCTATTTATACCTTTGTGGCACTGCTATTCTTAAGAACTAGGGATTTTGTAAATGTATAGATTTCAGGAAGCAATTGAATGTTTCTGAACCACAACTAGTTTGTTACAGGTCTGATTTTGAATGCTACCAGTGCTTTTTCTTAGAGTTACAAAATTTTTTCCTATATGTTTTGGCTATTTGTAAAACTTGGGAAATTTAAAAAGAGGGGTGGCATTATTTATTATTTATTTATTTAATTTCTAAATACCTATTGTTTGGCATGTCTAAAACATTAGGAAAAGTAGATAACATATTGCAATAGTTTACACTTATTTGATGAGTCAGAAACACAGGCATAAAGTTATGGTAGAAGTAACATAGAAGAGCAAATATTTTTATGGAACTTTGTTTATGAATTATGTACACATAGATTTAAGCTAACTAGGGCAAGCATTTTTATCCTCACTTTACAGATGAGGAAACTGCTCGATATCAAACAACTAATCAGTAACAGAACTGGCACTCAAACCTGTCTTTCCTGTTATTCCCTGCTGCCTTTCCAGCGTGGACAGTAGAAGGGGGATAATAACTAGGGAGGGAGATAAGTTTGAACCAAACCTTGAAAGGAAATAATGTCTTTGAGTTTAGAGGCCAGCACACCTCAGCAAAAACATTGTCAGAAGTCCTCTGACCGTTGCCAACGCTCACCCTGTTTTACCCCATTTCTCCTGCCTCCCTGGGAGCCTCACCCTCCCGGATGGAGCCGTGCAATAGGGTGAGGTGTCTGTTGCACATATTGCTGGATAATTAACAAGCTCTTGGCTTTGTACTTGTTTTTGAGGCCCAGCCACAAGGCCACATCAAAGTGGCTGACATGTCAACAGGCAGGGCTGGCAAGTTGGAGTGAGTCCTCTTCATACAAGGAAGAAGCCTGGAGGGTAGGAGGCAGGTGAGCACGGGTGTGATGATGGCAGATACTGTTAGAGGGACAGAGACGTGGGCAGAGGTATGGTACCTCCTCTGTGTTCCGTGCATGTACTTCTGTTAGAGCTCTTAGCACAAGTTACCAATCTTTCCAGCTGGAGACCTGGTATGTAGGAAGTGCTCAGTATTGGTTAAATGATACATTTGCTGCTTTTTAGAAAAGATTGAAATAGGATTTCCCCCCTCTTAGTCCGCCTTTCTTTAGTGTAAAAATACTTTCAAAGGAAATATCAACTCAGTCTCAGCATTTACATTTTGAATATTGTGAATGCAAAGGTATAGTTAGGCCATCTTTTAATTTGATTTTATTGGTCCTAGGCTAATATATTTTAGTTATTTCCATTACATTTCAAAGACATTCCCATCATGGCTGTTCCTCTGAAGGACTGAAGATAAAAACAACTGAACTTAATAGACTAATTAACATTTTAAAGGACACTAAAGGTCATAGCCCAGATGACTGTGGTTAATTTACTCAGAGTTTCAAACTCCTCTTCTTTTCCACTTCTTTTTGATGGGCTTCAGTATGTTCAGGTCTTTCTGTCTAGAATTATGGCTCTCTCTTTTCTTTCTGCTCCTCTTGGCATGTGTGGGTTTGATGTGCCAGTGTTTTCAAGGCAACTTTCTTCAGCACTGGATTTGTATGAGGCCTGGGTCTAGTGGTGCCAGGCTGACAAAGATGAGCAACAGGAGTCCTCTCCTGAGTCATCACCCCATGAAGGTCCCCACAGTGAGGGGCTTGAGTAAGATTCAGAGCAGACCATGCTGGGGGGAGTCCTGGTGAAGTTGGTGTCTTGAAGAGGTGGGCCTTGAAGGAGGAGGAGGAACGGGAGGAATTTTATTGGATGCCAGTCTGTTCGCAGCACTATATGTGTATCAGTTTTTTTCATCCTTATAACTATCATATAAAGTTATTATCTGCATTTTATGCAGAGGAAACTTATGCGAAGAGAAGTTCAGTAACTTGTCCAAGAGCATACACCTGAATCAGTGTGCTGCTGGGATTCCAGCTTAGGCAGTCTGGTTGCAGAGTCTGTACTGTGAATTGTTGTTCGGGGCTGAATGGGATTTGCACAAATGAAGATGAAGGGGAAGCCACAGTGATCAAATATATGGAGGTAGACAAATTGGTTTAGGGCCATTTTGCAGAGGCCCTGGAATCCCACGCTGATGGGAATAATTGTAATGTGACAGTGCTGATGTTTGTACAGGCTTTATGGATCTCACCACCTTTGCTGATTGATTCTGTGGAATATTGTATTGTAATTCAGTGGACTTGTGAAGGTTCTGAGCAGGGAAATTGTCATGGTTTGTTCCCTGTCCTGAGTCTTTGGTGTTCATTCCCTCATTCATGAATGTGCTTAGGTCTCAGCCTTTGCTGTCCTCTGTTCCCTGCCCCCGGCACATTCTCTTTCCTTTCCTCTACAGTTACACTCTGGAAAGAGTTTCCTGGAGAGTCACCACTGTTTCTGCCTTTCCACCTCACCCTCCACTCCTCACCGTCCTCCTGTGATCTACTCTCCATCATCCTGCTGGAGCTGTCCTCCCTGAGGTGGCAGTACCTGGCTCCCTTCTCCTTCTGGCAGGACTTTTCAAGCTTATCTTATCCAGTGGTTCTCAACCTGGCATGATTTGCCCCTACGGTATGTCTGGCAGTGCCAGAGACATTTCATGGGGGACATTTGTGTCGTCATAGATGGGGGTGGGGATACTGCTGAACATCCTATAGTGCGTAGGATGTCTCCTACCACAGCCCAGCATGCCAGTGGTGCAGAGGTTGAGGAACACTGATCTTAACCTGGTACTCTGGGACATTTCACAGTTCTCTATTCTTAAAACTGACTGCCTAGACAATTTTCTCCTGACTTGTCTTCCAGTGATTTCTCAGTTTGTTCCTTACCAATCTCTGTGAAGGACTCTTCTCCTCCAGCTTTGATTCCAGTCCCTGCTTCCCTTGCTTTGCCAGCCCTACATCTCTGCCCACTCCTCACATTCCTCTTGGGCGTCTCATTAGTCCCAGGGATTTGACCTCTGTCTGTGGGCAACTGACTCCATATCTGTATTCAAAGCTCTAACTCTTTTGAGCTCCACTGAGATTCATATCTTTCTCCACTTTCTCCAGTGGTGCACAAGCACTTCTAATGCAGCGGGTCCAGAAGAGGGCAGGCCAAGGTCTTCTTCCATCCCGCCGGCCGCTGCTGTGTTTGCAGACATGTGCACACTGAGTCATCTTACACTGCTCCTGAAGCTCGGGCACTCATCATTTCTCAGCCTGGAATACTGCGGCCCCCTCCCTCTGGCCTCCCTTCCTCCAGTCCCATGCCCTACACTACCACCAGGGGAGCCATCTAGAAAGAACTCTGTGGCTGAGAGTCTTGCTTTAGCTTCTCACCTGTAAGAGATACACTCTGAACTACTGTACATGGCATGTGGAATTTTGTGACCGAGGTCCTGACCTTAAAAGGGGCCTTTGGAGAACATGGACATTGGGGTATCATGAGAGGGAAGGTAGGGAGGTACAGATATTGAGCATTAGGGTCCAGCGATGCTCACTTCCTGTAATGTACTGCATAGTCCTACCCTACAGAGAATTATCAAGATGCCAATAGTGCCCTCAGTGAGAAATGGCAGATTTAATTTTTCGCTCCTGCCTATGAGAATGAAGAGAAATGCTCAGCACTAGCCCTGAGCACTTATTTTAGGGAATGGAAGGCAAAAGAAGAACCCAATGGTAATACAACAGCCCGGATATACCAGGGAGTGATGAATTGTATTGGAAATTGTAGAAATGCAAAGACACAGTGGGGAGGCTGTTAGTTGTGTTGCACTCTGCAGTGTCCTTCTTGTCCCCAGCCTGTGAGTCATACTTAGCCCCCACTCCACACAGCTGACAGCCCCTACTTTCCCTGTGACATCAGGTCTCTTTCCTTGGTCCTACACTACCAGACTGTCAGTCTTCAGTGTGGCCCCACATTTGGTCAGTTTTGCCATCTCTGACTTAGGCCCCAGCCACCTCTTTACACAGCTGCTTTTGTAAATAAAAACATCCCAAGCTGTATCTTTCAGTGTTGGCTAATGACAAGAACAACAGCAACGACATTAATGAACCCTTATGTGCCAAGTACCGCGCTAAACACTTAACAAGCATTTCTTATTTAATCCTCACAGAGATCTCTCTCTACACTGTAGCTACTAAATGCCCATTTATAGTTGAAGAAATTGAGAGTTAACCAAATGAAGTAACCAGTCCACTTTTACACAGTATTCCATGGAACTGAGACTTACACAGGCTTTTTTTCCCCTATTTCAAAAAATAGATTTTATTTTTTAGAGCAGTTTTAGGTTCACAGAAAAAATTGAAAGTATGGAGAGTTCCCACATATCTCCTGCCTCCCTCCAGCCTTCCCACTGTCAACACAAAATGGTACATGTGTTATAATGGATGAACCTACATCGACACATTGTTACACTCAGTTCCATAGTTTGTGCTTCACTCTTGGTGTTGTACATCTTAATGGATTTTGACAAATCTATGACATGTATCCACCATTATAGTATTATACAGAAAAATTTTATTGCCCAAAAAATCCTCTGTGCTCCACCTGTGCATCTGTCTTTACCCCTCCCACCCCTGGCAGTCACTTACTCTTTTACTATCTCCATCATGTCTTTTTGACATTTTAAAAAATAAGTTCTAAGCTCAGGTATTCAGTTATCACTGAGAAGTTAAAAGAAATTAATGGAGTTCCAATCTCTGTAAATCACATTTATTCCTTAAGAAATGGGTTTTACTTTCTGTCACTGTGTTTTCCTTTTTTTCTGAGAACCTGTCTGGCTGTTTGGACCCTGTGTGTGGAGCCTATATTTAAAGATAGGGTACAAATATCTCCTCACTTTCTGTCCTGATAGCTTTGAGAGAGTTCTGGTTTTTTTCCTTTACAACCTGGTAGTATAATTCTGTGTAGACCAAAAATTAGTTTGACCAAATATCCCTGCCATTAGGAGTCAGACTACTCTAGAAGAGAATTGGAGATGAGGCTGGGCTATTTTCTAGCTTCTTGTATTTAGGACAGCCTTAAAACCTGTGATAAAGGGCTTTGAGGAGAAAACCACCAGAACTGGTTGGTTAAGTGGCCTCATCTTATTATTTCCTAGTTCACTGGAGTGGTCCTTTTTAAAGAAACTCTGGAATTGCCTGTTTTTATACCCACATCTTAGAACAACCTCCTACCATACTGTTACAATTAGAGCTTGAATATCCCTAATCGGAAAATCCAAAATCTGAAATGCTCCAGTGAGCATTTCCTTTGAGCATGTTGGTACTCAAGAAGTTTCGGATTTTGCAGCATTTCAGATTAGGGATCCTCCACCTGTACTGACACGCAGTTAATTGCACTGTGAAAGATTGGGATTTTTTGAAGCTTATTAGTATGTTTTTCAGCAGATAACAAATAACAGAATATAAATTCCTTGGCACAACATCATACCAGAAGAAAATGGTAAATGTTTTCCAATCTTCTCTGGTGTTTTTTCCAGTGGTAGAAATCTTGACACCAAGAAAATTGTTCCTGTGGCACGAATGGGCCAGTGTGGATGGTAGCTCTGCTCTCTGCATTGGTGTCAGCTTGGATCCCCATGTGCTGTGACCTGAATCTCTCTCTCTTTCTCTCTGTTCCTACCCCAGAAGCCCCCTGTGCCACGCCCCTGATCTGCAGCTTCGGGAGGCCGGTGGACCTGGAGAAGGACGACTACCAGAAGGTGGTGTGCAACAACGAGCACTGCCCCTGCAGCACCTGGATGCACCTGCAGTGCTTCTACGAGTGGGAGAGCAGCATCCTCGTGCAGTTCAACTGCATCGGCCGGGCGCGCAGCTGGAACGAGAAGCAGTGCCGCCAGAACATGTGGACAAAGAAGGGCTACGACCTGGCCTTCCGCTTCTGCTCCTGCCGCTGTGGCCAGGGCCACTTAAAGAAGGACACGGACTGGTACCAGGTGAAGCGGATGCAGGACGAGAAGAAGAAGAAGTCTGGCTCGGAGAAGAACACAGGGAGGCCTCCTGGCGAGGCTGCAGAGGAGACAAAAAAGTGCAGGCCCCCGAATAAGCCCCAGAAAGGCCCGAGCCACGACCTGCCCCGGAGGCACTCCATGGACCGGCAGAACTCCCAGGAGAAGGCGGGCGGCGCTGCCTACAGCGCCCGCTCCCCGTGTGGCTCCCCGGGCCAGTCCCCGCCCACCGGCTACTCCATCCTCTCCCCCGCCCACTTCAGTGGGCCCCGCTCCTCCAGGTACCTCGGGGAGTTCTTAAAGAACGCCATCCATCTGGAGCCTCACAAGAAGGCCCTGGCCGGGAGCCACGTGTTCAGAAACGCCCACTTTGACTACAGCCCCGCTGGGCTGTCTGTTCACAGGGGGGGACACTTTGACACCCCCGTGCAGTTCCTACGCCGGCTGGACCTCTCCGAGCTCCTCACTCACATCCCCAGGCATAAGTTGAACACTTTCCACGTGCGGATGGAAGACGACGCCCAAGTGGGCCAGGGGGAGGATCTGCGGAAGTTCATTCTCGCAGCCCTCAGCGCCAGCCACAGAAACGTCGTGAACTGTGCTCTGTGCCACCGGGCGCTGCCAGTGTTCGAACAGTTCCCACTGGTGGACGGAACTCTGTTCTTAAGCCCGTCGAGACACGATGAGATCGAATATGATGTTCCTTGTCATCTTCAAGGTATAGGTGTTAATTCACCTTGCCTGCTTTCTGTTTGTTAAAAACCAAACAGCCAACAAGATGAAATTGCTGTTTTGGCTTAATTTTCACTGATTTTCTTTTTGTTCCAGTCAGATGCTAGGTAACATTTGACTGTTTCAGCTTCGCCCAGGGAGGTGGTGGTGATTTTTTTTACTCTGATGTCACTGTACCAAGTACAGTTGTCCTGGTGGGGTAATTTGTTGTTGTTGTTGTTGTTCTGCTGTAATTTGAAGAGAGGATTGCTGGTGTATATTTTTTTTGTAATTGGGAGGAAATTTAGAGAAGGAGTTGCATAATTGTCACTTGTTGTAAAATAGTTGTTGCCTTTGAAACCTGTTTTAATGTGTCCAGCAAGCTGTGTATTCTCTTTGATCCTTGTAAACATAATAGTGAGGATAAGTAGAGGTCAGGAAGGTTCAAGGTGTTTTTAGATTAATTGAGTTAATTTTGAAATTTATGAAGGATGAGACTGTCATGATAGTGAATAGAGGATTATCAGAAGCTCAGACATTAGCCTGGTGGTGGTGAGGGGAGGGGGACAGTGGGAAAGCTTATTATGAATGACATACAAGGACTTGAGTACATTTCAGCCATAAATTGAATGACAGGGTTTGGTTAGTATAAGTGAAAAATCTGACAATTCGTGTAAAACTACTGAACTTACATAAAGATGAGATGCATAACATATAACATGTTTATACTTTAAATGTATGCTAAAGAAGTAGTAAAAGTGGTATATCCTCACCTGCTTTCTTCCCACCAGCCCCTGATGTCTCAGTTCCCTGGAGACACTTTCAAATCAACTAATTCTTCAAGTTTTTAACATCAAATTTTTAAATAGTGCTGTCTTCATTCTCCAAATTTATATATTATCTGTTGACTCACTTTTAAGGTGGATGACTACATATCCCCCTTCTCCTTTCTCTCTGGATAATACCTCGCAATTCTTGGTTAAATCCTTAATGTGTTTACTGTTGTATGTAAATATTTAATGTTGAGCCAAGAAGTATGGGGTTATTTCTTATTATAGAATACAGTATATCCTAGGATACCTTTCATTTTTATTAGAGTTAATGATTGATTACATTTTCATTTGCATGTTTTTTTGTTTTTTTGAAACTTTGGATAGGTGTCACTCTCCATTAGCTTCACAAACCACCTTGCAAAAACATTTCCACATACCTATCAGATAGTTTTTGGAATTTTTTTCTTTTCTGAAAATATCTTTCGTGGAGATGTCAATCTTCCTGCTCCCAGCTGCCCTGGCAAACTTGGGACCTGCTGTTCTATACTCTGTCCTAGGAATGCCTTCATTTCTCTCCTATTTTTTATCTTGTTTCCTAGATCCCATATTTTATATTTTCTTGGTATATTCCCTCAGTTCGTTAGGAAACATCCCCCAGGAGCTTTATGAGAAAGGGCGTGTGGGAGTTGCTGATTTGAGATTTTGAAAGTCTGAACATATCTTGGTTCTTGATTGCTGTTTAGCTAGGCATAGTCTTCTAGGTTATAAATATTTTCTCCTTAGAGTTTTGAAGGCATTCTTTACTGTGTACTGTCTTAAAATGTCCCTATTGAGAAGTCTAATATTCCTGTCCTACCTCCACCCCTCTCTGAAGGTTTTAAGATTTTCTCTTTATATCCCTAATATTCTGAAATTTCACCATAATATGGTTCTTTTTTTTTTTTTTTTTTTTTTTTTTTTTTTTTTTTATCCATTCATTGTTCTCTCTCTACTCTCTTGGCCCTTTGATTTATGGTCTTCCATCTGGAGAAATTTTCTTTTGTATTCTTTGATAATTTCCTCTTCACTATTTTCACTTAAAAAAACCTATGGAGCCCCTATTAATCAGGTATTGGACTCTTAGATCTTTTTCTTTGTGGGGGTGGGGGGAATCCTTTATACACATACACATATGTATATGTATACACACATATTAATATATTTGACCCTGTTGTTTATTTCTTTGCTTTATGGAAAATTTCTTTGGCCTTATATTCCAGTATTTTTACTGAGTTTAAAATTTTCTGTTCTTATATTTTGAATTTCCAAGAGCTCTATTTTTAATAGCATCCTGTTCTTCTTTCACGGATTTAATTTCTTGTGTTGCCTTTCTGAGCAAGAAAAGGAGCTGAGAAATTGCAGGAAATGTAGTCTCATTTGTTTTGAGAATTTTATCTACCCCCTGTATCTTTTAGCCTTTGTTATAAAGTGGAGCACTCCAAAATTTAGTGATTTAAAACAGTGACGATTTAGTGATTTCTCACAAATCTGTGGGTTGATTAGTTAGGACAGTTAGGTTGGCCTAGTAGTCCTCAGCTGGGTGCTTGTCTATGTTGCGTGTAGTCTTTCATCTTCCAGTATGCTAGCTTGGGCATTTTCACATGGCGTTCCCAGGACAGGCTTCAGGAGATGAAGAGTGGAAGCTGCAGGGTCTCTCTAGAGGCTTAAGCTTGGAACTGAGTGAGATCACTTCTATTAATTTTTGTTCAACAATGTAAGTCCTTAAGGCTAGCCCAGGTTCACAGGATGCTGAAGTACTCTGCTTCTTGATGGAAAGAGTTGCGTAGACCTTATGGTTATTTGTAATTTACTGCACCCTACTCTTTCCCTTTCAGTACTTCATCCTACCCTCCCCAGTGCTTGTTGTCCAGTTTGAGAGCTAAACCATTTACCATTCCTCCACCTACTTTCTGACCTCACATATTTTGGTTCACAATTACATGTACCTCATTGTTTCATGGAAGATGGAGTTTGTGGTTTTGTTTCTTGTTCTTCATCCTGCTTGGGGGTAATTTTAGAGGGAAGAGGATGGAAACACTTTTACTTCATCTTAAAACTTGAAACATTCTTTATGAAAATGAATAAGGGTAGGAGGGTACGTGGGTAGAGGGTAGATGAGAGTTAGGATTGTTCTTTTTCTATTCATGATGGACAAATTCTTTTGATGTAATCCATTCATCAGTTGGGTCCTTGCCTGTCATCAGTGTATAATCTTAGCATATGAGGTGCTTTTATAAAATAACTGATTTTTACCAGGCCTGAGGTTCTAGTACTACATGTGGAACTAGGAACACCTGGATTTTGTATATTCTAAGTGTCTTGTAATTTCTAAAGAGGAAGGAGCTACCTTGGGCTGGTTAGTCAAGGGAGGCAGTGAGAAGGCATATGTGAAAAGGTGGGCTGTATCTTAATAGGCAGAGGATCTAGCCATGTCAGGTGTTTGTGGATGAGGAGAAGAAGCAATGTGAGCAAAGAAAGGGTGGTGGAAGAAGAAAAAGGGACAGATTGTGATCAGGAGCTAGGGAGAGAACTGTCCGGTTGGAGCCAGGTGTCCTAGAGTGGAAAATGAGGAGGATAGTTAAAAGAATGGATGGGGGGATGGTCCTTTCAACTCATAATGAAGAGCTTTGCCATATTCTTTATGAATATGAAGGGTTTTTTTTTATAGCATTTTTAAAAAGAAGACAGTCACATGGGGAAAAGTTTGAAAGGGGTGAGACCTAAGGAGAGAGAGTTGAACCTTTATTTCTGTAGCCTAGGTGTGCAGAGATAAAAAGCTACAGGATGGGGACAGTGGATGGAAAAGAGGGGAATATCTTTAAGAGATTATTTTAAAGAAAATCACAGCTTTGGGTTCACCTTGATTGTAAGGATGAAGAGGAGTCCTTGTTGGCTCACTTTTCTTCTAGACCAGATGGTGTAATCACAGACGTAGAGAAAGTTGGGGAAAGGACCTGACTTTAGGGGACAGGAGATGAGATTTGTGTGTGTTGGGTTTGAAGGAGTGTCTGGACTTCTGTGTGGAAATGTCTGGCAAGCATGGCTAGAAATAAGCATTTGGGATGGACACTGGGGAGCTTATTTTATGACAGTGGTGGCTAAAATCCTGAGGGTGGAAGAGCTCTTGAATGGAGAGAAGAGGAAAAAAAAAGGAAGAGGATATGACAGAGCTCACAACTAATCTGGAAGGTAGATACCAAGGAGAAGATGGAGAAAAAGATGAAAATTAGATAGGCCTGAGTACTAGTGTGTGTGTGCACACATGCACATAAATATAAATGGTGCGTTAGGTGTGTACTACAAAGATATGGAGAAGTTGAGCTATTGATTATGAAATCTGAAGATGAGGGTGTTTAATCAGTACTAAAGAAGTCGTCAGTGCCAAAAGTGAGGCCTTGACTAATATCAGCGTTTTTATTGCCACATCTTAGGGAAGTCCATGTGCTTTTCTTTATAGTAAGCTAGTTTAAATCATTTCTTCCATCACACAGTCCCGGCCATGTGTTCTTTAAAGCATTTTCAACTCCAACGGAAAGGCCATGTTCCAGGCCACAGGATTAAACAGGCTGCAGTTGATTATGTGCTGCAAAGTGCTTACTGTCCTCCGTGGTGCACCCTGTGGGTTGTCACTCCTGTGCCCTGCCCTATACCCCTCACTGCCCTCACCCAACTCTGCCTCTGGCCTCTGTTCTCATTCTTCCTCTGAAAAAATGTTTTGTTTGGTTTTAATAGTTTATTAAGATTGATCTAATTAGGACATTCTTTTATTGGGCTTCTTTACCACTTTGAGCCACATGTGATTGTTTTCTCAAGAATCTGCTTTTTGTTTAATTAAACTCACAATCCTAGGGTTTAGGAATTTAGAGTTCTCTGTACTTGGGACAGTGTATAACTGAGACAAATCTAGAGACTCAGTCCAGGCCAGGTGCTCCTGTGAGTTTGCCTGTAGGTTAGGAGTCCGACATGAGTTTAAGTCTGTACTTTGGACTTTGCTACTTACTATGGACTTGGGCAAGCTGCCCATGCTCTCTAGCTTCAGTTCCTTCTACCTTAAGTGGGAGTAACAGGAATTTGCTTTATAGTGTTGGCTGTGCGAGCTAAATGAAATGATTCATGTAGAACTTGTAGCACAGCGCCAGACTCTTGGTAAGCACTCAGTAAAAGTGACTTGTCTTCATTGTCATGGTCATTGTTATCAGCACCTGGCTTCTGTGTCCACCCCTGTCCTCACCCTTCTTGGCAGCAGCTGGAGAATTGCAGTAAGTCTAGGACAGATGGAGACTGTAGGTGTCTCCTAATACTTCCCTGTGGCTCCTAATACTTGAACTGACTTCCTAACATGCCCCCCAGGCCACTCAGAGTGGGCATAGCATGTGAGATCTTTTTATTTCCAGTGACCTAGCCCAGCGTTGGGTGGTATTGTAAGAAGCACTTGTCACCCTAACCATTTTTGGCATAGAGGCCCCCAAGGTTATGCTGTCTTCGGCAATTAACATGCCCTATCCATTCACCCAACACACACTTAGAGAGTTCTTTCCACATTCCAGACTTTGGGCTAGACACTGAGTCAAGGAAGATGAAAAAGACATGGTTCTTATCCTCGAGAGAGAGAGTCATGTAAGCAAATATAGTAGAAAGGTTTTCTTTTAAGTACTGTGTATAGGGGTAAGAAGCAGGTTGGTCCTTACTACTTGAGTAGTGAAGACCCGTGGTCTAACTGACCGCAGTGAGCAGTATGTTCTGAGTAAGAAGCCACTTAGGAGGACGTGTTCTCCTGATTCCTGGAGCTCCCTGGTTTCCGCAGAGAGCAGAAATGTTACTCTCCAGAGCCTGGACATTCTGACTCTTGCATAATTATTTGCAGAGGATGGTAGCTGGTACCAGCTGGAACCCTTCCATACAAACTAGGATGACATCTTTCCTTTACAGGCATTATGATGTTGATAAATAATGGAGGATTGGAGTTGTAACTTTTAAGAACCAAGTAAATATTAATAATAAGACATTGAACTTCTTTTAAAAAAATCACAAGTAAGATATAATTCTGGTTCCTAAATTAGATGTGGTGATGGTTGAGCAATTTTGAGGACAAGGACAGTTAACATAGTAATTTTGGCTGTGGTGTAATTCTGGACTGTCAATTCCAAGACAGACGTTGACTTTTTTTATGATGGGAATTGGTGGGTGAGAGCCCATGACAAGACCAACGATGTTGGTTCAGTCTCCGTATGCCATGCAGTGACTTCTGAGCAGACAGTCCTGCATGAATACGGTACAGGCTGGTTTTGATTACGTGTGGCTTTGTTACTGGAATTTGGATGAACATGTTATGTAAACCTAGCACACTTTTTGGAAAAGTGAATTAAAGCAAGTTTTTAATAAGCTTGAACCTGAAGTACATGTTTTATGATCATCAGTAATTAATAATTATTCTAAAAGGACAGCTTATGTGATAAATATGTTTTGCTTTTTATGTTTATCCAAATGATAAAGTATTTGCTTATAATTGGTAGATAAACCGTTTTTATCCCCTTTGGAGATAAAATGTGATTTCTATGATGGCTGCTCTGAGCTTTGTGTCTTCTGTGCACAGGGAGACTCATGCACCTGTATGCGGTGTGTGTGGACTGCCTGGAAGGGGTTCACAAGATCATCTGCATCAAGTGTAAGTCGCGATGGGACGGTAGCTGGCACCAGCTGGGCACCATGTACACCTATGACATCCTGGCTGCCTCTCCCTGCTGTCAGGTTGGTATCGACCCCACCGAGGGGGGCAGGAGCAGTGGGTGATATTAGGCCTCTGTCCCCAAGTAAATAGAAGAAGATACTTCTGACAGTAAAGAAGAAATTCATTCATAAAACTCCCCCAAAGTCCAGCAATGATGACTGATTTACTACATTGTGATGTAGCCATTTAGTGGAATACTATGCAGTCGTTAGAAGGGATATTGTAGAATGAGATATAATTATGTAGGAAGTATTTCCAGCATATTAAGTCAAAAAAGCGGGTTATAATATGGCATAATAGCGTGCTTGTATTTGTAAATCAGTGAACATGAAAAGGGATCTGCTAGCGTGTTACCAGGTGGTTACAGACTGGTCTGGTGGTAGGAGGCTGAGTGGTTCCTTTAGTTTTCTTTCTGTTTGTGTATATTTTCTAATATTTTGTATGATTAGTTTATACTAAATTTCAATAAGAAAAATATATTATTTAAAAGAAAAAATTAAGTTTTACTTTCTTTAGGAGACAAGAATTTCTTGTTTCCTTTCTGTGGGGATAATGCAATTACGAGCAATTGTCTGCTTTGTAAAGGTGTTTGAGGTTGACATAAAAGATTTGTAGTCCTAAAGAGGAAGCATTTTCTGGTGCTAAGAGAACATCTGAAATTTAGCTGTCATCAGGAAAACAGGTAAGTATTAATATTATCATATGAAAACACATTAAATAAACCCATAGAAACACATGAGACAAAATCCTTGGAAATATCTTGGTTTATTTCCAAGTATTTGGGGAAGAAAATAACTTGCCTTATAATTCTTTGATATTCATGGGTAGGAGAGAAATTTTCCTTTGCCCTCCAGTGTCCAAGGCCTGGCTTTTAATACAAATAAATAATGGTAGTCAGTTATTAGTTATTGCATAGTTTTGTATCTTTAGCATTATGACTTGCTTTTGGAAAGAGAATATCCTTACTATTTCAGTTTATTCCAAAGATGACTGTATGTGTTGAATTAAAAAGTTGTTAGAGTCGTTATTTGAGCTCTATCTTGTATATACTAACGTTTTGCAGAAAAGAAATACAGTCATGAGAGCTCTAAATGGTCATCTGTAGTCTGCCCATCCTTTGATTCCAGATAAGATTAACTAATTTTATGCTAGTTCTAATGCATTGGCCACATTTTTCTTTATTGGTTTTTTTAGAGACAGGATCTTGCTCTGTCACCTAAGCTGGAGTACAGTGGTGTGCAGTTCAAGTGATCCTCCTGCCTCAGCCTCCCAAGTAGATGGGACTACAGATGCCCACAACTGCACCTGGCTAATTTTTTTTGTTTTTCATAGAAACAGGGTCTAGCTATGTTGCCCAGCTGGTCTCAAAGTTCTGGTCTCAAGTGATTCACCTGCCTCTGCCTCCTAAAGTGTTGGGATTATAGGTGTGATCCACCGCACCAGGCCAACCACATTTTTATTTTTAAACTTAGCCTTGGAAATGAGATATCACAGTCTTTTAGTTATTTAGTATCACATCTTATAATAGTTTTTGTGCCTTAATGCCATTTCTTAAGATGAGAGAAACCACAGGAAGTGGCTCCCCTCTCTGCACGCACACCACAGAGGGTTATTTTTTTTAATTTAAGAAATAAGGAAGTGAAAGAAGGTTTGGGCCTGTTTAACTCAAAGAATATTCACATTGGAAAGGACCTGGGCAATTTAGTGCCTGCTCCTTGTCTTCCACATACCAGTGGAGGCCTCAGAAATGTGAATGCTTTACCCAGGGCTACACAAATTGTGGCTGTGACAAAAACTTAAAATTCCCATTCTGGTGTTCTTTCTACTGCACCATTGAAAGGAAATGGGATTAGCTCTGTATCTTTAGGGAGAAAAACAATAGCATCTAGCTACACCCAGCCTCTTGGTACTCACTATACATTATATTTTTTCCTTAAAACAATTTAAGCCCAGACCTTTATCTGTTGGCCCCCTACTATTATAAAAAGGAAAACATGTTTGATTAATGTTTTTTTTTAAAAAAAAAAATCAATTGACAATATTCCTGTGAGGATACAAGTGTTAGACACTATTAAGGCATCAAGAGAAGTCTTCTAGTAAGACGGAGCCAAAAATAAATAATTGCTTGTTAGAAAGTTATAACAGGTTAAAGAGAGACGTTAGCTTAGAACCTCACTTTTAATGTTCAGAGAGATTAGTGGTTAAAAGGGAGTTTATCTCAGGTTACAGGAAAGTAGTTCATGTCATGGCTGAAAGTGAGCTATGGGGCAGGCTACTCTGGTTCCCGTCTCAGCTCTTCCACTTTCTGACTGTGACCTCGGGCTTGGCGCTTAATCACTGTGTGCCTCAGTTTCACTTCTAAAACGCAGAGGATACTGCCTACCTCACAGTGTTTTGAGGACAAACTGAGAGTCTACTTTTTTCTTACATTTAAAAAAACGAATCTGTATCAGGAGTCTGTTTTATGTGTAGTTTCTAGTATTGCTTACATCCTGGCACATTGCTGAAAGGTGCCAGGACTGTGCCGCTAAGAGATGCTGAGCCCAAGTGAAGTCGCTGCGTGCTGGAGGGGTTCGGGATCTTCCAGATCAGCACAACTCTTCTTCCTGGATTGCTAACTTTACTTGAGTATTTAGGGAAATCTTATTTTTACATCAGAGAAAACACAAATGTATGGAGTAGAATGAAAAATGTATGTGGATTTTAAAAATAAACCCAGAATCTTCAAAGAAGTTTCATGCAGGTTTGGGCGAGGGAAGTCAGCTTCTGGCACTTTTAAGAATCCAGAGGGAAGGGTTTCCTGTCATCAGGGGAACTTTAGTGGAGAAGCTTAGACAGTACTAGAATTTTCTTCTTACCAGTACGTGAAACTACTAGCAGTGCTGCATACCACAAAAGAAATTGGGAGTCTTTTAGGCATACCCTGCTTTGGGTAGTAAAAAAAATGCTTTACTGAACCCTCAATCATTTTCCCAGCATTTTGGTTTCGATGACTTTGACAAGTGTTGCAAAGCCAAAGGGTATCGTGGCTCATGGTGTCTGTTTCCCCCAGGCCCGCCTGAACTGTAAGCACTGTGGGAAGCCCGTGATCGACGTGCGGATCGGGATGCAGTACTTCTCCGAGTATAGCAACGTCCAGCAGTGTCCACACTGTGGGAACCTGGACTACCATTTCGTGAAGCCATTTTCCTCCTTCAAAGTTCTCGAAGCTTATTGATGAAAGCTTTGCTTTAGTAATAGCTATTTTATTGATATTATTACTTTATTACATATCTTTTATAGGGAAACATTCTGTGACATTGATTTCTTTTCTAATTTAAAGGAGAGTTACTTTGTGTATGTGCGCCACTAAAACGGGGGCTGCCCCTTGCCCTGTCTCAGTTCCTGAGTGTTAGTCTGTGGTTATGACCAGAGCCCAGGTGGGTATTCCTGTGAGTTTGGGTAGGGGTTCACTCTCACTCAGCGTCTCTGATGCAGCTTTAAGGTGATGGGGGGAGGATGGCATGAGTTGAAGAAAGGGATTATGTGGTTGTAGACTTAAAAGCATGATAGGAGTTGGAAAAAAGCTCTTACTAAAATCTTAACTTTCTAAAGACCCACTTTTAGATCTTCCCTGGGCCTTGGGAAAAATATGTGACAGATGAATGTAACTCTATACCTGGAGAGCAAATAGTGTATTAGTCTATCTCGGCTTAGTGTCCTGCAGCACATGCTGGCTTGCAGTTTACTCACACCAATAGATGGTTTGAAATTGGCATAAGTGCTGTTTCTAGTACTGTTGTCATTTAACAGTCAAATTTTCATGCTGAAAATAACACCCAAATTGTAAGACATAGTAAAGATATTGGTATTGCAAATATTTTTAGGTAAACTGACCTATAACAGAATATATGAAATGAATTTGGAAATAATGCATACTGACTAGAGGGCACAAAGGCAGAGTTCTCTCATTTGAATTGTGTCTTTGAAGTTCATCAAAATAGCTCTTAAAGAGAATCCATGAATAACGTGATTTGGGCAGCGATGATTCATACAAGTTGCCCTGTCACAGTGCCATTTGGTGTCGGATTCTTCTCACAGGTAAATCTCAAAGCCACAGAATCTAATGGGTGAGTTTCAGAAGCAAAAATTGCCATGTTTATAGTCCCCAAAATTGCTTATGGCCACATTTAACTCATTTGATACTGAGTTTCCAAATCAAAGATTTGACCATAGGAGGGAAAAGACAAATATTGTTTGAGAGGATGATGAAGAAAAGAATAATTTTAATATTTCTTTAAAAAGTGTGTTTTACTTTGGAAAATCACTGATTGTAATGTATAACAGTATGTTTGAAAATAGGTCAATCTAAAGATCTCATGATACCTTACTGTTGGTGAAAAAAGATCATCATATATAGAACTTGATTAGTCAGAGCATTGGGCATTCCAAAATACAACCTTCTGTTCATTAGATCTTAATGATTTAAATAGACTGACATACTATGCCCTTAAAGAATTGGAATATGATTTCTTAATGAATTTGGTAATTTCATGTATGATATGCATATATGCTAAAAGAATGCTGGAAACATAATCATTTTATGGATAGCCAAATTTGGGGTTGATGAGAACATTTTGTATTACTTATTTGGTTTATACCATTTTTTTCTTAGTGGGGTTTTTCGTTTCAGAAGTGTTCAGGCATTATTGCAAGTGAGTTTCAGTTCTACATGAAATATTTGATGTTTTGTTTGAAACAGCACAGCGTTAAAGAACCAATGCGTTAACTAATATTTTTCATCTTTCAGTTTGGAAGGTTGTTATTTGGTTTGCTGCATCTGGTTTGATGTTTGATGATCTGAAAAATATTTCACAGTGGGGGGAAATGTATAAAATGCCTGTAAGAAGCAGAAAATCATTATCGGTCTGACAGTGTTTGGCGCAACTAAAAGAGGACTATAAGACATAACCTCTTGCGAATTTGTCTTTAATACACAAAGCTGTAATTGTGAATTAACTGTTTTCTTTTTGATTCTCTTATGTATCCTACTCTAAAAATTGGTAAGTTTCTCTTGTCTTCAGAATACCATTTAGATTTTATTTCTGAATTTAAAATAAATAGTAAAATATTTGTAATGCTGGTCTTCAAGCCACCTAAATTTTTATAGTGAAACCTCCTTTATATTGTTGTTTTGAAGCTTAAAGTTGACCTATACTCAGTGAGCTCCTAAGTTTAAAACTGCTGTGGGCATAGTGTATGCCGCATTCCATATTTTCTTTTTAGATTGTTT
>VBSM01000361.1:84934807-84951105 GCA_008086735.1 Cheirogaleus medius
GAGGAACATTCCCAAAATGCCCTTTAATTTCTGTTTTCTGTGGAAGTTTATTTTCTGAGAAAGTTATTTTCATATTTGTTTGGGGAAAATTAACTCAAGAAAGAATCTTATTAGGTTTTCAAACCCTAAAACTATTTAATAACAGATTGACTGATATATAACTTACTAGAGCACCAAAATTAACTTGCTCAGATCTTTTTAGTCCTGCAAGACCAATGCTTAACACGCAGTCTGTTCTGCTGTGGCCAGGTTGGTAACTCCAGTTTGCTTTTTTTTAGTCTCCTGGTAGCAACTGTTAAGTAATTGTTGTTGGAGGTTGGGGAGGAGGTGAAGAGAAAATGCGCTTGTTTAGTGTTTTGTTTCCTGTAATAGGATGCTGCCTAACTCAGTTCATCTCCATGTCCTGTTGACTTTATTATTATTCCAGCTAATTGAAAGAAAATACAATGGATGGGCACAATTAAAACCAGCTCAAAAATATATTCTTGTCGGTAAAGATACCTTGTCAAGACGTCTTAGATTGCACTTTTGTTGAGGGAAGACAGTGTAAATAGTTAAAGAATGTTGATAAAGTTGAAGCATTTGGTTGTGGAATTGTGCGTGATGTTAGAGGGTTTCTGTTTGTGAAATGTACGTATTAAAAATAATAAAATTTCAGAAACTAACATTGTACTCTCTTCAGTGTGTCAGTTTATTTTTGTGTTGGGATTTTTGAGTGCTGGGATTGTCTGGTCAGAGAAGATGTAGAGAAGGCTTTCTGAGGTTTTGATTACTATTCAGGTAGTCATTTCAAAATCAGTACTGCAGCTAATAAAACCTGTGAACTTTTTGTGCCGCTTGCAAGTTGTGTATCACATGTAAAATCCCTTTGCATCAAAAACATTCTATTTAACAAAATTGATTCCATAAGGATAGTCCAAAATTATTGTCCTGGTTATAGGGAATTCTATTGAATAGTGTTAAAGGAAAATAAAAACCAAGGCCACAGTCTAGATATACCCTAAGATCAACCACCCATAGCCACCTAGCCAAAACTAAGTCCTCCTGATTTCCCTGAAACACTAGTTCTGCTTATAAACAAAACACAAAATACAAGCTTTGCATCCTTGTCAGTATGATTTGGTGAAGTCAAACCAATCAGCTACAGTAGTTCCCCCATCTCCGAGTATCCGAGGTTTTGCTTTTTTGCAGTTTGTTACCCATGGTCAACCGCTGTCCAAAAATATTAAATGGAAAATTCTAGAATTAGTTCTTACAATTTAAATTTCACATTATTCTGAGTAGCATAATGCAATCTTGAGAAGTCCTGCTCTGCCCCTCTGAGGAGGTGAGCCCTCCCTTGGTCCAGCAGATCCACACTGTAGTTGCTGCCCGACCCATAGGCACTCAGGAGCCGGCTTAATCCCTTGCAGTATTGCAGCGCTTGTGTTCATGTTTTACATAATGGTCGCATAGCACAAGAGTAGTGATGCTAATGTATTTTTACAGTTGTTCTACTTTGTTATTGTTAATCTCTTACAGTGCCTAATTTATGAATTAAATTTGTAAATTATACATTTGTAAATTTTCATAGGTATGTATGTATAGGAAAAACCATGTATATTAGGGTTTGGTACTTGAGTTTGAGACATCCACTGAAGGTCTTGGAATGTAGCCCTCAAGGATATGGGGGGGAACCACTGTATAGACAAATGAACTAAACTGCTCTTCTTCCCTGATTGTTAATATATAATATAACAGCAAGCCACAAAAGAGGGCAAAATACTTCTTCCTCTTTTATGCTTTGTAAACGGTGCTGTAACAGCTGTGCGTGGGGCTGCTTACCGTTTTGGTTTGAGGTCTCCCAGTTTGCCAACTGTCCTCTCGTATGTACAGTAAAGTTCTACAACTTTTAAATTTGATATGATTTTATTTTTGACAATAAATAATCCTATTCTACGAGTGTTTTCTTTGGTTCCGAGGCCTGTGACAATTTCATAATGAAAAGTCTTGATTGCGTGCTGCTGCTTTAGAAGTAAAGTGAAAACTGAGTCTAAACTTCTTGCTGACCTTGAGCACTGTGGTAATTTTATTAGCTCCATATGTCACTGCTAAGCCTCAGAAACAGCAAAAGTAAAAAGAAAGCACTTTACCTCATGAAGTTTGGTGGAACAACACTGGTTACATTTGTCAGCCTTCATTGGAATTGGCTGCCTTAGCACCACTTCTTGGTAATGGGTACTGTGTCAAGTGGTTCTGATGCACTTGATTAAAAATTCAGATATCTTAAAATCAGGTTTTGAACTGTCTAATTATATTCCTAGTAAACCCAAGTATTCTAAAAATGGAAATGTCATAGTCATAACAGTCATGGAATTTAGAGCAGGGGCTTTGGGTTTTATTCACATAGTAAATATTTGTTAAATTACATTGACAATTGTATTCATTTTAGAGATTAAAAAAACACAAAAACCTGAGGCCCACAGAACTTCAATCTAAATAACTTCACATAGTTAATGGCTAACTAGGAATTAAATCTGGATTCCCTCTCCCAGTCCTCAAAGTGAGATTTTGGTAAATATTCAGCCAGCTAACCATGGTTTAGAGGTAGAGTATCCGTGAGTTGTCTTCAGTTGTCCCTTCTGTTTTCCGTTACCATTTGCATGCAGGCCACCTCTAGCATATTAATGATCAGATTTAGGCATTAGATGTCTGAAAAGATCTTTGTGTTACTTGAGAAACTGTTTTAAACGAGCTTTATCTAGATCCTGGAATTAATTTTGTCTTTTGTTGCTTTCATTTTATGTTCACTGATTTTCATTTTCTGATGCTAATGGTAACAAATCTAGGAGCCTAGATGAGTATCAGTTATATTCCCCATAAAGGGAAGAAAATGTCAATTACAGGCATATACAATTTTACTAGATGTGTAAATAGGAAGATAACTAATCTATCTCATTTGAAGGATGGGGAACCTGCGGCCTCAAGACCACATGTGGCCCTCCAGATCCCCAAGTGCGGCCCCTCACTGAATCCAAACTTCACAGAACAAATCCCTTTAATTCGTATATGTATCAGTGGATGGGCACTTGGTTTCAGTTGAGAAATAATAATTTTTTTTTTTAGCCCCACCAGGTTCTCATTCAGTTGAGAAATATGGATTTGTTAGGCAAGGCAGCAGATACATAAGCTTCAGCAACACAGGTGCTAAAACAGAAGTAATTCTACATGGGGTGGCCAAGTACATTGGGAAGCAGCCCCTATTTTTAGAAAAAGAAACAATACTTTCTAAAAGGAAAAAATAATATTTGAAATCAATAATTGTATCTTTCACCCCATTTTTCATGCATTAATTTGTTGACATCTGTTCCCTTTTGTTAAGATAGATTATTGCTTGAGAACTATGGGTATAAGATGGCTTTTTAACAGTCTAAGAATCCATCATTTTATTCACTTTGGGATCTAACTTTGAGTTATTCTTGGATTCAAACATGTCACGCTGTTGGATTTGATAGTATTGATCTATCCAGTTTGGGCAGGGTTTTCTTTTTTGATTAATTTTGTGAACAATCTCTCTGAGTGTTTCATTTTCAGTTTCTTGGGATCTTGTCTGAAGCTCTGGTATCCCAGACTTTTAGGAGTTGCTTAACCTGATTTATTTGAATTCCACCCAACCTTAGAGGGAAAAAATACTGGTTACATGTTTCTCTTAGAGAATTAAGAGAATTAAGGGGCTGTCCCTTTAGCTAATTAGTGATATTCCAAGGTACTGCAAAACCATGGGTTGAATCAGTACTTTACACTTTGTTATTTTCATCATATTAACAAAGCACATATTTTTCTGAAGCTCTGATGACACAGCAGGTAAGTGATGAAGTATGCAAAGCCAGGTGAAGCCTATAGATCAGTGTTTCTCTGAGGCTCCAGAACCCCGTGGTTCTAAAAAGAGAGTGATTTCGACAGGGAGTGGGATACTAGGCGTCCTGGGGACTACTGTGAATATTTCAAAAACCTTAACGGAGATCATAAAGTTACCCACCACAAGGCTGCACAGGATATGTATTATAAAAGGTCAGTTTACTTTTGGCAGGAGTTATAGCAACCTTGGTTAACTCAGGCTGCTCAGAAACACTGGGATGAGCATATGCCTTTGACGAATAATATGAGAACACAAATGAATTATTACCTAATAAGTGCTCTTTACTTTATAGACATAACCTTTCAAAACACAGGAGATAGGTCCTATTGGGTGCAGGGTGGTCTTTGGTGATGGCAGAATTCGGAAAATGCCATTTTTAAAAATGTCCTCTACCTTTTCTAATCCTTTTCCTTTTACCTGTTGTGATATTTTTGCCTTATCTTATCCCTGCCTGACCACCTCTGTCTTTCCTCCCTTGTTGTTTCTCTTCCCTTTCCTCTTTCATCAAGTTTCTTAACCATCAGGATACGATAAAAGCCCCCTGACCAACCCGGACATGAGTTGGTCAGTAAATAAAAATTAGTTAAGAAAATAGATACCTAACAATTGGTGTAAAGATAGACCAGTTGATCATGTGGTCAAATGATTCTTAAAAGACAATTCAGTGAATAAAGGATGATGGAACATGGAGCTGGAACAATTTGATATCCATATGCAAAAAAGTTAAAAAACCAAACCTGGATTTATATTCATACCATATTAAATAAATGAATTCAAAATGGAGCATAGATATAAATGTAAGATCCAAAAATTGATAAATTAGATTTTGTTAAAATTTAGAACTTCTCCTCAGAAGAAATTAAGAGAATAAAATCAATCCCCACAGACTGGAAGTAAAAGTCTTGTATCCAGAGTATATAAAGAACTCCCAAAATATATTAATAGTAAAACAAATGACCCACTTCAAAAGAGGGGGCCCAAAATATTTGAACAGACAAGTTGCCAAAAATTATAAAGGAATGACGAATACAAGATACTCAGCATCATTAGTCATTAGGGAAATGCAAATTAAAACCACAAGTGATGCCACTTCACACTCATTGGAATGACTAAAATTAAAAAGTACCAAGTGCTGACAAATATGTGAAGTAACTAAAACTCTATTACACTGCCTGTGGGAAATAGTTTGGTAGTTCCCTAAAAATGTAAACATGCTTGTCCCAGCCATTCCACTCCTGTGTATTTACTCGAGAAATGAAAGCTTGTGTCTACACAGAGTTGTTCATGAATGTTTATGGCAGCTTTATTTGTAATAGCCCCAAACAATCCAGATGTCCATCAGCAGGAGAATGGATGACAGAAGTTTGATACCCATACAGTGGTTTTACTACTCGGCGGTAAGAAAGGAACAGACTCTGGGTAAATGCAACAACATGGATGAACCTCAAAATAACTGCACTGGAGTGAAAGAAGCCAGAGGAAAAAGAGCACATACTGTATGATTCCACTTATGTAAAGCTCTAGAAAATGCAAATGTATCTATAGTGATAGATTGGAGGTTACGTGAGGATGGGCAGAGTGATAATGGTGGGGAGGGGAGACAGAAAGTGCTTATAAAGGGGCATGAGAAAACTTCTGGGGGTGACTAGTGTGTTCATAATCTTGATTGTGGTGATGGATGGTTTCACAGATACATACACCTGTAAAAACTTATTGTATACTTTCAGTAAATTTAGTTTATTGTTTGTCAATTATACCTCCATAAGGCAGAAAAAATAGCTAACCCCCGAAGAGATAACTTATATGCCATAAACATTTTAGTTAAATTTAAATCAGAAATCCACATTCATTTGACAGGTTTGATTCTTTTGTTTGTTTGTTTTAATGTGTGATCCTAGTTGTAGGACCATATTGCTTTTCTTGCGAAATCTCCATGTATGATGCATTCTTTAAGAATTCTCATTTGGTTCTCTTTAAAGTGGAATAAGAACTTCAAGACACATGAGAAACACTATAAATATAGAACCTGGCTAGACTTTTAGGATTTCCATTCCCTAATCTTCACTGTTTTCTCTCCCATGTTTAATGCAACAATGATTTTTTTGTGTATAATTTGCCTTAACTGTTCAAAGCATCCTGCGGAGTTATTGAAACCGTATTTTCTTTTTATAATTCCATTTCATTGGTTTGTGCACTATTTTTATTAAATTACATCATTGCAATGACAAGCATAACTGGTGTAAACAAGTTTGGGAACAAACACGACTAACTTTTTGTAAACATACAACTTTGCTGGGGAAACCATATGCAGACTGTGCCTAACAGAAAGCAGGCTCCCCGATGCCAGCATTCACCCAGCTGAGGGCATTCATCACAGTGTAGTTGTACAAAAATGAATTAGAGTTGGCTAGTTTGCTGGATTGGCTAAGTAAAGATCCATTAAGAGGGATTCTACTGCCCAAGCTCTCCAATCCTCATTTTCCTCATCTGTGAATATTAAGAGTCCCTCCCTGGGAGATGGGTATTAGTAAGAATTAAATGAAATGATGTAAATAAAGTGTTTAGTGCAGTCCTGGCATGTAGTAAGTGCTAGATATGTTCCTTATTATGATCAATTATCTTATTTCTGGAAGCATTCTTGTAACATTAGGGCGAGGAGGACTTTAGAGATCGTCTGACTCAAGACCTTTGTTTTACAGATGTGGAAAATTGTTCAGTATTAGATGTCAGCATATAGGGCTAAAGGCCTTTTCTATCACCAAGTTGGTAACCTCTAAGGGAGCTTCCCAGGGGGCTTCTTACTAAGGGGCTGCTGAGAACCTGAAGACTCTAATGCTCGTGATGCAATTGCAGACCCTGTGTCAGACACATACAGGAGCTTCCTTTGAGAGCAGTCTGTCCTTATGTCTCTCAAATCGATGGGTGTGGGAAAGAAGGCAAAACTAGGCCTCAGCATGGCAGTGAGAGAAGAGGGAGATCAAGGAGGTTGTGGGACTGGTAGGCAGGTAAAATCTGGTTCAGTGAGGTGGGTTAAACATTTTGTGAAAGCCATTATTTGTTTTTCCCCGCTTGGGTTTAGCTTCAAACTAAGACCTGTGCTCAAAACCTATTTCCAAAATGATCTGTTTGTTTCCCTTGGTGTGCGAACAAACAGCTGTTCATCAGTTGAGTTATACTGATGGTTTTTTAAAATCTGAATTATGCCCGTGAAGGATGGCATCCACACTCCTGACTTAATGCAGTGAATGTCACTTGCTAATGATAACATATGGAATGTGGTGGAAGCAGATTATGGTCACTCTGCACTGGCCAGAATAATGCCCTTTAGCATTGGCCTTTGCCTCTACTGGTCTGATCTGGCTTGAGAGTGTTATGGTCTGAATGTTGGTGTCTCCCAAAAATCCATATGCTTAAATCCTAACCGCCGAGGCGATTAGGTATGAAGGCAATGCCCTCTTGAATGGAATTGGTGCCCTCATAACAGAGACCCAAAGGAACTAGTTTGCCTCTTCCACCATGTGAGGACACAGCTAGCAAGCACCATCTGTGGGGAAGAGGGCCCTCGCCAGACACTGAATCTGCTAGCACTTTGAGCTTGGACTTTGCGGCGTCCAGAACTGCGAACAATAAGTTTCTAAGTTATTCCATTCTAAGGTATTTGTTATAGCAGCCTGAGTGGACAAAGACAGAGGGTCTAGGTTGCAAGGTACACGTGCTGAAATGCTGTAGAGTTGCTAACCTCTGACAGGCATCTGCACTCGCTCAGCCAACCAGGACCAGTGGGATGCCTGGCAACAGTGCTGGCCTCAGAAGGGAAGTCTGGGTTTAAATTGTGACTGTCAGACACTCAATCAAATCACTTAACCTTCTGGATCATGTTTTCTGTTACAGCATGAAAACGCAAATACCAACTTTCTAATATTCTTATAGTGAGATTTAATGAATTATTAGTCTAAAAGAATTTGTAAACTCTTCAATGAGAAATAGGCATGAAGAGTTATTAAAATACCTTTGATCTTTAGTGTTAAGGAGCTGTGTCTGTCTTGCCAAAATTAGTCTTTTCACATGCCATGCTTGATATGCCAAATACTATTCAATTCAGCATTTATTGAGCACATACTATGTGTGGTGGTAGAAGCTAAAAGGAGCTATGATTATTTTTTCAGAAGGCCTATCATCTTTAATAGCTGTGAACATCTTTTTAAAAATGTTTTCCAAATTCTAATTTTGAAGTGGCGGTGGTGTTCCATGAGAGGTGACAAGACTCCTGGCGGTATATATATCTAAAATAGTTCTTGCTTAGAATTGCTGTGTTCATCTGTGATTTTCTACCTTAACACTGAAATGAAATTTTAAATGTAGATCTTTAAAAAAAAAACCGATTGAAATTCTAACAAAGCATATGACTTATAAGGTTTGCATTTTTATTTTTATTTTTTTTATTTCAGGATATTATGGGGATACAAACATTTTGGTTACATTTTATGACTTTGCCACACCCAAGCCATGATTTGAGGCGTGCCCTTTCCCCCCTACAATGCTCACCATGTCCATTAGTTGTGAGATTACCCACTCCCAATCCCCCAACCCCCAATGAATATTACTACCATGTGAGCACCTTAGTGTTGATCAGTTAGTGCCAATTTGATGGCGAGTACATATGGTGCCTATTCTTCCATTCTTGTGATACTTCACTTCAGAAGATGGGCTCAAGCTCTATCCAGGAAAATATAAGAGGTGCTAGATTACCATCATTTTTTGTAATTGAATAGTATTTCATTGTATATATATATATATACCATATTTTATTAATCCCCTCATGGATTGATGGGCACTAGGGTTGTTTCCACCTCCTTGCAATAGTGAATTGTGCTGCCATAAACATTCAAGTGCAGATGTCTTTATGATAGAATGTCTTTTGTTCCTTTGGGTAGATGCCTAATAGCACTATTGCTGGATCAAAGGGTATTTCTATTTTTAGCTCTTCGAGGTATCTCTAAATTCTTTTCCACATAGGTTGTACTAATTTGCAGCCTCACCAGCAGTGTAAGAGTGTTCCTCTCTCTCCACATCCTCACCAGCATTTGTTGTTTTGGGATTTTTTGATAGAGACTAATCTCACTGGGGTTAGGTGATATCTCATTGTGGTTTTGATTTGCATTTCCCTAATGATTAGAAGTGTTGAGCATTTGTTTATATGTTTGCTGGCCTTTATTCTATCTTCTTTTGAAAAGTTTGTGTTCATGTCCTATGCCCATTTATTGATGGGGTTGTTTGATTTTTTCTTGTTGATTTGTTTGAGTTCTAGATAGATTCTTGTTATCAACCCTTTATTGGATGAGTAGAAAGCAAATATTTTCTCCCATTCTGTAGGCTGTCTATTCGCTCTAATGATAGTTTCCTTGGCTGTGCAAAAGCTTTTTAATTTGATAAGGTCCCATTTATTTATTTTTGTTGCTGCAATGATTGCTTTGGGAGTCTTCTTCATAAATTCTTTGCCTAGGCCAATGTCTGAGAGTCTTTCTACATTTTCTTCTAGGATTCTTAAGGTTTCATGCCTTAGGTTTAAGTCTGTTATACATTGTGAATTGATTTTTGTAAGAGGTGAGAGGTGGGGAATCCAGCTTCAATCTTCTGCATGTAGTTATCCAATTTTCTCAGCACCATTTATTGAAAAGAGATTCTTTCCCACAGTGTATACTTTTGTCTGCTTTGTCAAAGATTAGATGACAACATGCGGATGATTTCATCTCTGGATTCTTAGTCCTGTTTCAGAGGTCTATATCTCTGTTCTTGTGCCAATACGATGCTGTTCTAGTTGCTATAGCTTTGTAGTATAGCTTGAAGTCTGGTATACTGATACCTCCCAGTTTGTTCTTTTTGCTTAAGATTGCTTTGGCTATACAAGGACTTCTCTGGTTCCATACAAAGCATAGAACTTTTTTTTCTAGATCTGTAAAGAATGATAATGGTATTTTGATAGCGATTGCATCAATTCTGTAGATCACTTTGGATAGTATGGACATTTTTACAATATTGATTCTGCCAATCCATGAGCAAGGTAGATTTTTCCATCTGTTTACATGTTCTACAATTTCTTTTCTTAATGTTTTGTAGTGCTCCCTGTATATGTCTCTCACCTCTTTCATTAAATAGATTCCTATATATGTAATTTTCTTTGAGGCTATTGTAAAAGGTACTACATTTTTCATTTGATTTTCAGCTTGACTGTTATTGGTGTATATGAATGCCTCTGATTTGTGTGTATTGATTTTGTATCCTGAGACTTTATTGAATTCATTTATCAGTTCCAGGAGTCTCTTGGTTGAATCCTTGGAGTTTGGTCTCTTCTGCCCTCATTTGGACATCCTTAATTCCTCTCTCTTGTCTAATTGCTCTAGCAAGGACTTCCAGCACTATGTTGAATAGAAGTGGAGATAGTGGGCAACCTTGTCTGGTTCCAGTTCTAAGTGGGGATGGTTTTGATTTTTCCCTATTCAGTATGATATTGGCTGTGGATTTATCATATATAGTCTTAATAATTTTAAGGTATGTCCCATCTGTGCCTATTTTGTTAAGAGTTTTTATCATAAAGTGCTGAACTTTGTCAAATGCTTTTTCTGCATTATTGAGAGAATCATATGGTTTTTGTTCTTGCTTTTATTTATGAGGTGTATTGCATTTATAGATTTATGTATGTTGAACCAGCCTTGCATCTCTAGGATAAAGCCTACTTGGTTATGGTGAATTATTTTTTTGATTTGCTGTTGGATTCGATTTGCTAAAATTTTGTTGAAGATTTTTGCATCTATATTTTTGCATCATGAGGGATGTTGGTCTATAGTTTTTGTTGTTGTTGTGTCCTTTCCTGGCTTTGATATCAAGGTGATATTGGCTTTGTAGAATGAGTTGGGGAAGATACCATCTTTCTCAATGTTGTGGAATAATTTCCATAGTATAGGTATGAGTTCTTCTTCATATGTTTGGGAAAACCTGGAAGTGAAGCCATCTGGTCCAGGACTTCTCCTTTTTAGAAGGGTTTTAATTGCTTCTCCAATTTCTGTGCTTGATATTGGTCTGTTCAGAAATTCTATTTCCTCCTGGGTGAACTTAGGGAGGTTGTATGTTTCCAAGAATTTGTCCATTTCCTCCACATTATGTAGTTTTTGGGCATACAGATTTTTATAGTATTCAAAGATAATGTTTTGTATTTCTGTGGAGTCTGTTGTGACCTCTCCTTTTCATTTCTAATTGAGTTTATTGGAGTCCTTTACCTTCAAGTTCTTGTCAGTCTAGCAAGAGGGCTGTCAATTTTGCTTATCTTTTCAAAAAACCAGCTTTTGGTTTTGTTGATCTTCTGTATAGTTCTTTTGTTCTCAATTTCATTTAGTTCTGCTCTGATCTTAGTTATTTATTTTCTTCTGCTAGGTTTGGAATTGATTTGCTCTTCCTTTTCCACTTCCTTGAGACTGTTTATTAGTTTGTTGATTTTTGAGCTTTCTGTTTTTTGGATGTGAGCATTTAATGCTATTAGTTTTCCTCTCAGGAATGCTTTCGCTGTATCCCACAGATTTTGATAACTTGTGTTCCCATTATCATTTAGTTCAAAGAATCTTTTGATTTCTCTCTGAATTTCCTCCTTGATGCAATAGTTATTCAACAATATATTGTTTAATCTACATGACTTTGTGAAGTGGTATTTCTATTGGAATTGAACTCTAATTTTATACCACTATGATCTGAGAAAATACATGGTATAATTTCTATTTTTTTGAATTTGTTGAGGTCTGATTTGTGGCCTAGTATGTCATCTATTTTGGAGAAAGTTCCATGAGCTGATGAGAAGAATGTATATTAGGCTTTATTTGGGTGGAATGTTTTGTAGATGTCTGTTAGACTCTTTTGTTCTAGAGCTCTGTTTAAGTCCATTATTTATTTGCTTATTTTCTGTTTAGAAGATCTGTCCAGTTCAGTCAGTGAGGTGTTGAAATCCCCAGCTACTATGGCATTATTGTTTATCATGCTATTTAGATCAGTCAAGGTTTGCTTTATGTATTTGGGTGCTCCTGAGTTGGGTGCATAAATATTAAGAATTGTTAAGTCTTCTTGTTGAATCTTCCCTTTCACCATTATATAGTGGCCATCTTTGTCCTTTCTTACTTTTGCTATTTTTAAGCTTATGTTGTCTGAAAGAAGTATAGCTACCCCTGCTTTCTTTTGGTTTCTATTTCCCTAGAGGATTGTTTTCCATCCCTTGACCTTGAGCCTGAAAGCATCTTTGAAGGTTAGATGCGTTTCCTGTAGACAGCAGATACTAGGCTTGTGGATTTTTATCCACTCTGCCAGTCTATGTCTCTACAGAGGAGAATTCAAGCCATTCACATTTATTGAGAGGATTGATATTTGGGGTAGATTTCTGTTCATATTGTTGAGTGAATTCCTATTTTGTTTTATACCTTGAGCCATCGTTGAATCCAGGCTCTAGACTTTAACTCTTGAGTGATTTTACTTTGGAGAGTGTCCATTGTGCTGTTCAGTGTATAATGCAGGTCTGAGTACTTCCTATAGGATTGGTCTGGTCTTCACAAATTCCATCAATGATTGCTTGTCTGGGAAAGTCTTTATTTCTCCCTCATAGATGAAGCTTAGTTTTGCTGGGTATAGAATTCTAGGTTGGCCATTATTGTGTTTTAGAAGATTAAAGATAGGCACCCAGTCCTTTCTGGCTTGTAAAGTTTCAGTTGAGAAGTCTACAGTTAGTCTGATAGGTTTTCCTTTGTAGGTTATGTGCTGTTTTTGCCTCACAGCTTGAAGGATTGCTTCTTTTGTGTTTACTTTGGTCAGCCTAATAACTACGTGACGTGGTGATTGCCTTTTCACATGGAGTCTCCCAGGAGTTCTGTGTTCTTCTTGTATCTGGATATCTAGATTTCTGGCCAGGCCAGGCATATTTTCCTCCAGTATTCCATGAAATGCATTTTCCAGCTCTTGTGTATTTTCTTCTTCTCTCTTTTGGATGCCTATGATTTTTATATTTGGCTTCTTTACATAATACCACATTTATTGTATGTTTTGGTTTTGTCTCTTGTTTCTGTGTTCTTTTTCTTCATCCAATTTGTTTAGCATATAGGCATTATCTTCAAGCTCTAAGATTCTTTCCTCTGCATGATCCATTCTGTTCTTGCAGCTTTCCACTGTGTTTTGAAGTTCCTTGAATGCCTCCTTCATTTCCAAGATTTCTGTTTGGTTTTTCTGTAGTATTTCAATTTC
Source organism: Cheirogaleus medius (assembly GCA_008086735.1). NCBI lineage: Eukaryota > Metazoa > Chordata > Mammalia > Primates > Cheirogaleidae > Cheirogaleus > Cheirogaleus medius. Next base: position 84,947,976 of record VBSM01000361.1, read on the forward strand.
TTTAGAAAATTTTTCATTCATTTCCTGTATTGTTCTTGTGGCTTCTTTATGTTGGGTTTCTAGTTTCTCTTCAATTCCATTTAGTTTTCTTACAATCCATATTCAGAATTCTTCCTCTGTCAGTATACTCATATCGTGTAAGTTGATATCTATTGATGGAGGTTGAATGTTTTCTTTTGGGAGTGAATTTTCTCTCTAATCTTTCATGTTTCCTGTATTCCTTTGCTGATTTGTTCCCATCAGGCTACTTTGTCAAGAACTAGGGGTGCTGGGACTGGCTTATGGCCTTATCTCCAAGTCCCCAAAGGGATGATCCTTGACAGTGCCAGGGAGATGTTCTCTGGTTCTGTATTGCCTTAGAGGTATTTTAGCCTGTTGGGTTATCTCTGACCTGTTGTCTTCACCTCTTACCAAAAGAGATTAGTGAGTTTGGACCCCTTGGTTAAGCTCCCGGGTGGTGAATCACACTTGTGTGTGTGAGTCTTCTGTCCTCCAATAGTTTGGGATGGAAGGCACTGTGTTGAGCTTGGGGTTACCCTCTCTGTTGTTGCTTGTAATTTGTGTGGAGGAGTCAATTATCAAGGTATTTCAATGCCTTTGTGTTGGGTTCTAAACCCCTAAATGGGATATACAAGTGCCCCAATCTTTGGGAAATGTCTTGTCACTCCCAAGGGTAACTTGAGCCCTGTTGCCACTTTAGGTAGGGTAAGGGAAACAGGCAAGACTGAGAGTGTATACTTCTGTGGTTGCTTGATCTGCTGCTAGGGGAGAGCTCCTAGTATATTCAGGGCTTTTTCACCACACTTGCGATGCGGCTCCAGGTTGGGGATGTCAATTGGTGCAGCTGTTGAATAATCTGGCCAGGATTTTCCTTCCCAGTCCACAAGCCACAAAGCTGGCAGTGGCCTGGGCACCAAGGGCAAGCCCTACTGTTATATTCTTATCAGATGATCAACACCAACCCGCTGGACCAAATTAACAGTCTGGCCCCTTTTGCTTAGTTCCAAGGTCCCACAGATTCACACCAGTCACACAGAGATAGCAACTTTTCTCCCCTGTCCTTGCCTCCAAGGGCAGAGTCTGCCCTGCCAGGCTGAGGGAGAGGTGTTGCCTGAGACCGCCCCCACGTCCCAGCCCAGAAAACGTCTTCTCTCATTTCTCCCCTCCTCCAAGGCTAGGGTCTGCCCTGCAGGAGGGAAAGTCAAGCCACTGGGCTGAGGTAAGGGTGCTGTCTGAGGCTGCTGAGCATCTCAGCCCAGGAAGCGGCTTCTCTTATTACTCCCCACCTCTAAGAGCAGGGTTTACCCCAGCAGTGTGATAGACAAGCATTGGGACTGGGGGAGGAACGCTGCCTGTGGCTACCATGCATCGCAGCCCAGAAAGCAGCCTTTCTCACCACTCTGCACCTCCAAGTGTGGGATTTGTCCTATCAGTATGAAATACAAGTGCCAGGGCTAGGGAGAGGGGCGCCGCCTAGCTGGACTCAACCCTGAAAGGAGTTTCTCTAGTTACTCTGTCCCTCCAAGGGAGGGGCTTATCCTATCTGGGTGAAATACAAGCAGCCAGGCAGGGGGCACATGTCCTGAGGCCGCCGTGGGTCTTAGCCCTGAAATCAGCCTCTCTCTTCACTCTGCATCTCCAGGGGCAGGGTTTGTCCTGCGGGCGTGAAAAGGCAAGTGACCAGGTTGGGGGAGGAATGTTCAGAAAGTGGCTTCTCTTGTTACTCCCCTCCTCAAGGGAAGGGGCGGTGCTGAGAACTGCAAAGCACCACAGCGTTTCTAGACTATGGACCCCCAAAATGGCGGCTGCCCACCCACAGAGAGCCAGCACTGGAGGCGACTGCTCTAGGGGCTGCAGGTACTGGGTTTGGCAGGCTGTCTGACGAGCCTCTGGCTGTCCCCATTGCTTCCCTGACCCACTGTCTCACGTCAGTCCAGTAGAGGGTCCTGCACTGTCTGTCCTACCCTTCACCAGCTGAATCTTTGGTGATTTCCAGGGGCAGAGCCTCCCTTTCAGCGTTCATCTCCTTTGTTCTGGTCCTGGTGACCGCCAGCGGTGAGGTGCCTGTCTCCAAACCCCCTCCTGCTGACTAGGGAAGTGTCCATTCAGACCAGTCCATCCCCCGCCTACTGTGGACCTAGCACAGAGCACTGGAGAGTTCAAAATGTTTCCTGCTTTTGTCTCTTCACCACACAGGCTGTCATCCTATGCCACTTCACTCTGACTTAGGTGCTTCCCTGTCTGCGTGGGTGTGGAGGTCGGTGGAGGAAGAGTCACCCTCCTGTGGGTCAGATTACACTGGCCCAGTCGGCCATTGGGCGTGGCCGTCCCGCACTCTATTCCCTGTTGTGTATCTAGCACTCTCCAGATTTTGTGGTTGATTCTCCGATTCACCTTTCTTTTCCCAGCACTGCTTGTACCACACTGCTTCTTTGCAGATTCACGATGCCGTTCTTGTGGGAAGAGGGATGGATCCACTCGTGTGTAGCTGTCTGCGTTCTTCACCTCCTACTCTGGGAGCAGAGAGCCAGGAGGTCACCACTAATCTGCCATTTTTCCTCAATGTTTGCATTTTTAGATTAAGAAGTATTTTATTGAACTGAGAGAATTCTGAAAGAGAAATTTCATTCCTGGGATGTCTCTCATTTACATTTTTGTCAAGTTTATTAATGCATATATAGTACTTTGTGTGCAGGGAAGCAAGAGCTTTTTGAAGAATTGTGTTGGAATCTCAATCATTTTCCAGATGTCTTTAATCTGGTGTTCTGTGTAGGTGGGATATGGCCCATGGTTCTTATTCTTCTGAAATTGAGGTTTTAACATTAAGCATTCATATAATGCTTAGTGTAAGAAGCTAATGTTTTAGCTCTCAGGGTAAAAACATTGTGAAGGAGATGACAGGCATATTCTGTTGCTAAAAACTTTATGATTTCTCTTAAAGCTGATGCTTTAGATGCTGCATATTTGGATTTGCATTAGTTGAAAATTTTAAGAAACTATCTCTAGCAAATCATCTAAGCTATGTGAAAAAGCTTATTCAAAATTGCTAAGCATCAAAATTCAAAGATGATGATTTTGTCCAAGAAGAATAATGTTTAAAATAGTCAAATTGGTTTTTTTTTTGTTTTTA
>VBSM01000361.1:84951205-85005423 GCA_008086735.1 Cheirogaleus medius
AGCTTTCAACTCTTCAAAGACATTACTGTCTTTGCAGCTGTGGGGGGTATGGGTTGGGGGAGGGCAGAGCCAGATTAAAACTGTTTTAAAGGATTTAGCAAGGATCATCTTGTTGGCCATGCAGCCACTCTGATGTGGGGTACAGAGATATTGCTAAGCTGTGGTACTCTGGGAATCACATGGTAGGATCCTATGTACATATTACCCCAACTATGATCCTCCTGAAGGGCAGGGACTATGTCTTTGACATCTTGTATCCATAATGCCTGCTACATAGTTGTGTCCATTAGCTGTTAAATAAACAAGTGAAAGTACTGGCAGCTCTGCATACTAGGGACACAAATGAGGTTAGTTGTGGAAGAATTCAGACAGTTTTCTTCCCTGATTTTGTGTTTTTGATGGCTGCTTTGGGGATTCCTTTCAGAAAGTCAAATGTCAAAATATTAACAGTAAAGAAAATACTTGGATCATAAGAACTGACTTCTATCCTGGGCCACTGGTAAAAAAAAAACAAAAAACCACTTCATCTCTCACATGTTTACAATAAAGGTGATTGTCTTAGTCCATTCAAGCTGCTATAACAAAATATCTTAGCCTGGGCAATTTATAAACAATAGAAATTTATTGCTTACAGTTATAGAGGCTGGGAAGTCCAAGATCAAAGTGCCAGCAGATTCAATGTCTGGTGAGGGCCTATTTCTCGTAGAGGTGCCTTCTAGCTGTGTCCTCACCTGGCAAAGAGGCAAACAAGAACCCTGGAACTCTTTTATAAGGGTGCTAATCCTATTCATGAAGTCTTTGCCCTCATGACCTACTCACCTCCCAAAAGGCCCTCCCCTTAATACCATTGCCTTGGGGGTTAGGATTTCAACATATGAAAGGGGGGAAACAAGCATTCCAACAAATCTCAGATGCTGTCTGAAATTATTTAAGTAATTAAGATTAAAAATTTAGAATTAAAAAATGTCAGAAATAGAAGGCTTAAAGATTCTCAATCCCTATACTGTATAGAAAGAGAAACAGATGCCAGAAATGTTTAGATCAAGGCCTCTAGAACTTTGCCATCCAGTATAGTATCCACTAGCCACACATGGCCATTCAAATTAAATTAAAAATTTTTTAAATTAAAAATCCTGTTTATCAGTTGCACTAGCCACGTTTCAAGTTCTCAGTAGTCACACATGGCTAGTGGCTACCATATTGGACAGCATCAATGGTAAAACATTTCCATCACTGGAGAAAGTTCTTTGGATAGTGCTAGCCCAGATTTTTTCACCAAAGATCTTTCCTCTCCACTGTGTCAACCCTAATTAGTGAGTTCCTGATGCTTGGCCTTTACACCGTATCACATATTTCGATAAATAATTTAAAGTTAGAAACAACCCATGAAATGTTTTTGTATTTATTATTCATTTCTGGCTCTCCTGAGAGGGAGGTGTACCCAGGAGACCCATAGAGTGTGTGGAGTTCATTCAGACATCAATAGTCTTAAGTGAACAATCACAGGGACTTGTTCCTGAGAGAGAACAGAAACAGGCTTACTTGGCCCTTGTCTGCCTCATGTGAAACACAAGGTTAATTTTAGGTCTGCGTCAAGGGAAAGTGACTTCCTAAAGCTGGAGTTTCTTAACAACGCTGCTCAATTTATCCTCTTCTATGAGCAGCTAAGCATACAGTTAATTCAGTTTTTAATAACCTAATATTAATGGCTTTTTTGAGTTGATAATCCCTTATGAACCTTCATGGGACTTAATCCAAGATGATTTTTCTTTGTTGAGTGGTTCTGATAGATCACAGTACTAATTGGATTATTCTAAATATAACAGTGAAATAAGTGGAGGCTGAATCTTGGTTTTTACTTCTGATTTATTTGTTCAACCAATTAACATTTGGGGAAGCCTCTAGAGTCACAGGGCTTGCAGATATACTTGATTGCTTAATGTCAGCTGAGGGTGAGAGCACTGAGAAAAATAAAATCCTGGAGTATAGTTTTGGATCAGGGAGGCAGCTCTTTAAAGTTATTATTCAAACATCCCCTTTTTGTGAAGCTTACCCTGACCACTCTATTTAAATCGCAACCCCGCTGGTCCTCCTGATTCCCTTTCCCTGCACTCTTCTCCAGCAACACTTATCGCCTTCTGACTCATATATTATGTTTACTGTGTATTGTGTGTCTCTCTCCACTTAAATCTAAGCCTGTTAAGGGCCTGGGGTTTGTTTTGGTTTTGTTTTTATTTTGGGGGGCGGGGTGGGGGAGGGGTCTACTTCACTGATATATACTAAGTGTCTAGAATAGTGCTTGTCACATAGTAGATGCTCAAGAAGCAGTTATTGAATGCATAAATTGATAAGTGAATATGACCACGAAGAGTGATTCTTTTCATTTGATCACTCCATTAAAACTACCGTTGTGAAGATTGCCAGTAACCTCCATATGTGAAAACCAGTGGTCATTTCTCAGTTCTCATTATACTAAAATTATTAATGGCCTTTAATACAGTGATCACTTCCTCTTCCAGGACTCCACATATTCCAGTTTTTCTTTCTACCTTACTGGCTATCTTCTTCTCAATTCGTCCTTAACTGGTCCTTCTTTCTCCCCCAGTCTCTTGGCAGTGGAATACCCCAGTGCCCAGTCTTTGACCCTTTTTTATTTTTTATCTATACTCATTGTCTTAGTGATCTCAGCCTGTCTCATGGCTTAAATGCCAACCACATAGTGAGGACATCTAAATTTATATATGTAGCCTAGACTTCTGCTCTAAATTCTAGATTGCATTAGTTCAAAAACAAATAACCTCCAAATTTCAGTGGGTTAAACTGACATTTATTTCTAACTCATGGGACTGCAGCTCAGCTCCAGGCTATGGGTCGGGTTCAGATTTTCTCCTTGTTTCATAAGTGAATTTTCTCTGCCTGTCTTCTCATTCTAGGACCCCAGGGTGAAAGCACTATCTCTATCTGGTCTATGCTATTCTCCTATAGTGGAAAGTAGGAACGAGAGGGCAGGTAGAAATTTCTGATGCCTCTAAACACGGCGCATGTCACATCTGCTCACATTCTATTGGCCAAAGCATATCACATGGCCAAGATCAAAGTCAATGAGACAGGAATATACTCCAGCAATAGGAATGGGAATGAATGATTTCAAACAGCAATACAGTCTCACAGAATATCTATTAGACATTTCAGGGTCAGCACGCCCAACACTGAGTTCCTGATCTTTATCTCCAAACTTGCCCCTTCTACGTTCCTCCCCATTTCAACTACTGACAACTCCAATTGCTTGAACCCAAATCCTTGGAATCATCCTGGACTCTTCTTTTTCATACTCCATACCTAATGTTTTAGAAAATCCTGTCAACTCAGTCATCAAAATATGTTTAGAATTCAACCATTTCCCACAACCCAGCACTACCGCTTAGTACAAGTCATCGTGTCTTGCTTAGCTTATGGCAACAGACTTCCAGTTGATCTGACTGCCTCTGCTCTCACAGTATACCAGGGCTGTCCGGAAAGTATCCAGCATTATATTGTTAATATAATGAGAGTGGTTACATGGCTGGATATTTTCTGGGCAGCCTTTGTATTTTCAACACAACAGCCCTGCACGAAACTGTAATGTTTTCCTTTTCCTTTCAGAGTAAAAGTCAAAATCCTTAAAATAACCAACAAGAATCTACATGCCCTGGTCCCCAATTACTTTTCTAAACTCATGTGTTACTACTCTGTCCTTGCTGACTCTGTCTCAGTGACATCTCCGGGCAATTGCTCTAAGTATTAGTTTTCTATCACTGCTGTAACGAATTGCCAAAACACAGAACAAATTTATTATCTTAGAGTTCTGTAGTCAAAAGTCTGACACAGGTTTGGCTAGGCTTCATTTCTTTCTTGGGGGCCTCTAGGGACAATGTTTTTCCTTGCCCTTTTCAGCATCGAGGAGCTGTTCACATTTTTTGGGTTGTGGCCTCTTTCTCCATCTTGAAAGCCACCAAGGGTGGGTTGAGTCCTTCTCACATTGCATCACTCTAACCTCATTTTCTGCCTCCCTCATCCACTTTTTAGGACCTTTGTGAGCAAATTGGGCTCCCCCTATAATCCAGAATAATCTTCCTATTTTAAGGTCAGCTGAGTAGCAAACTCGATTCCATCTGCAACCCTCATTCACCTTTGTACTATAAACTAACATGTTCACCAATTCTGGGGATTAGGGGATCTTTAAGGGGGGTGGATATTATTCTACCTGTTCTATCTTCTCAGGGGCATTACCCTTGCTGTGCTCTTTGCCTGGACTACCTTCCCCTCGATTATCTCCAGACCATATCCTCGTATAGGCTTTTACTGATATGTGTTCTTCTCAGCCAGGTCTTTTCTGACTGTTGAAAATCACAACTGCTACCTAACTTCCCTCTCCTTACTAATTCTGTTTTTTCCAGGGCACTTATAACCAACTAACATACTATGTGTTGTATTTATGTATCGTACGTATTGTCTGTTTTCTCCCCTAGAATGCAAACTCTGTGTAGGCAGAGATGTTTGTCTATTTGTTCATTGCTATGCCCCAGCATCTAGAGAGGACCTGGCATGTGGTGAGCACTCAGTATTTGTTGACTGAGTGAGCGAAAACTTCATCTTTCATCAGTTGGAGGTATGATACATTACAGTCAATTAGGGAAATCAAGCAATCGTGGATGGACAAATATTCCTTGAGAATTATATGACTAAGAAGATATAAAGCAAATGGTCTCTGTAGTCTAGGAAGATTATACAGAGGAATCCCAGGAAGCTGTGGAACCTAAACAGATGTTAGGTTATCAAGTCATTATTAGCCTGTTTGTGCTGCTATAACAGAACACCCGAGACTGGGTAATTTAAATGAACAGAAATGTATTGGCTCCCAGTTCTGGAGGCTGGGAAGTGTGAGGTCAAGGCGCCTGCAAATTTGGAGGCTGATGAGGCCTCTCTCTTCTTCCAGGATGGCTCCTCACATACTGTGTCCTCCAGAGGGGAGGACAACTGGATCCTCATATGGCAGAAGGGCCAAGAGAAAAGTGGAACAAACTCATCCTTTTATGATGGCATTAATCCCACACCATGAGGGCAGCTTCCTAATAGCCTAATTACCTCCTTAAGGTCTCACCTCTTAATATTGTTACAATGGCAAGTAAATTTCAACATGAGTTTTGGAGGGAATGAACATTCAAACAATAGCAGATGGTATATGAGGCAAGAAAAAAAAAATTCCATGCCAAAACTCATACCATCTCTCAGTAAGTCCATCTCTGGCAATGTTTCTTCAAGCATGGTTTCAGGAGGGCCTCCCCAATATTCATTCTATACTTTTTGTTTAACTAAAAAGTAATGATTTTGTTCTAGGACATAACATTCCCAGCCAAAATATGACATACATTTTCTAGTTTCCCTTGCAGCCATGGGTGGCTGAGCAAATGTATGTGGTAGTCCTGGGTAAGGCCACTGGGAAGCTTCTTAAAAGGCCCTACTCAACTGGAAGGTGCCCGCCTCCTCCCCTTTCTCCTCTTCCTTCCTGGAATAAGAGTGGGATATCAGGAGCTCCAGAAGTCATCTTGGGATGGGAGGTGACTGTGAGGAAGTGTTAGGATGGTAGATCAGAAAGAGAGAAGGAGCGTGGGCTCCCAGCGACCAGGGAGCTGCATCTCAGTCCTGGGGCACCTCCCTGCAGACTCGTATCATGTGAGATGATGAAGTTGCTGTGTTGGTTATTTCCTTTGTTCACCCCTCTTCCCCAGATCCCTTTCCCACTCTCTGTTCTATGATCTGTGCCCTACGAGGCTCCCTTGCTCTCTGGCTTCCAGTTGGGTTTGGCCAATTGAGGCACTTAGCAGGAGATCAGCTCAGGGGAAGAGAAGGATTATTTTCCCTACTCACTGTTGGCATCATCCTTGGTCTAGCAGAGGCTCAGTTCCTCTGTGGCCGTAGCACCTGCCCACTGGCCCCTCGCCCAAGGCTGCTTTAATGCCATCCCTCCCCCTGTCCCTTCAGTCTGGGGGTGGTAATGGCCTCCCACTGCTGCTGACCCCGGGGAGCTTCACCTCCCCAGTGGGTTTCCTTAATCCTGCTGCCACACCTCTGTAAATAGTGGCTACTTGAAACTTCCTTTCAGTTAAACCCTTTTGAATGTGCCATCTCGTTCATGCTGGGATCCCCGACTGACATAGCTTCATATTTAGGTTCCCTGCTGTGTGCAGCTAAATTTATTCCTGACTGATATAGCTGATGGGGCCACATTGTTTGAAAAATGTCTATATTTAGACCCTAGATTCACACTCAGTTCAGAGAAATGATCACAGTGTTAGTGTGATCTTTGCCTTAATTTTTCTTTGCAAACTAAATGATTTTGGGGATTTTCCTTTCTAACTCTCCTGTTCTAGCTCTCTAAGTTTTTCCTTCTAAGCTTCAACCTTATCCAGCATCTCAGCCCATGCATGCCCTAATTTCTCACTAGCGGTCCCCTCGTACCTGATGCTCTGTTTCTAGTCAGTCAGTCAAATGGAGATTGAACATTTCCTGAGCATTTCCCTGTCCTAGGCCCTGGGGTCTGGATGGGAACGAGCAGACGGGCTCTGCTGTCATGGGCCTACCTCAGCGAAGTCAGAATCTAGAGTCTAGAGCCAGGGGTCCTCAAACTTTTTAAACAGGGGGCCAGTTCACTGTTCCTCAGACCATTGGAGGGCCGGACTACAGTTAAAAAAAAAACTATGAACAAATTCCTATGCACACTGCAGATATCTTATTTTGAAGTAAAAAAACAAACGGGCAAAAACACCCGCATGTGGCCCGCGGGCCGTAGTTTGAGGATGCCTGGTCTAGACAGATCCTTACCCACGTGACTCATTCAATTAATACAAGGGAGAAGAACTGACTGCAACAGGAGCACGTAATGGCGCATATAACTCAGTCTGAGGGACATAGACAGGGGGGTTGGGGAGATGCCATTTTATTGAGTAAAGACTGAGTAAAAAAAGTATAGTTAGGCAAAGCTGGAGGTGGGACCAGGGCAGCTTCCCGGCAGGGGATGCAGAATTAATAAAAGCCTTGATGGGGAAGACTGAGCATGGTATGTTTCCGGAATCAAGAGGAGTCTGAGATGGCGGGAACGCTGGAAAACCAGGGTAAGGCTGAAGGGGTGGGTGGAGGCCAGAATTTATAGGGTCTGTGAGGCTTTTTTTAGGATTTGAAATCTTAGCCCAACGGTAATGGGAAGCCATTTGTAGTGGCTTTAAGAGTGGGCCCCACAGACCTCCGATGACAGGGAGCAAAATGAACCAAGGCCAGCAGCTGTGTGTGTGCTCCGGGGCAGGCACTGGCAGCTCCATCCCATGCCTGGTCACAGCGGGGCTTTCAAGGATGAGGCAGGCCCATCCCTAGCTGAGGACTTTCCCCCTGCAGCTTTGCCTGCATTTCCTTAGACTCCATGGTGGTCCTGGGCGCTTCTGTCCACCTTCTACCTTTTCTCCTTCGTGTGGGGTCAGATTTGCATCACGGACTGACAGCTCTTCTAGGGTCCTGTGTCTCTCCCCTATTTTCTCTCACAGGCATTCCCCCTAATAACACCCTTGCATGTCTAATCCTGTCTTGGTGTCTAGGATCAGGGCTATACATTGGAAGAGGGACATTTGCTACTCGGAGCATGTCAGATGAGAGTGCCTGTAGGGTGAGAGAAATACAAAACCACGTCCTATGCAGTGTGGTCAAAAGGCCTCCATGTTTAGTGAGGACCCTGACTGGCACACCGTGGAAGGTTTCTGAGCAGGCAAAAGCTAGAGAGGTTTAGGTATTTAAGAAGAAATTTCGGGATGCTGTGATCAACGGTGGATGTGGGGGATGAGTTGGGAGGTTAGGGATGCTGTTGACTCTGTGGTGAGAGTGGAAGTGGAGAGAGGTGGAGAGGATGGAGACAGATTTAGGATGCAAAGACAAAGGGCTTAGTGATTAGGTTTGGTGGGAAGTTCCTATTAGCTTTCTAGTGTCTAATTTTCTTTTATTTTTCTGTTGACAAAGATTTATTGAGTGACTGGTACCCCCAAATCCAGCCTAGATTTCCTGGCCTGGAGCTTCAACTCTTCTTGTTACTCCTTGTAACATAAGTGACAAAACACCGACCCTAGAGCACCTCGTCCACCTTCTCCATGCCTACACCTGCCTGGGCCACTGCTGCGGAACACCCCACTCCATGCATCTGGGGCCATTTTACCTTCCTGGTCCATGTCCGGTCTCAATCAGTCTGTAATTTCTTGCTCTTTTAATCAGTTTTCCTCTCCCATTCCTCCTGACAGGTTTTAATTTATTATTTTTTTAATCTTTTTGTCCTTTTTAAACCTAAGCCACCAACCCCTCCTCCTCATTCACAGGATATAACCTTTGCCTTTTACTTCACCTTGAAATAAATTAAAAAATCCTTCAATTTCCTGCCACCATATCACCAGACTTCACAGTATTCAGAACTTTATTCCATCTTTCTTATCTTTAAAGAGTTGCCCATGTTTCTCTGTTAAGTGAAATGTATGGAGGCCCTTGTTTTGGATGGAGCCGCTGTACCAGGTGCCAACAGGACAGACCAAAGCACAATGGAGGCACTCACACCAAAGCTCCACGTCACCAAACCGAAATGAAGTTGTTTATCTGACCTTCTAAGAACTCAGGAGAGAGATGTAGCCAAGTCCCCAAATAGGCCAGTGTTAGCTGGCAGGATAAGGAAATCCCTTCTGCTTTAACCCTTGGAAGGAAAGTAACCTAATACTAACCAGCCCACTTTTTGTATTATGTTTCCCTGTTCCTGCTTATTATTAAAATTGACTGTTCTGCCATGACCAGCATAGCATCTCTCTATTTCTAAATGTGATGCTGCTCAATTCATGAATCGAAAATGAAAGCCAATTTGATTTAACTAAATTTGTTGAAATTTTGTCTTTTGACAGTGCTAATACCTTTTACCTATTTCCTTCTGCTGTATCAGAGATTCTCTTAGTCCAGATTCTTCCAGAGTTCCCTGTGGCTCTTCAGTGCTTGGTTGGTTGGTTTTTCTGTTTATTTATTTGGCTGTGTGAAAGAAGAAATGGAAAACAGAAAGTATGACTCTCTGCTCACACTGGCTAACTCAAACACCTGGGGGTAAATGCTGGACAGCCGTGCTGGAGAGAGGCCCTAGACTGGCCTCCAAGCTGCAAGTGTCAGAGACAATCAAATGCTTTTTACTCAGTATAGCCTAACCTTTCTAGAATGCTATGGCCCATTACCTACTGTATTATCCACACCATAACTGCTGCTTTCTCCTCTAACAGTGATATATAGTCTTCGTTTCATTATTTTCTTTTGATTGAAATGACACGATATAAATTTTCTATTTGAAAGTTTCTCTATTGTATCTAGTTACATAGTATAGTTTAGAAACCTGTTGGAGACTGACTTTATCAGGAATCTAACCAGCATAGGTCATATCCATGTGTATGCGGTTATATATTCTTATTCTATTGGACTAACCCAGGGCCATTTGAGTGATGCAAATCATGTGCCCTTTGGTTTAACTGAAACAGTCCTGGACTTCTCAGGAACCTTGATTGAGTCTTCCATTGTTGTACAAATTGGCTGTTTTAGGAATTTCAAACTTTGACCATTTGGTTTCTTTTCTATTTTATTTTTATTTTTATTAGAGCAATTGAACTTAAAAATGAACTTTGATCTTTGTTTTAAAGATTATTAAAAAGTTATGTGTGTATATGTACACATAGCTCTTCAAGACCCATAACTTTCACTACACTATAGGATATGGTCTCTGTATAGTACATATAAAACAGCAGGTTAACCACTTTGGTACGGCGCTCACCGGCTGTGAAACCTTGCCCACACCCGGCACTCATAGTCCGCAAGATAGTTTGAGCTGTGCATTGACGACGAATTCATTTTGCTTTTGTGTGATGAGGAAAGCTTTAAAGCACTGAAAACTTGTTTTACTTTACAGGCAGCTTTAGGAAAATAACTATAATAACTCCTACTAAGGACTTGTTAAAAGGTCACAGATTCGTAGCAACTTATTAGATAAATGTACACAACTGCAACTGCAGAGATAAAAGCTGTAAAAGTAAAAGCTTTTGGCTGTCAACTAAAGTCAACGCTCAGCTGTGCGCGTTCATCTGTGGCTGTCGACTTTAGTCGATGCTCGTACCGAAGTGGTTAATTTTCCTTGAGTGCTTTATACTCTTAATTTTATTGTTTTTAGTAAGTATTTTTAATTGACACATAATAATTGTATATATTTATGGGGTACAGTATGATATTTCAATACATGAATACAATGTATAATGATCAAATCAGGATAAGTAGCATAACCATCACCTCATTTGTCACTTCTTTGTGTTGGGAATGTTCAAAAGCCTCTCTTCTAGCTGTTTGAAAGTATAACATAAATTATTGTTAACTGCAGTCACCCACTACAGTGCTATAGAACACTAGAGCTTATTCCTCCTAGCTAGCTGTGATTTGTATCCATTAACCATCCTCTCCCCATCTCCCCTCACCCCACTTCTCCCCTCTGGTAACCAAAATTCTAGTCTCTACTTCTATGAGCAGTTTTTATGCTTCCGCATATGAGTGAAAACATGTGGTATTTGTCATTCTGTGCCTGACTCATTTCATTAAACATAATATCCTCCAGTTCATCACGTTGCTGTGAGTGGCGGGATTTCATTCTTCTTTATGGCTGAATAGTATTCTATTGTGAGTGTGTGTGTGTGTGTATAAATTCTACATTTTCCTTATCCAGGCATCTGCTATTGGATACCTAGGCTGATTCCATTTATTGGCTATTGTGAATAGTGCTGCAGTAAATATGGGGAGAGGACAGATATCTCTTTGATACACTGATTTCTTTTCCTTTGGATAAATATACTCTTAATTTTAAATCTTAAAATTCTGCCCTAGAATTTATATTTCCCTGCAGTTGCTAGTCTGTCTTTCTCTCTCTCGCTCTGTCTTTCTCTCTTTCTCTCTCTCTTTCCTTTCACAGCATAATTCAAAGACTTATCTGAATTTTCTCTCATTAGCGCTTCACCTGCTGCATGCTCACTTCCGCGCTCATCACTCTGGGGAAATTGCTCTAATCAAGGAAGCCAATGTCCCATTATTGCTAAATACAATAAATGCTTTTCATTTCTTAGCTTAATCTCTTAGCAGCACCTGATAAAGCTGCCTACTCCCTTTTTCTTGAAACATTTTCTTCCCTTGGTTTCCATGACAATGTATTCTGTTGTTTTTTTTTTTTTCCCTACCTCTCTGGATGCTTTTTAGTTTTTCTCTACCCATCTCTTAAGTTTTCTTATACTATATACCCTGTCAAAGGGAGGAGAGAGAAATCACTCAGCAGTCTGACAACTCTTCAAAGACTTCCACTCCCACCAGTGTTTCCTCTCTTCATCATTCTAATTTTCTCAAATATAAGCTAACAATGGTTGACAGATTACTGATGGTGGCTTGAGGCCACCACCTAAGAAAGTTCTGCAAAGGCACTCCAGCTCCACTCTTTAGAATGTGGCGTGCCTTAGCACTTACACTCAGTCTTGGAACCTGAGCTGAAATTGGGGCGATAGAAAAAAAATCTCATCTGATGTGCTGGTATACATATGAATCTTTTTTAACATTCTTATTAAAAGTCTTGCTTTAGAGTAAACTGTTCTTTACTCTAAACTTCAAATGCATCTCTCTACCCTGTTTGGCATGTTAGACAGCTTGCTGAAATGAAGTTGACTTTAATGTCCTGGTTTTCACATTCTTCTTGATGGACATGGAAATGTGATCTTGGCTGAGTGAATTACTAAGAAGAGAATAAGCATTAAATATCTCCAAAAGTAAGGATGAGTTCAAGAAGAAATCATGGTAGATTGATCTCATTCTTTTTCTTAAGAAGTTCTTAGGTAGTTCAGGGCAGTGTTAGCACACCTTGCGAATATGTGTTGCAACAAGAGATTTGACAAAGAATCTCATGAAATTCTTGTGAACATGATAAAAGTATTGTCTTGAATGCAAGGACAATTGCAACTGAAATATGGTATGCGAAACGTAGGTTAATAACTGAAGTGGAAGTGGAAGAAAGTTTCAAGTGTTGCTCCATGTGTGTGTGCATGTGTGTGTATGTGTTTCTCTGATGTGGAAGGCAGTCTGGTCAGTAGTTATGAGTGTAGGCTGTGGAACCAGATAGTCCTGGGTTTAGATGGGATGTATATAGAGTGCTGGATGGAGTACATAGTGCAATTCCTGGAACTTAGTAAGCCTTCAGTAAATGCTAGCTACATTTATTACTATTATATCATTAGCTGTATTCTGTGAAGATATAGCAAGTAGGCTTAGCCAACTTTCAGGTGACACAAAGCATCAGAGGTCCTAAATATTCTGAATGACATGAGGTGACAATTGTCAGAGATAAATATAAAATATGCTCAAGAGTCCCAGAAGCCAATTGCATATTACAGGATGGGGATGACATAATCATTGAGGACGTGGATCGGCTGTGATATAGAATAGAGAATCTAGAACTACACTGGTTAATACTTAGCATTTGTGGCCAGGTAAAACAAAATTGGCTAGATAAAATGTAAAATTTCACTCCTCAGTCGCAGTAACCACGTTTCAAGCACTCAATAGCCAAGCGTGGCTACTGACCACTGAGGAGGACAGCACAGGTACAGAACATGGCCATCCCTGCGGGGGGTTGCATTGGTCTGGAATGCCTTTCTACACCGCACTTGTCAAGCTACATCCAGGATATGATATGTTAGTATCTGGCATCTGGGTAACACAATTTGGGGAGACATAGACCAAATAGAGCATGTCAGATTAGAGGGCCTAGAGATTAAGGGAAATAAAAACCATGTCATATGAGGTGTGACAAAAGACCTGGGTGATTAGCTAGAAGAAGAGACAGCACCTCTCACCTCTGTCACGTGGAGGAGGAATTAGATGCCCTTATGGCGGAAGGGATAGACCAAGGAGAGTGGAGCAAGAGGAAGCAGGAATCATTATGTTATGCAGACCAAATAATTTAGAGGGGTTCTAGACTCAGCCAGCTTGTATTCCAAGCCTGCACTGTCTCTTCCTCACTGGATGACCTTGGGCATGTTATTGAACCTCTCCCAGCCTCAGCTTCTTCATTTGTAGAACAGGATAATAACAATATCTTCCTCATGGCGTTACTGGGGAAAATAAACAATATAATATATGCAAAATAGAATATGTTTAACAAGTATTAGTTATTATTATCCTGTCATACTCTGGCTGATATAAGGAAGACTCATCTAAACACTGACTGCATTGCTTTGGAGCTAGTAAGTTCTTACCACCAGAGGTGTTTCAGACGTTTTGTAAGGGGTATAAAGACTATGAAAGCATGGAGTAAGATGTTGAATTGGAGTTTTGAGGTTCCTTCCCATATAAGAATCTATGGTTATTTTATTTCACTTTGTTTCATTTCATATTTATTTTTATAAAGGCTATCCCCAATGCTTGAGCATTTTTGACTTGGCCAGGTGACAGTTAACAGTTCCTCGCTGACCTTGAGGGTTGGGGCAGGAGGGAGAAGAAAGGAGGATGGAAGCTGATGCTCAGCCTCTGTATCCGGTCCAGTTTTGTATACCTTAAAAAGAGACCTGGGGCCAGGCGCAATGGCTCACGTCTGTAATCCTAGCACTTTAGGAAGCCGAGGCAGGAGGATTGCTTGAGGTCAGGAGTTCGAGACCAACCTGAGCAATAGCAACACCCCATCTCCACAAAAAATAGAAAAAGTAGCCTGAGGTGGTGGTGAGCACCTGTAGTCCCAGCTACTCAGGAGGCTGAGGCAGGAGGATCGCTTGAGCCCAGGAGTTTGAGGATATAGTGAACTATGATGATGCCACTGCACTCTAGCCCAGGTGACAGAGATAGAGATAGAACCTGCCTTAAAAAAAAAAGTGAAAAAGACCTGGGTGAGCTACGAAGTCTATCCTTAGAACAGTGTAGATATTCTGGCAAGAATGAGGCCTAGAGTGGCCTCAGAATTTTGTGGAAGGTTCTGAGAGATGTCCAGGCTGCTATGGGCTTGTTCTCCCAGCAGTGAACCTAATGGCTCGATGTGGATTTGTAGCAGCTGACAGCAGCCTAGGCTTATGCAGTTACTGTTCTAAATCCCCCTTTTGACGGAATCATGGGAATTAAGGAATAAGTCACATAAGAAAAGTCCTTCAGGTCAACAGCTAAGAGATCGAATGGAAACATGTTCTCAAAACTGTTAATACTTTGCACAGAAGCTTGCAAAAAGAAGAGAGTAGGAATGAGTGGAAAACATGATGATTGAATATTTATCACTGAAAATAAGAACTAACATACATGCTTAATACATTACTACTTAAATTTTGGCCCACCTGGACTGTATTCAAAAGTAAAATCATAGTGAAATACCAGAAACTTTAGCAGGATTAACATCTATCTTATTCTACCTCATGTATAATTCTCACAGTAGTAGCTGAAGAAATTTTAGTTTAGTTTTTTAATATTGTACTCTGTCTGAAATCTACAAAGATTGTGTCTGATGTGACACTGCTTTGTCCATTTCCCATTATTTGTATTTATCTGGTATCCTCTTAGAGGAGTCACCCCTGTAGAGCTCATTAGCATATGCTTGCCTGGCAGCTGTGCACAGCGGCTGAAGCATTCCCTCTTTTAGGAGGTGGGGGTTCCTCACGTGTTCAGATTCTGCTGCCCAGCTGCAAATGTGTCACCAAATCAGTGTGCGTTGGGTGCTTGATTTAATGGGGTACTTAATTGCTAACTTAAGTATGTCCACGTGTATGTACGCATGTATTTAAGTAAGGTTTTCTGATTGATATCAGAAAACATTAAACTGACAACTGAAAACATTAAAAAATGTATTTTATTAATTATTATCAGAAGCGTGCTATTAACACACAGAGAGGTGTTTGTGAATTCAGGGGAAGGATTTAGCACTTGGAGAGTTGTCCTAGCAAGGTTTTTCAAGAAGCAGGCCAAGCAGGTACTTAAGGATCTGCAAAGTGGCTATTTTGTGAACAAAATTCCAAAAATATTACTTGTTAATTGATGATTTAAGAAAACCCAAAAAACCCTTGAAGACATCTTCATGACTTCTGAATCTAAGCTTGGTGACAGCGGCAAGAGAACCTAGGGAAAAATAGAAAATGCAGATCCCCCAATTCCATCCTTGGAGATGTGCTCCCTGGGAGTAAATCATGGCTGAGTTCCTTGAGTGTATTTTGTGAATTGCGGGACATAGGTATAGGTTTGCTGTCTTTCTATTGCTTCCCTAGTGTAGATCCTTCACACTTCTACTCCTGGTGCCTCACCCAGTGTCTATGCAGGGTAGGTACTTACTAGCCTTATTTGGTGTTGCATTCTGCATTTGCAGGCTGAAGTGGAATGCAGCCTGGATCCCAACTGCAATTTGGTTTCATTTGTTCAGAGCAGAATAAACTTCCTTGAGACTTTTTCAGCCTCACAGTGCTAAACAATCACTGAAGTTGGCAGAAGAGGAGGCCTACTTAATCACTGGACAAAGGTGGTTTTCAGTCCCTTTGCCGGGTATGGCAGTCCTGCCAGACTTAGTGACAAGCGGGCTTGAGCTGCCCGAGACGCTGGCTGGCTACATCTCCAGCGGTTCAGTAGGTGGCACTGCTGTTCTCTCTGTGCTGAAGCTGGCCGCAGCAGGCGGCTATAGGTTTGGGCAGGCAGGAATGCAAATCATCAACTCAAAGCAGCCTTTCTGGGCAAGCGGCAGCACAAACCCATTATCAGTGTGGTGGCAGCTGCTGCTGTTTGTCCCTGCTTACAGGCCATTTCAGAGCAAGGGCCTTTGGAATCTGACCGTGAGACTGGAGACGTCAAGAAGCTAAGCCACTGGGCTAAAATAAGCAGGTTAGGAGTCAGTTATCTGGTTCCCTGCAGACGCGTCCGGAAGCAGCTGGGAGGCTGTGACAGCAGGCAGGCCCTTCCCTCCTGTAACTCTGGTCAGGAAAATCTCATCAAAATGGACAACTCTCTAAAACCCTATCTTGGAACCAAGTTAGTGAAAATCTAGAATATCTTGAATCAGCAATGGAATTGTATTTATTATACCTACATACTGGCTTCTCCTAGTCAGTCTTGATTTCTAAAGCATTGCCTTCTTGCTGATATAAGAGTGTTAGGCCTTGTCTGACAGTCTCTGTACTTGTGGTTTAGAAAATATGGTCACCGTAATTGTCCTTCATTTCCTAACAGTTGAATCTCAACTGATGTTATGGACTGAAGGTTGGTGTCCCCCCCAAAATTCACATGTTGACATCCTTACCCCCACAGTGATGATATTAGGAGGTGGGGCCTTTGGGAAGTGATTAGATCATGAGAGTGGAGCCCTCGTGAATGGGATTAGTGCCCTGATAAAAGAGGTCCAGAGAGCTGCCTTGTGCCTCCTATCATGTAGACACCATCTATGAATCAGGAAATGGGCCTTCACCAGGCATTGAATCTGCTGGTGTCTTAGTCTTGGACTTCCCAGCCTCCAGAACTGCGAGAAATAAATTTCTGTTGTGTATAAGTCACCCCGTCTATGGTATTTTGTTATAACAACCCAAACAGACTACGACAACCAACAATGTGCCTTCTCTGTCTATCTAATTCAAACATATCAAACTCTTATACAAAGTGATGGGAAACCATCAGTCATTGGGATTTGTTGTTTGCTAGTATTTTAGTTTATGAGGCGAATATCTGCTAATATAGCAGTTCTAATAGGAGAACTGATTTGCAATTAATTAATAAAGTACTCCTTTCAGAAATATAAAGTACTCTTACAAATGAAGAAGAAAAAGACAAATAACCCAATAGGAAAAGAAGGAAAAAATCATGAATGTGCATGTCACAAAAGAGCGTATCCACTTGGCCAATAATCACACAAAAAGGTGATCAACCTCATTAGTCATCCGGGCAAAGCAAATTAAAACTATAGTGAGATGTTACAGCACACCTCGAAATGGCTAAAATTAAAACAACTGCTACGCCATGGGTTGCGGAGGACCTGGAGCAACTGGAACTCTCCTATGCTGGTAGTTGAAATAATTGGTACAATCTCTTTGGAAAACTGATTGGTAGTATCTCCTACAGCCGAATATATACATGCAAATAACCCCCCAATTCCTCACCCAGTTATATATATAGTAAACGTCACAGCAATGTTATTAGTAGTAGCCAATAATTAGAAACAATTTCAACATCAATCTGCATTGGAATGTATAGATAAATTGTGGTATATTCACAGTATAGATTACCATATGAAATAAAAAAGAATGAAGTACTCCTAAAAGCCACAACATTGATGAATCTCACATATATAGTTTTGAGCAAAGGAAGCCAGACACAAAAGAATACTTTCATAAAGTAAAAAAGAACCAAAAAAGACAACTCCTCCTTTTACACACACACACACACATGTGCAAACACAGGCAAAACAAACCCATGTTTAAGAAAGTGGTTCCCTCTAGAGAGGAGGAGGGGAGAACTTCTAGGATGCTTGACTGTGCTGTCTTTCTTGACCCACGTGGTGGGTTACGTAGAAGAATTTTGTGGTGATTCATCATTTTTGCAATAAAGAGTTTTAAAAGATAAGTTGAGAAATTAAAGTGAGAAAGGAGATTTTAAAAATATTTTGATATAAGGCAATTATTATAATTTTGATCACTTTCTTTTTGGCACGCCACCACACTTTAACCATTCAGTCTTCTTCTCATCTCTGTTACCCAGAACTCTGTAGATGTAGACAACAGCAACCCGACCACATCCCCTTAAAAAGGGAAACTATTTGATCTGAAAAGACCAGCTGGAGTACAGTTATCAGAATTATGTCTCTCCTCTCATCCTGCAAGTCCACTGACCTCCTCTTGACTTTATTCTGCATTCAGGCTATTTCCCCTCGTTGGCCTGAATTCCAGCAGAAAAAAACTCAATAGCTAGATTAGACTGGACCCTTCTTGATAAATTTGGACGCACTGGATGGGAAGGACTTGGTGCCCGCAACCCCCGGGTAACATATAAGTAAAAACAATGTGGTTGGCACAAAGCTAGTGTAACTTCATGACACGTCAAATAGACTTCTGCCACTCTTTCAACAAGATTGCAGTCCTTAAGCCTCTCTTCTATGGAAATTCTGGAGCTGCCACCGTCTGTCAACTTAATTCTGTTTCAAGTGTTAAGCTGCTGAAGGCCCCACCCTCTGAGGTCAGGACTGGGAGAGGGGAGGGCTCTGTGCTCCATGGCCCCATCAGGACTCTATGTATCCAGGGCAAAGCGCTTCCTCCAAAGTGTATCCCTGTACATGAGGACAGGAAAAAGCTATTATGTCTGCTCTTTGCTAGATAATTTTTATTTTTGTACATTAGAAAACTATAATAAATACTTCTAAATTGTCCTTTGAAAGAACACCTGACGATGGACATGAAAAAGACAGATGAGCCAATACCACACCGTCAGTTTATGAGTGTGCCATTTTCCCTCATCCTTGCTAAGGCTGGGTAGTATCAATATGTAAAGTTTTGTCGTTCTAATGAACAACAGTGATAGTCTCTCACTGTTTTATTTTTTGATTTGCCCGATGTGTTTTAGTTATTTGCATTTCTCCTTCTACAAACTGCCCATTCATATCCCGTGCCAGGGGCTTCCAAATGGGAGTGGGGCCCACAGCAAGAGTGATCATCTCTGGCAGGAGCGATGACCGTCACTGACGTTATTTAGGATTGCTATGCATGATGATGATAAAAAGCAGATCTGGCTCGTAGTCGGTCTCGTTACTATTTAAAAATCCTCTACAGACAATGCACCTTCCACCCCATCACCCCCTCCTCTGCCTACTTTCTTCTGAGTTGTTTGTTTTTTCTTATTGCTTTGTACTATTTCTGTTTGTTAATGCTTTGTTGTATTTATTGTGACTATCCTGTTTTGTTCTTGTCTTTTAATTTTATTTATGTTTATTTGTTATGTTTCCTTTAACTTCTAAAGATCATCTTTTAACTCGTATGACAGGCAATTAAATTGTTATAAAAAGCTTTCCCTCTCCTTCCTTTGGGTATTGCTCTAAATTACTCCCTCGCTGCACTGGTGGACTTCTGGATCACTTTTCTAATACTGGGCAAAGGAGCAGCCAGATGGTCCAGCTATGACAGCACAGTTAGTCAGTACTAGATATTCTGGGGAGATGAATTGTATCACAGCAAAAAATCTCTTGGTGAAAAGAATGAGTCGTGGGCATGACTGAGTGTCCACTAGGATCTGCAGTCAGTCCTGGTTTGCTATCTTCTGACTCACTAATTGAAACATCAATGGATTAGACACTATTTTTCTTTGGATTTTTAGCTCAAGAAAACATTCTTAACATTCAGGAGCATGGTTTCAGCTGATGATAGTGAAGAGAAATGAAGGAGACTTTAACTCTGCTTCCAAGGATGTTCCCCTGGTTAGAGACAGTGACCATGTGAAGAGCTCCCCTCTTACTTAGGAAGGCTAGAATCAAATTAACCTGTTTGCTACCAGTTCTTGTGTTTCCTGCTCTGCAGCTGGTCTCTGCGAGGAATGGCATGGAGAATTTCTCAAGACATCCTCGTTGCCTTGCCTGGGGATGGGAGCTGAAGTCCATGATGGCTGTCCCCCTGGGCTGGAGGGTATGTGCAATTATTTCATGGTACTATACTTGCAGCCTCACCCACCTGCCTGTTTGTTGAGAAGGCAGATTGTCAGCCAAAAAAAAAAAGTGAATCTTAAAAAAAAAAAAAAAGTGAATCTTGTGATATTGTAAGCAAAAGAGGATTAGTTGAGCAAACAAAAGTCTGCAGCAAGATGTGATCCTACAAAAAAATAGCTAGCTGCGTGACTCAAATCACATCTGCAGTGTTTCCGTCTTTCAGTTCCCAGCTCCAATACACACACACTGAAAACTTGCACAAAACTATATACACTTACATCATACAATTTATCATGCATAAATACAGTCATGTGCAATTATAAACACTCGCATGGAACTACATACACACAACATACTTGCACAAAACTATGTACATATACTGGCACACATTCCACACAAATATTCATACATACCCTCACACACAAGTACACACTCACACATGTGTACATGCACACACAAATAACCACAAATACATTTCATAAAAACCCTCATTCTTGAGCAGGAATGCAAACTTTTCCACTTGGAGATCTGGGTATCATTTGTAATAAAAATGCTCCCAGGAGTCTCCTTCTTGTTTTTTTAGTTGCTGAATATTTTGTGGTGAGTGGGACAGCTCAGAATATCTTCCAGCCCCTTCCTGTGGTAGCAAGTTTCCAGTGCAGGTCATGGGAAGAATCCTCAGGCCTGAGTTAGAAGACAAGGTGCTCTGATCTTGAACACACAGAGTCAAGGTGTGGGTGGTCTGGGAACACTTTGTTTAGCTTTGTAACCTTATCATCCTAGGGGCTGGCACAGAACCTCACACATAGAAGGCCCTCAATATATGTTGAATAATCCTTAATTCTTCCTTCAACTAATTTTTAAAATTAAAAATATTTATTTGATTAATTCTTGTCTCCATGTGTGAATTTTAATAGAAGTGCCCCAGGTGTTGTGCAGGTCTCTTAGAATAAAACTCTCCTGGGAAAGTGAAAAACCCTACATAACTTCATAATCTCGTGAGGATTTAATCAGGGACACCAAATCCTCAAATATCATCTGGTCCAAAGTTCTCATTTTATAGATGAGTGAAGTGAGGCCCAGAGATATTAAGTAATCTCTCCCAAGTCACCCTGTGGGTTGGGCAGCAGAATAGAGACTGGAAATTCAATAGCCTGATTCCAGGACCAGTGCTGTCTTTGACTAGACTTGGGTAATTATATTCCAGAAATAATTCCTTGATAAGAATGTTAAAAAAAAGACAAGTGAATTGAACATGAATTTCTTTGCTCAAAATGTTACCATAGTCTGACCGTGGGGAATGACACTGGTTTGGGTAGAGCATTTACTATATTCTGATAAATCTGGCCTATGATACCACAGCAGTAGTACAATCATCTAATATATATTTAACCTCATGACTTTAGCTATGATGAAAAGGGTTGCACTATTTCTATAACTTTGAACTCTGACTTTTGAATGTTTATCGTCTATGGAATTTCTGAATACTCTGTGACTTGCTACATCTGCCTGGTACATATGTTAGAGCAATGGTCTTTAGCTTTGCCTTACTTAATAGATATGATATAGCTAATGCTGGTGACCATCACTTCCCCATCACTTCCCCAGAGCAACAAAGCCACTAACTGTCTGATCAATTTTGAAGAGTTTAGATTTGTTTTAGAACCTTGACCTTCATTTAGCCAATGCTATGATTTATGGTATTATCATATTTTTCTTGTCAGTTCATAAACAGGAATTTGACTTTTTCTCTTGGTTTGGTATGTACTGCATTTGTATTTTTCTAGAGTTGGTATTTTATTTATTTTTTTTTGTGCTGTGAGTTTAAACACCTCACTCTACCCCATGTCCAGGAGGTTTACATGGAAACCTGTATATGCGTGGTGCAACATTTAAGGGGCAATGTGTGGCATACCCAACATATGTGTATGCTATGCCTTTGCATTTACTTAGTCATGTTTATTCTATAATTAATGTAATGTGTTTCCATGTTTATATAGCAGAGCGTATGAAATTTGAATACACAGTGTAAACACTCAAGTCTGGTAGCTATCAATAGCTATTACTTTCCCTTAAACTGCTGTGCCCTCCTCAAAAGCCAAACTAACATAATGTTCAATTTAAAAAGAGATTTCATTAATTTAAAATATCCTGTGATATAATGAATGGTAACAGTGGTTAAATTAGCATAATGGAATTATGTTTAATTTTTCCCTCTATATTTTCTAAATGTTTTATACTATCATTTTATTATTTTTATAAGAAAAGAATGCATTTATTATTTTAAAAGAAAGGCAAACAAGAAAAGACAAAGCAGCAACACCAAAATCATGTTTGTAAAAACATCCCCGGTTGGAGTTGGGGTGTTGAAGTGTATTATAGTCACTGTCCTTGATTGCTGTTCCGCTTTCACAAAGGCTCACAAGTTTATGAGCCTCTTCTTTTCATACTTTTAGTAGGCATAAGGTTATATCTTTTAATTTTTCATTTTATATAAGAGCTATAAATCTGAACTCTCACTTTCAAATTTTCTTTAAAAAATATACATATGTATATATGTACACTATATATGATTCTTATCAAATTGAAAGGCGTTTTTTTCTCTTCCTTTCTCTCTCTTAGCATAATGTCTTCTTGCTTGGCTTCTATGGTGGTTTTTATGTTATTTGACATAAAATGTCATCAATTGACTGTCAGTTCTGAAATAATGAGTTTTACACGTAGGTATGTTTTAGTTATGACATGAGGTAATTGAACATCATATCACTTTTAGAAAAATGCAGAGTTAATGTGGGATAGACGTTGGCATTAATAGAAATCTTGGGCTCTAAAAGCCAGCAGGAAGGCCTGCACTTGGATTTAGCCAACCGGGTTTGATTGCGCTGCTGAAGTGATTTATCCCTTTTGTTATCTCCCAGTGAGGTGAAATAGCTTCTCTGAGTAATTTTTGTGCCATGAATCAATGAACTTCTAGGTTTATTTTGCTAGTTAAGTGATTCTATCAGATATCTTTATTCACACAGGAAATGATTCTTTTTTATAGTTTGTCCTTGTCACGAAAGATGATACTAAGCAGCCATTGAAAATACTGGTGCAAATACCTACAGGAACAGAATCAAACCTAGGTCAGATTTTATACATGCGTGTTTATGTGCACGTGTGTACATCCACATGCACATGCAGCGACAACTAGCATTTGTGGAACTTCTATCAGGAGACAGCACCAAGGAGACTTAACTTCAGGTCTTGAGGACACAATAGAGTGGAGGAAAATCTTCATTACTATCACGTGAAAGCTTCTGTTCCCATGGAGAGCCCTCATGGCTGATCTAATGATAACTTTAATTTTCAGGTTCTAAAGTACAGAAATGGAAACTGTCTAAACCTTGTGAAAATTGAACCCTTACACCCTACTGTCCTCCTAAACACTCCTTGGCAGTTTATGATGAGAACAAACTTTGGAGGCCAGAGGCATCATTTTTATTTCATATCTTCTTTTGGCAAATTCTTTACATTTTATTTTATTTTTTTTCTAAATATTGAGTTGAACTATTGGTTAGAGGAGAATGGGCTGAAGAAATTTTCCTGAAACAGTCTTGCTTTCCTATTCTTGTTAGTCTATTGAAAAAGCCTCAGTTTTATAATGAATATATTACCCATATAACACCAAAAAAGGGGCTATTTTAAAAATGTGTGTCTATACCAGGCAAAAAGGAGCAAAAGCAGTATGAAGGGCAGGTTTAACCTTTTTTCCCTTTCTAGCCAAGTCATCTTTTTCTCCAAGCATGCTAGGAATTGCCATGTTGAGAACCCCGTCTGAGGGAAAAATGCAAGCTCCCCACCATATAAAGAACACTGTGCTGTGCTAGTTTGGAGTGCTCAGCAAAATTGTTACAAAATAGATTAAGCAAATGCCAAAGGATAGTTACAAGGCACAAGAGATTTGCCTTAGTCCTTTCTTGAGGCAGAGAGACAACCTGTGTAAACTGGCCCTGATTGCTTTAGAACTGCTTTAGCTGACCTATAATACTGTTTAGCTAATTCTAATACTAAGATCTCTGCCTAGGGGAGAATTATAATATCATTAATGTAACATGGGTGGTATGAAGGTGTATGATGATTGTCCCGGGCTTGCCTGATTGGTTTCCGTGGAAACATGTGATGATATAGTGCAAGAGCTCTGCCTCACTCATGGGAAGGGATTTAAAGCCACACCAGGGATGGGAAGATGCAGAGACATCTTACTCTCTGGACAACTTCTGCCCAAGAGCGTGTGCCTGGAGAGGTCCTGTCCTGACCAGGGCTAGATGTCTGGAGGATTCCTGTACTGACCAAGAGTAACTTATCTAACTCACCAAGCTGGACTTGGCTGAGTCATTCTTTGGTCTCTCGGCTCCATCTCAGTTTAGAGGGCAGTTTTTCTATACTGTTCTGGGATTTTCCTGAAACACTCTGCTAGACCAACATGGATGGAGAAGAGAGAAAAATCAAAAGGCAGAACAGCTGGGCCTCTTCAGTTCTTGTTAGAGTTCTTCAATTCTTGGAGCAGTCAGGAGAACTGGAGAGAGGAAAAGTGAACTGACACCTTCTACATGCCCGCCCTTACTCCTCCGAGTGTTTCTCAGAGGAAACATGGAGGAGAAACCTGTGAAAACATGGTTCTATGGGAGACTGGGACTGAAGAGACACATTTTGGTCTGTGGTAATTGTCCACCAGCTGGACAGCCTGGCAGAAGAGTCTGGGTTTTGTTCTCTCATTAGCCCTGGGCATTCTGTTTGTAGCTTCTTTCTCTTGTAGGCCTCAGTGACTTTTGGCTGTAGCCTCATTGTTATATGTTCTTTCTCTCTCTTTTTTTCTCTTCCTTTCTCAATCTCTCTCTCTCTCTAATATTTTCAAAGTGTTGACTCCATGTAATTCTATTCAGTGACCACAAACTCAACCAACAATAGAATAAA
Organism: Cheirogaleus medius; assembly: GCA_008086735.1. NCBI lineage: Eukaryota > Metazoa > Chordata > Mammalia > Primates > Cheirogaleidae > Cheirogaleus > Cheirogaleus medius. The sequence continues at coordinate 84,975,903 of VBSM01000361.1, forward strand.
ACCATAATTTTTGTTAGGTATTGTTGAAACATAGAAGTAACAGAAATAAAAATAAAATAAAAATAAATGAAAATGAACAAAACCACTACTAAAGAATTTGGGAAGAGAAGTACCTTTTTAATAATACATAATTTATAAAACACCAACAACTAGAAACACTAGTTTCTAGAAAATAGACTTGGCATCTCTAAAAACAGTTACTTTAACTTGACAAAGAACAGATATTTTCTTCTGCTTTCAGTTCTTTATGAGTTGTTGTTATAATTAGTAAGGCCAAATTCTAACACAAAGGACTATAATGAAACTTTCTTGGAATATTAAAATAATTCTCCCAAAGCCTTTACAAATTTTAGGGAAGTTATTCTATCTGAAACTCTGCCCAAGATATACACCATAGTGAGTAATGCGTTGCTATGAAAGCCTTTTGGATGAACATAATGAACTTTGGGTGTTGGAATATTTGATTTACTGGATTTTTGCTCCTCTCCTGCCTGTTTCTCTTGCTAAACATTCAGACTGAGACTTTACTATGATTCTCTAATCTTACACCATTCTTCGAAGTTCAGCTTCTGTAAATAGTGGGAAAGGAGACCCTCCTGGATTTTTATGGTGAATATTTAGCTCTGAATTAAATGAATGCTTAAATCTCTAAGACTTCCAGTAATGTTGAATTTGGCTGGATACCTTGTGGTTATAATATTTTAAGGCTTTAAAAATATACAGATTCTCAAATAGCAACATACTTTTTTCCTGACTTTTTTTCCTGCCTAGCAATTTTGTTATTACCCTCACTGTCTACTTCAAACAAATTGTATGCAGTTTACAATTCTTGTAGCATATGGCTGCTGCCTAGAAGTGCTTTGTGTGCCTTGGCAAACAGCCATATGCAACGTTGAAGAATGATTTCCTGGATGCACAGTACAGAATCTTTCTTTTATCCATTTTTCTAGTTGAGTTCAACTTTTAAGGTAGGATTGAGTTAGACATTTTTTTCTTTCCTCTCTTTTCCCTCCCTCCTTCTCTCCCTCTCCTCTCCTTCTCTCTCTTCCTTCCTATTTCATCTTTGCAGTCTTCCTTTACCCTAGGTAGAGTAATTTATGCTGTCAGTATCACTAGAGGTTCTTGTCAAGCAATGATAATGTAATACTCATGTAGACAACCCCAGGTGTTTCCAGCTTTTTCCTTCTCCTGAATCCTCACCATTTTTCAAATCATTTTGTGTAGGGACCCATTTATGTTTTGCTTTGTACTCTGGTCTGCAGAGAAATCCTCAAAGCAGAAAATGTGGTGGTTTGTAAACCTCATCACTCATGTTGAGACCCTGTGTGGATTTCTGTTTTGGAAAAATAATAGTTTTATTTAGCATTAATTGAGCTGAGGGCTGGCTATAATTTCCAGCTGCAAAGGAGGGAGTTTGGAAGGAGGGAGCAGATGCTTTGAGAATATAGACAGTCATAGCAAGAGGTGAATATTCTGCCTTGAGACATTTGTAGCACAAGAGGCAGAGGACCAGAGCATAGCCTCTTCCCAGTCTGAGGCCCCTCAACCCCTCAATCCCTCACTCCCTTTCCCACTTCCAGTCCTTTCCTTGCAGGCTGAACAGAGTGGGCTGCCTGACCACAGAAGGGGGCTGCAACGCAATGGGCTGAGCCATTGTTCCCCTTTTCTGTTTAGGGTCTCTTGTGGACATCTTTGTGTCCATGCTGTCTGCACAGACTTGCAATCTAACCCAACTGCTCTTCTGTCATTTAATCAGTTGGTTGAATTTATTGAACTACCCACTGGGTCACTTATTTTTGCCCAGTGTAATGCTAGCCTAAATACTTGTGTTCGGAACCTACTTCTCATTCATAGAGCATTAGTCTATCATAGTCCCAAGTGCAAGCAGGAGATAATTTTTGATTAGCATCTAAATATTTTGCATAGAGAAAAATCCATAAAGGAGAGACATATATGTGTATTATACACATTTAGACACATATTATATACATGTGTATAAATGTGCATATTATATGTGTATAAATTTATGTATATATCCATACCTCTATACATATACATAAACACATATGCATATATTATGTACATATACTGTTTAAATGAAATCTGGACATCCATAAATTACTTATTTAAAACAATTTAAATAAGTAGTTTATGGAAAAATAATTTAAATAAGTAATTTATGGAACTTATTAAACTATATGTGAAAATAAATAGACCATCATATTTTCTGAATTCATATAATTTAGTAGAAGTCTTTAAATACCAAATCTTATTGTTGATTGAGACATTGAATTAAGTATCATCTTAATGGAAAAGTAATATGAATTTGCTATTGGTATGCATTGTTACCGTTTGGGAAAATTATATGATATTATCAACCAGTGTTAAACAGAAAAGCTCCAAATCAGTTATAAATGGAGAACAAATAGCAAAGTCTGAATGAATGTACTCTGCATAACGTTAAAAATCATCTTGATCCTAATTCTCTTCCATGTGACATGCCTAGCCCTTAATGCCTCTTTTAGAAGACAATCCGTTATAACCAAGGTGCAAAGAGTTGAGAAGAACAGCCTCTGAAGGCACGGTGAGGCCTAGTCTACGCCTTCCAGATTGGTGTCGGTCACTTCGGGCAGCTGGGGCCTATCTGAGGCCCCTGGGGGCAGCTCCTCTGCTGCTGCTGGGGGGTGCTGCTTACTGGGTTCACCTCTGGGCACCCCAGCTGGCCCTTGCCCATCTGCTGAGGATGGTGGCGCAGGACCACTCGCCTCCACCCCATGTAGGGGGACCTTAGCTGGGGACTCAGGGGTCTGACCTGAAACTTCTGTCCCTGGCTTGCAGGACTGCTGCTGAGCCTGTGCTCCAGCAGGGAGACCCTCACGTTGGGCTTCTGCTTCTGACCCGGCAGGTGGATTACTGGTCTTGGAGGGAGGTTCTGCCTCGTTGCCTCCTGGGGCTTCAGCCTGAGGAGTGGGGAGAGGTTGGGGACTCTCTGACTCCCCTGAATTGACCAGATGGGGTTGCTCTGGCTCCTCAAGGGCAGTGTCACCGCTCCCATGAGGACTGCTGAATTCTGATTGGGTTTCTTTGGACTGTTGTGGGGTCAACTCTGGATGATGAATTACCATGAAGGCCGAGGCCAGATTTTCCACGGCATTTTGCACACGCTTGGCCTCTTCTGTACCAACCTCTTCATCCACAGAGACATTTGACTCTGGCTCTTCATCGGAGGTGTGCTGACTTTGGTCATCCTTTTCAGATGTTTTTGCCTCTCTGATTTTTTTGTAGAGTTCATTTCTCTCTTCTTGTAAAGCACGACAGAGGTTCTCTAGTCTCCCAATTTTCATCACGAAGCACTCGTATTCTTTAGCTCTCAGCGCTTTCTGTGATATGAAAACACACAGAAACACATATGTACATAAACCGACGTGAAAAGCAAAATTGCCAGGATGCTCTCTGGAGACAAGCAAAACCATTTATTCTGGAATTTGGCTACTAGGCTCTGGGATCTAGCCACAGAGTGGTGGCTGAACAGACACTGGGTCATGCACACCGCTTCTTTCTTGCATTGTGTGCTAGACTGGTAGAATTTTAATCACCATAGTCTGTTCTTTAGGGGAAAAAAGATGGCAAGGCTTCTTTCTGCTCTACTCCAGAGCCTCTTATATCCTAAAGTAGGTAAGTTTTCTGCTTCTAAGACTAAGAAGGCAGAAGCAAAACTTGTAGCAAGATGAATGAGATGGATTGAGACTCAGCCCTCAGCAATGCCTAAACTATTCTATGAATAAACTGCTATGTGCTAATCCCAGCAACAATTTGATTTATGTTGATGAGTAATAAGCCTATCTCTTTGGAATTGGTTGCAATTTGGGATGAATTGTTAGAACAGTAATTACAACCATAGAAACTCACCACATACTAATTCATGATGCTGGCTGCTCAAACTGTTCAATTCTTTCCTCTAGAAATGTTGGCGTATTTGTGCATGAAAATGTTCCTATGTATCTCACTCCTTTATCCCTACTTTTTGGTTACTCTTTACTGTTAACACCTTTTTTTCACTTATTTACATGGACAGGCTTTCACCTGTGAGCCCTGCCACTCAGGTCAGGGGCCAGGTATTAATATCTTTGCCTTTAGAGTCTCAAAACCTAATCAAAGCCTGCTTGATATCAGTATTTAAATGCCCGTTGGGGAAATTAAAAAGATATATCTCTATATCTGCCTATAAAATAGCACATACACTTGAGTGGTTGGGTTGGTGTCTTCTCTCTGTATATTCAAATCAATTAATTAAATTATTCTGCACCTGTTATGTGCTAGGCAGTGGGACATTCAAAAAAGTAGACACTCATCCTACACTTAAGGAATTCACAGGTGTGCTGTGTTGCTTCTCTGAGGACAGCTATTGAATCAACAAGTAAGCATGTGACAAAGCTCTGTATGAGTCCGGACCCGATTCTAAATGACCTTCGCTCTTATTATTTTTATTAAAATTTAATATGTCACTTCTCCAAACAATTCAGCTCTTTTCAAACATAATCATTTGTACTATTATCAGATTATCATATTCCAAGTATGAATATTTTGACTAGACATGGAGGATAAAAGCTGAGGGGAAAACTTCCTTACCTCTTCTATCATGTCCAAGAGAGCTTTGTTACAGCTCTCAAACCGGGCTTTCCATGTGGCTGTGTCCTTTTCCAGCTTCTTCATTTTCTTCGTTGTCTGCAGAAATTAGAGTGTTTTTAGTGTTAATCCTGAAAAGTTAATATATCAAAGAACCTATTAATTCCACGTGTGACATCAAGAGAAGCCCTTCTGTTACCAGCTGCGGGAGCAAACAAATGCTCAGTGTCAAGAATGAAGATTGCAGGGGAGTCGTGATTCATTTCTGAGCCATCTGGGTCAGTGGTGAGCAAACTTATTTGCACCTGAGCCAAATCAGGAAAAAGGAAACGAATTAGGGGCACACTTTTATCATTGCTCTTCCTTCCATTTAAAAGAATATCCTTATTGAGTCCCATGGATAAGCTTGTAATGTAGGCTATTTGCTTTATTGGATAGAAGACTATCACAGTGAGAAAGCTGCCATGGCCTTTTAGCCATTAAAATGTTGATACTATGTGGGCATATTTGAGAAGCAACCACACAAAAGCAGCTTTCTGTTTTCTCAGTCTTTAAGTTTGTAGATTGAGGTAAAGTTCACCAAATGTAATTATATGCATTATTTATTTCAGCCTTGAAACAGTCCGACAAGGAGGGTTCTAGTCTCGTTCCCATTTTATAAATGGGGAAACTGAAGCTTAGAGAAGTGGAATAATATTAAGATGAATTAACAGAACAGTGGGGCTGTAGTTATTTTATTCCATTTAATGCAACATATACAAGGAGTTTCTGCTGGTCACTAGGCCTGGGACTGGGTGTAGGGGATAGAGAAGTGATATCATGTAGCCTGTTTTTTTTTTTTAAACTGAGTCTACTCACATTCTTGGTTGTAGGATCTCCTCTCTGCTTGGGTGGAGTGAAGAACAAGGCATGCAATTGGATGCGATTTCCCTGGATGAGCCAGACCTGGGCACTTGCTGCTCAGTGCTGAGCTGTCTGAAGCAGGGTACCCAGGAAAGCCAGAGGCTGGGCCCAGACTGTCAGCCCCTGGCTCTACAGAGAAGCTAGGTTTTTAAATTTTGATCATGTATTAATCAAGTTAGTGGTTTATAAACTTTTAAAGTTCATTGATTCCTTTAAGAATTTGATGAAATCTGAAGTGTAAACTTCAGAAAAATGCAAATATGGACATCAATTTTTTATTTTGGCTAATTTTCAGGGAATGCGCTGGTCAACTACTAAAGTCCATAAATGAACTCCAGATTAAGAACTCCTGGTTTAATAGTTATTCTAACCTTAAAACTACATAATTTTGAAGTAAAAACATTTTTTCTGTTTTAATATTTATTCCAATCTTGAAACTCTGTAATTTCAAAAAAATTTTTTTTTAAAAATGAGTAGATTTATCCTTGAGTGGGAAAACTATAACTTTTAATAAGTGTCAACCTTCTTAAGTTTGATTACTTAATTGTGAAATTTATCAGATTATTTTACAAAAATATCTTTTAAAGGATGCTTTCTACACTTAAAAGTAATTAATGCCAATGCCTGCTCAGAAGCACAGTTCTGACACTGATTGGGAAAACACTGAGTCAAACAAGATTTAAGCATTAGATCCAGTAATAATCTTAGTACTTTATATTTGTAAAGGACTCTTAAAAAGTTTAAATCCCTTTTAAAATACATTAATTTATTTGAACTTCACAATCTTGTGAGGTAGGCAGGAGACGTAATATCTCTACAGATAAAAAAAAAATCAGGAAGGTGAAGTGAATTGTCCAATGCTACTTGATGAGCAAGAACACACCAGAACTTGAATTCAGGCTTCCGTCTTCTTATTCAGGGCTCTGCCAATTACATCATATTACACATCTTCCCTTCTAAGAAGGATCCTGTACAATGGTATTTCCTACTCTAGCTTCCACTTTTGTATATTTGTATAAAAGTTGTTTTTTAAATATTTAGATCTTTTTTTGACTTCAGTATATACAACATAATGTTAAATTTCTAGTTCTTATTTTTTTTTTAAGTTGTTCATGGAGTAGGAAAACAATTACTCTTCCTCAGAGTGAAAAATGTATCCTAGCATTTTTGGACTCTTGCTCAGATTAATTTATCAGATCTTTACCAGTTTAAAAAAAATGCATCTGAAACCTCAATCTCACCTATAAACATTTTATTACTTCATGAAATGTGCTGAAATATCTTAGTGAGAGAAAGATGAAACCAACGGAGAATTGCCTGTCAGGATAGAAAATGCCAATATTTCGTGGGCGATAAGCAAGAATACTCACTTTATCCATTTCCTGTTTGAAAGTGGCGAACACCTCGTTGCTTTTCGTGAGTGTGCTCTGGAACTCTTCAAACCTTCCTGAGTAGAGAGTAAGCTGCAAACAGGGGAAAGAGTAGATGAATTTTAGAGCTGCTTTCAGACTGCATCCAGAACAAAACACCATGTCATTATTCATTATTTGAGAAGAAAACTGATTTCTCGGAAAAGGAATTCTCAACACAGTGTTAGTGACATGTTTAGTTATTTTGTTTACTACAAGATCAACCTAGGTCAGCAGCGAGCATGATTGAAATGTTGCTTTCAAGAAAAATGATATAAAGGAAATAGAATAAAAAAAAAAGAATGAAAAAAAGAAAAAATTATAAAAAAAGAAAAATGAAAAAATAAAATATATCAACACCATTTCATTGTATCATAAATTTTTACCAACAGATATTTAGTGAGCACCGAGCGTGTGCACAGTCTATAGGTACAAAAGTACTTAACATGTGGATCCTGGTTTTAAGGAACCTGTACTTGTTATGGGAAGCTGTTCTCAAAGACAACTTGACTACAGTGACTACAAAGTGCCACTACAGGTAAGTACAGCAGGTGATCAGAAAAGCTGGCTGTGGCAGGTGATCACATGAGCCACGTGGTTGTGGAGAAGGTGATCCTTGAATTTGGCCTTTAAGGAAGAGAGAAGGTAGACAAATGATAGAGAAAATGAGGGCTGGACATAGACAAGTGCTGCCACCATTATGCAGGCTGTGCCCCTCTGTAAGCCATTGCCATTTATGTTTTAGACATCATAGTCTTGTATATTTATGAATACAGTGTCCTAGCCAGTAGCAGTTCCCTTTTCATCAAAACCAGTCTATTACACCAATTTTCTACTGGTGGAAGTAATGAGCCTTGAGGAAGGGATGCCTATTTCTAATTTGCACAAAACATCACACGGGTTAGCACTGCTGAGTGTGTGGCTCACCAGAGGGACACAGAGGAGAGCCTTTGTATCTCCCCATTATCCTTAACCCCAACACTTGCACTTGGGGTGGCAATGGGGCAGCACAAGGAAGGAAAGTGTGTAAATACTTGATTGTTAGTGACAGTAATAAAATAATAAAGTCTTGCTTTTGAGAATAATATTAGGGTGGCATGTTTTGAGTGAGTGGAGATTTAGTATGGATGATTCAAATTAATAAATCTTCCATTTTCAAATGAGACTTTGGTACTCTTGAGTGTCCAGAACAGTCCCAAGTTTTCCCCTGGGCACCAATCATCCTGTGTGAGGAAGCAAACTTGCAGCATCCAACAATAAACAAGAACTCCTGGCTGCACTTGCTTGACTGGGAGGCACCAACTGAGCGGCTGGCAGTGTCAGTGGGACTGTCTTTCCCCCTCCCCCACTCCTAGTGGGACTGTCGTCTTTTTGTACAGAAGAGCACCCTGCCTGGAAGCTGGCAGATTGGAGAGTTGCCAGTCTTGGGAGTGGGTGTGAGAGGGAGTATGTGTGAATCAAACAACCACTAGAGCCCAGAAAATTGCTTATCTGGAATGGTTTCTTCCCAAATAATTCAGAATAGTGGCGGTTTTACTGCAGTAAACACCCATAACAAAATGATAACATAACTCCTTTCTGCAGAATATAGATTATCCAAAGAAAAGTCAACAAAGGGCAGCTGACCATCGATTTGAAATCACTCATTAGTACTGTATGTAACAGAACTGAAATGCGTTGGCATACAGATTAAAGAAGACAGAGTAAAGGGGTATCAGGGAATTCATGGTCAGGGAGCAGCCCTGGGGTTACACACACACAAACACACACACACAGTGCATAAAACAATATTTACCCTTATGTGCAACATACTTTGACATATTCTATTCAATTGTATTCATTTTTTCCAAAGTACTGGACAGGGTCCACTGAATTGATTTCAGCTCCCATGAATGGTTCAAGCCTCTCAGTTTGAGACACTCTGCCCTAGGGTAAGCTCTTGTGCGACTGGCTACCCACATTGCACATTATCCATTGGCCCCAGCGTGGGAACAACTACCGCCAGAAGATCTGGTCACCTTTTATTGCAAAATCTGTTCATTTGTATTCTCAGCCAAGTCCCTTCTATTAATCTTCTTTTCTTACTTCCTTCTCATTCTTTTTCCAACTTATTAGTAATTCTAGAATTACACAGGGGCCTCAGATCCTGTGGCATCCTGAGCTGGTCCTCCCACTTGCAGCTCTGTAATTACAGGCTGCAGAGAGGCCAGGGCAGGAGTGAGCACAGGCACCATCCATCCCAAAGGTGTGATCTTGATGGAGTCAGCAGGAACAACTGACCATACCCAGAACTACAGCTTCAACATTAGCTGATGGGCACTAAAGCGTTCTGGTTAGATTGTCTTTACTCAACTGTGAGCATGTCTGACTTTTCCACCTATACCTGTAAGATTTTCCCATCATGTCTCAAAGTAAAGACTTTAAGGAAAATAAAAGGCACAGAATGTTCTTTTTGGTGCATTAATTGGGCAGATTTTGTTTCCCTTTCCTCACTTTTTCTTGTTGCTGGGGAAGATATGGCAAAGACAGACACACTCAGAGTGCCAAGAAGTACCGTGTTTCCCCGAAAATAAGACAGGGTCTTATATTTATTTTTCCTCAAGAAGATACCCTAGGGCTTATTGTCAGGGGATGTGTTGTTTTTTTTAGGTACAGTACAACAATCTACATTTATTCAAATATAGTTAAGTTGTCTTCTTCTGGAACATCATCATAACTCTCCAAACCCCGAATTCCATCCTGAATTTCTTGCGACTCTATTTCCTTTAGAACCATTGGCCCCAAGCTCTCATGTGGAGCAATAGAGCTCTCATGGGGCAGATGAGAAGGGCTGCTCATCTTCTTTACCGCTCCGCGACGAAATGCATGGATTGTGCAGATATGCTGCGTAGCCACGCCCATTACTAGGTCTTATTTTCGGGGGTAGGGCTTATATTGTGCAAATGCTTAGAAATCCTGCTAGGGCTTATTTTATGGGTAGGTCTTATTTTCGGGGAAACACGGTAGTGTCTCACTTCATCACTATCTCTTCTAGGCTTTTTCTAATGACTTGTTTTTGTTTTGTTTTTCCTCAACTTAAAAAATTTTTTTTTAATTGTGGTAACATAAAATTACCATTTAAGTCATTTTTATTTGTACAGTTAAGTATTATTAAGTATGTTTACATTGTTGTATAACCAAACTCCAGAACTTTTTCATCTAGCAAAACGGAATAAAAATTTTATACCCATTTAATGACAACCTATATTTTTTCTTCTATTGACCAGTCTTTAATATTCTGCTTTTCTTCCTGTTTGACCCCTCTGTCAGGTGGCAAAACCTGTGTGGATTATATATTTCTCAGATAACTAACTCTAACACTCTCTTCTTATACAAGTAAATATTTGTACTTCCTGTTTACTTATTGGATATTTGCTAGGTAGTGTTTTCCCTCTGACTACTGTGCTGACGTGGTGCAGGTTTGGTTTGATGTGTCATATTCTCACTCTCACTTTGGTGTTTCAGAGGAGCATGGAAGAGACATCCAGAGGTCGTGTGCAGTATTTCTCCTGCCAGAGGCAGAAATAGAAACAAACTATTCTATGGTTAGAATAACAATAATTGCCTCAATATTTCACTTTAAAATGGGCCTAGTGACAAACACATTCTTTTAACTGAGCAGTAAATTTTAATTACAAACGTTCATACGGAGTATAGGAAACAGAACTCTGTCCAGGATTGTCTTAATAATTCTGTGGGATTTGGTCTGGGAGCAAGTCCTGTTGCAAGGGTAGTCACAGAGGGCTCTCCACTCACCCCCTGTAGGTCTGGTGAAGGGTTCAGACGTTAAACATTACGATTACACATGCTTTTAACAATTTACTCACTGCTCTTTCCCTTGGGTAGTATTTTGTGTCTGTGTAGTCAGATATTGCTGACTTTCCACGTCTACTACTGTCTTCATCCTTATTGATCCAACGAATACTCTATTTGTAGTGACAATTGTATCCCATTGATCATCTCTGACGCTTATTCTGTTGCCTTGGTTTGTATAATTGAAAGGCAGACATCTCTTCCCTAAGTGACAAACATGCCCCCAACCGGCAGACAGTCGTCTCCTGGCTGATAAGAGACTTTTGCCTACGAAACCAACAAAAAATGTCTTTAATATGTCTCTTGTTCAGATCTTAAAAATGAGGACGAAGGGCTTGGCCTCCTGCTATTCCTTCCCCTTTAAAGACTGTGTAAAAGTAAGGGGAGCTTTTGAGTGCTATGCAAAATAATCTGTGATAGAAGTTTTTTTCTAAGGTGTAAAAGTTTTTAAAATATTAATATAATGTTAATACTTTATGGGGAACTTGTTTAAACATTGTTACAAATATGGATTTGGGACCTCTGTTTTCTTCTTGATGCTTAAGTAATTATCGGAGTTTTGAAAGTGGCTTGGAGACAAAAGAGAAAGACAAAGGAGGCTCCTTGTAACTAGCGGGGCTGCCTTCACTGGGGAATTCTGTGGGCCATGGAAAAGAAGGCACAGTCAACTGAGCTTAGGGCCACACTGCATCAGCTCTGGAACTTCTCTATGTTTATGAACTAGAGCCGTACAGGGTCTTGAGATCATCTTTTCCGTGGGCTCTTCAACATTTTTGCAATTCAAGACTCCCTTTGGCTCATATTTTCTCATATCAGTCCTTACCTATGAAATAATACTAGCTCATATACTAAAGATTTTGCACTTTTATTGACATTATTGTTATCACTAGATTGTAAGTTCAATTAGGCAGAGGTTTTTCTCTCTCCTATTGATTACTATGTCTCCAAACCTAGAACCATGCCTGGTACTTCAATAACTATTGGTTGAATTAATTATGCTTATTATGGGCCAGACACTGATCTAAGTGCTTTGCATGTATGATTTGAAAACAAACTGCATATATTACATATTCATTAACTCATTTTTCTTTTAGAAACTTAAACATATGGATAAGTGCCACCCACATATGCTGAGCAAGAGCAGATTTAATGTCAGAAACGACTACATTTTAGACTGCAGCTGTTGCCTTATGTGCTGTTGTTTTGGAAATACTGAAAGGTCATGGGCCTCTCAGAGGTTGAAGGCCACCATATTGGGATCACTGATTCATTACAGCATCTTCATTTTACAGACAAGGAAATTTAGGTCCAGAGAGGTTTAGGTGAGTTGCACAGGGTCACATAGCTTTTCAGTAGAAGAGCCAGGACTCTGCCCCTGGAGATGGACTCAGGGATGAATGAGGAATGATAGCAAGTCTAGAACCCCTGTAGATGTTTTTCCAAGTTTGAGGGAGTATAGGTGGGAAATTGGATCACACCTTTTTGTTTTTATTTCACAGGTCATTAAAGGCCTAGATTCTGATGCCAGCTGAATGAATCACTCTGTAGCCCAGAGTTTAACAATATTAATCTACTTTTCTCAATTTGTTATCTTCATTTAGCATAGAGGAGTAGAGATTACGTGTAACAGATGCTGTGAAAAGTGCACAACTTCAGATAGTGTCCCTTGTCCCCCTCAAGGCTCTGTGTTATGAATGAGGCAGAGAGAGACTCAGAGGCTCTGGCTAGATTCTTTGGGCTGACCCCTCCCCTAGACAAGGGGGCCACACTTCCTTTCCCCTGCCTGCCTTCTGGCTGGAGAGCCCCTGCTGCCTGCCCCCCACCCCACAGCAGGGTTTGGTGACTGCCTCAGGGTCACCTTGAGTTTGTAACTCTGGGCCCTCTGATTCTATTCATAGTCAGAAACATGATGGTTCTAACCTCTATGTAATTAGTATTTCAAAACTATTCTTACATATTATCAGAGAGTAGATCATACTGGGGAAAAATTCATTGTTGCATTCTACATACGCATTGCAAAAGTACGCTTTGAGAAGGCGAGATATGAAAATGTTTTCTGTGCTTTTGTCTATGCAATGGTATAATTTGCTTTTTTTTCTTTTATAATGAACAAATATTTTTTTTTTTTTACAGTGAACAAATTTTCAGCAATCAGCACATAAACATTTACAAATCTTAAATTAATGCTGCCCAATTTGGAAGGCTATGATTTCCTCACCATCTGTGAATTTGCTCTATGTGATCTCACAGTCTTTTTGGCACTTGGGCATTTTGCCTAGCAGCGGAGTTAGGGCCCTTTTGTGGCCCATGGCAGAATGATTCTCCCAAAACCCATGGGGACCATTTGCCAGGAGGGGCAGAGCCCCAAGGCAGGAGGAAGATGGATAGGTCAGATTTTCCCCCAGTGTCAGCTGTGGCGTGAGGCTTTTGTTTTTTGGAGTCTGAAAAAGGAATTCCCACAGTCTAATCGAAGCACACCAATGACATCAAGAAGCCAAATCAAAATGGTACCCGACTTGCTGCCACTTCGTGTCATCCACCACCCTCAAGGCCAACCTCTGATAGCACAGAAACTTGGGTGCTGACTATTTTTCTCATTTTCTTTTTATTATAAATAATATCAAAATGTGAAGGCATTTTAAGAATTCCCAGGCATGGATAGCGCGTCTGAGCAGTTTACATTTTCCTCTTACCTTACCAGGGCCCTGGGAGAAGGGAGAAAACGGAAATGTGAAGGGATACGTGGGGACCTGGACACTGGCGATTCTGACCACTTTGGTGCCATCATGTGCCTGTCAGCAAACCTTTGGGTGTTGTTGGTGTGGAGCATTTCTTTTTTGTAGATATAATATTGTGCTTTTATTTTCACTTAAAAATAATAAAGGTGAAGTTGTTCTTCACTTCCAAGTCCTGTCCCCCCACCCCCTGCCACTTATGAGGCCTTCTGCAGACCACCTGTGGTCCCAGCCGTGTCACCTGGGCACAGAGGAGGGCACACCCATGCATCGCCCTCCCCGGTTCACCTGGGCCTGCAGAATTGTCTCTTGTTCCTTCAGCACTTTGGCCTGAAGTTTCCACTCTGCCGCCTGGTTCAGCAACTATGAGAAGAGAGAATGTGTAGAGAGACTGTCAAATTGTCTTTTAGATTGCTATAATTTGTGTATAAAACTCAATAACTTGCTCATTAACCCTCAAGTAATTTTTCAGAACTTTGTAAAGAATCTGAGGAAGCTAAGAAAACAATTGGTCTAAAAAGTTGGATTCTCAACTAAAAACTTGTGGTTTTAATTACAGAAAAAAAAAAAAAAAGAAAAAGGAAAAGAGTCACCAACTCAAGCATGAATCACACAAAATTCAACTTCTCACCAAATTCTGGAAGCTTTTCCAGTAATTCTGACCAACCATCATTCAGCCTCTGCCGGAACAGCTCCAGAGCATCCCCGGCTGTGGCATTGTCGTCAGCAACTGTTTCTTTATATTAAACCCAAAGTTACTCCCTAGACCACTGTTCTCTACCATAGCACGCATGATACAATAAGAAATATGTATATATTTAGTCTGTCCCTGGTTCCTGGCCCAGAGCTTCTGACATGCATTGGAATCTCTTTGGGAACATGTTAAAATGCAGATCTCTCTCAGAGAGTATAACTAAGGAAGTACAGGGTGGGGTTGAAATCTGTACTTACAGCAAATACCCAAGATGGTTTGGCCGTTGGTGGGCCATGGATTACATTTTGAGAAATACTGGGTTAGAAGTTTGACCTATTGTTCTAAATCCTGCCCTCTGGGAGCTGATGGGTTGAACAGAAAGGCTGATTTTAGCATAAAAAGACACGTATTTAAATCATGTAATTTTAACTGAAGATGATGTTCATTTATTTATCAGTTTCGATGTAGGGCTGTGGTCTTTGTTTTGGGTATGGATCTTCTGATTGGAGTTCAGAGTTTTGTTTTGTTTTAAAAAAAATCAGATCCATAATGTGCTGTATAAGATTTCTACATTGTTGTTGTGCGTGTGTCTAGCACCAATAGTGCTAGAACCTAAAAATACTTGTGAAGCAGCTTGATTGGATAATTCTCAGAGTTTCCCACCTTTCCTCCAGTTTTTGATAGCTACTCACATATCTAGTTTTACAACTGTTTTTTGCTATTTGCTTGCATCTGGTTTTTCAAAGTAGTAAGCGTAGTTTTTGTAGAAACAATTCTTTCTTTTCATACTTATATTTCATCAGCTTATGTATCATTCTGTTGATTTATATGCTATAAGAGTATAACTGGAAACAAAAGATTTGCACACAGAGCTGAATCTTGGTAAGCTCTATCTTACTGAACTGGGGCAAATATGTGTAACTGTCCCAAAAGTGGCTTAGTAGACACCAGAGTCGACATGCTGTGGGCACACCCACTAGGTTAGGTTGCCCAAAGTTTGTCTTTTTGTTGCCATGTTTAAAAACTAAAGTTATTTAAAAATTACTGTTCTAACCAATTGAATTGATTCTGGTCTGATTTTAGGTAAATGGAAAGCCCATGATCAAATGTTAAATGACCAAATTTGAATAATTGGCCCATTGACTATGTCTCACATCTCTCTTTCTCCCCAGTAGCACACACCTGCTTAACTCCTACCTCTGAACCACACCTCTGACTGTGACGCACTGTCACGGTGAGTTGGGCTTTGGGAACTGACACATGTGGGACTGAAACACATCTTGTTCACTTAGCACTGTGCGACCTTAAACAAGTTGCATGACTTCTCTGAGCCTCAGTTCTCTCATCTGTAGGGTGGCCCTATAGCTTTTTGGGGAGTGCTTGGGTGAATTGGATAGCAGTAAACACCACCCCTCAGTTTCATCAACCCAAAACTCAGGAGTCATCCTTGAGTCATCTGCTCCCTTCCCCACTGTCACCAGCTTCAGGTCTGCACCATTACCTGTTGGGTTTACATGGAAAACAACTTTTGTCCATCTCCACCTCTCTGCTGCTACCTCCCTAATCCAAGTCATCATCATATCTCATCTGGATGCTCTCAGAGCCTCCTAACTGTCTTCCTGCTTTCTTGTCCCTCTGCAGTCCATTTTCCACCCAGGAGCCAAATCAGTCTTTTACAGATGCAAAGCAGATCATGTCACTTCCTTCACTAAAACTACCCAGTACTTTCCCACTATATTTAGAATGAAATCCAAATGGCTTTATAAGCCATACAAAGCTACACAGTATGGCCCCTACTTACCTCTGCAACTTCATTTTGAACCTTTCCCCATGCTCTGGCTTCCCTCACCTTCTCCTATTTCTGGAGCATGCCAAGCTGCTTCCGGCAGCAGGGATTTGTTGCTGGAGATGGGCTGCTGCTAAAGGCGGCGCTCCACGTCCAGCTCCTTATCGGGTGGGACTTGGCTCAAGCATCCCCCCTCTAAGGGCCTTCCTGGTCACCCAGTATAAAGTAGGTCCCCTCCTTTGGCCCCTTCTCAGTTCCTCCTTATTTCCCTAGTAGCCACTTATTATCTGAAATGACCCTTCCTGGTTTGTTGGCTTGTCTATTGCTTGCCTCTTGCCAGTTAGGCTCTAATCTCCATGGTAGGAGATGGCCCTTCTCTGTTTGTCCACAGCTATAGAAATCCCAGCACCTAACACAGCGCTTAGCAGATAATAGGCACTTTGAAACATATGTGTTGAATGGGTGAATGAGTATTTCATGTAAAAAATAGTGTAGGTACAGTGCCTTGTGTTGGGATGGCCAGTTTAGTTCTCCAAAACAGCTCCGGCTCTTCCTCCATCAGTCTAGTTCTCTTTGACCGTTATCAAAATAACTTTCTCAGAGAGTCTCTGACACCAAGGCAAAGCAGATATGCACAGTGACTAAAATGATAAGTACATATTCCTTTTCTCGTTTGTGGCGCTCCTCTGCTTCCTTCATCATTTCTTGTGCCTGCTCGAGTTTTGCATCCACCAGTTTCTGCTGCAGTTCTCTGTGTTTAAATATTTTGTCCAGGTGCTAAAAAAAATAAAGTATACATATAAGGATTGGTTTACTATTGGTGCTTAAAATGTACAATAAAAAATTCACATGAACACATTTATATTAAAGCCATAAATTGTTGAAGCGTCCCATACTCTGCACTGCACAAAAGTGGCTGCAAAAGGTGGAGGTGCCAGAGTTCAGCAGTGTTAATGCCAAGAGGTACTGACATTATTTTTCTAAATATGGTAACTATTAGATATGATGCTATTTATTATGTTGGACAGCACAGAGTCCAGGGGTTCTCAAACTTTTTAAACAGGGGGCCAGTTCACTGTCCCTCAGACCGTTGGAGGGCCGGACTATAGTTTAAAAAAACTATGAACAAATTCCTATGCACACTGCACATAGCTTATTTTGAAGTAAAAAAACAAAACGGGCAAAAACACCCAGCGGGCCAGATAAATGTCCTAGGCGGGCCGCATGTGGCCCACGGGCCGTAGTTTGAGGACGCCTGGCACAGACACTGATATATACTGCAAGGGCTAGCATATTATCACTTGGTATTTGGGCTCTTTCTATGAATATAAAACCACTTTTAATCACAACATTAGTAAAATTTACCATGATGAATTCTCCACATTCTTGCCTCCAGGATTATGAGAAAGCCGTGGGGCACCAACATGTGGTCCTAGGTCTGGGAGTGAGGCCTGAGCCCCCCTGAAATCTACTCTGTTGCTCTGGTGGGGCTGACAGGGCCAGGGGTCACAGATGGATGGATATGCGAATGTCAGACTTCTCCATGCCTTTTGACCTCTGGGCTTGCTTGGTGACCAGAAGCTTTCTGCTCTACCTCCATGTGAAGAACTTCTGGTCATTTGGAAGTCACATCAGAAAGAGGACATGTGGAATTCTACCCTTGGGCTTTACGTAGAATCAGTCCCAGAAATATACAGCTAGTACACCAGGCCGTTCCCACCTGAGATCTCTCTGAAAAGTGAGGACATTTTCCCTTCACTCCCTCGTTCTTCTTTAGTCTGAACCTATGAGAGCGGGATCGATGGTCCTGACAAGATGAACTGGTAGCACAGCATTTTGCCTTACTGTGAGGAGTTTCTTGATTCACCTAACTACTGCGACCATATGCCATTGGCTCTGTTTTGTTTTTTTCTTGATAAAATCTTAGCGTGTTGCCAGCAGAGCCATTTTGACAATGCTATGTTACATTTCAAGGCAGAGATTTAAAATTTGGGTGGGATGGGGAAAGGAATATGAAATATCAAAATCCTGAGGGGCATCTAGAGTCTTAAAAATATAATTTTGAGATAATAAAAGACCATTATAGTTCTTCTAATATAAACGACTGAAAGCAAAAGTCTTTGGTTTTTGTGACTGTGGGTAAGTGATCAATCTCATAGCTTCTGCTTCCTATCTATACAATGTGGACACTATGTTATTGTCTAAAGCATAAGATTGTTGAGACAATTAAATGATGTATTGTGTGTAAAGTACAGCACTTAGCACATTGAGGGATATGAACTAAGCACTGAATAAATAATATCATCATCATTATTATTACATTATTAATATTAGTACTATTATTGGCTTGTAGGGTATACCAGGCGATAATACAGACCCTTAATTTAGATGACACGGTGATTCCTAAGAGGGAGTGTGTGAGTTATTTTTGGCTGCATAGAAAGGATTTTCAAAAGACTGAGAAATATTGTTTCCAGGCATAACTGTGCCCACAGCCCACCGCTTTCTATTTATGGCTTTTGGTTTGCCGTGATTCCAGTTTTGAAGAAATCCCATATGACTTTCAGTCAGGTATTTTGCAATACCATCTGTCTTTATTTTGGCTGGTAAAAGAAATCCAATCCTAAATATTAATCATTTGAGAGGGCTGGCCCTAACGGTCTTGTTAACCAAGTTCCCCGCGTTCGCAACCCAGAGCCGCGTCTACGCACAGGTCTTCTACCGTGTCGGGTGTGGTTCTCACCTCCTCTCTGAGCTCGTACTGATCGATGATGCTTTTCAGTTTTTCCGCGAGCTCTGTGTTCTCCTGACAGAGCTTCATGTTTCGCTCACTCTGCTGTTCGATCTGAGCCTGGATGTCTGTCAGGGTGCTCTGGAAATGACTCGTGATCTCCTTCCTTTTCTCTTCTTCCTCGCGTGCCCTCTGAAGGGTCTCTTCCTGAGGACACAAAGCAAAATATTTTGTTATGCTGGTTTAAAGGCGCCCTGGGTTTACAGACTCGGGATTAGGTCACTTGAAAGGAGATTAGTGCGCAGAGTTAAGTGGGGTGTTTTTTTTTTCTCAGTTCTTTACAGCTAACGTTGCTCAGTCCCAAAATAAATGTGTGAGCAAAGGTTTCAGCTGTGAGTACACAGTCACTCCAAGCAGGTGCTCTGAGGGCCTGGAATTTGATAGTTGGTGATGAATAGGCTTGTTTTAAAGATGACAGGTTTCCTGCCGAGTGAATGGACTGCAGCGATTTCTAACAAACAGGCAGTCACGCGGTTTTGATCTCTTGGCTGTGGCCTGGAAGAAAGGCCACTGGGTTTCACTGATTGATGAGACAGGCCATACGTTCCTTCGGTTGGGTACAGGAAGAACAATAGATCTTATATTCTCCCATAAAAACCATGGCATATTGACCACACAATTGTATTACCCAAGTTGTGTAAATACAAGTGATCACAGTATAAACTTTCCCTTAGTGAGAAAAAGCTTTCATCAAAAAGCTAAAAGGAAACTAAGATAGATACAGATCAAGTACAACCACTCAAGAATATAAAAGGAAATCTTTCCAAACATGCTGGATAGTTTGTTTCTGAAAGAACAATCATTACACGTGTCACACAGGGTAATTAAAATGTTCAATGTAAATTTTGAGTCTGAAAGCAATATTAAGTTTCAACTTTTCTTTAACTCTAAAATGAAACATCTAATTTTCTCCCTTCTGCTTTGTTAACGTTGAAGAATTGGAAATTAACTTTTATATCATTTCTGTTCTTTTTTCTCCTAAATCAAAACTCTCTATTCATTGCTAACCACTAACAATATGCTCAAATTTCCTCCATATCTATATTGAGAATTGCTTTGTAACTGTTCAGCTCATTCTTTTAGAATAAAAGGGTTTAATCTTGCTACATCATACCAAAGATAGAGACACTTACATTACTGACAGATGATACAGACATTTTAGGATTCCTTTCAGTTCTGATTAATTGTTAATATGAAAGCCTGCTTCATTGTTGGCAAGTAAAATTATACTGCATTTAATTGCCTACCAAATTCAAATTATGTAACA
This sequence comes from Cheirogaleus medius, assembly GCA_008086735.1. Lineage (NCBI taxonomy): Eukaryota > Metazoa > Chordata > Mammalia > Primates > Cheirogaleidae > Cheirogaleus > Cheirogaleus medius. The sequence continues at coordinate 84,995,966 of VBSM01000361.1, forward strand.
GGACTTTTAAAAAGAAATAATAATATTAACAGAAGTAATTGTACAAATCTTTATTACGATAGAATAACGTGATCAAAATAAAAGCTGATGCTGAAAATATATGTTCTGGAAATATTTTATCATTAGATTTCTTCTTTCCTCTACAATAGTAACACATTTCCTAACTTAATATGGCTCCTGACATCAGAATTATAATTTATTCATGTTATAAACTTCTATTAAGCAACTTCTCAGGGATATCAAGGATATTGTACTTCCTGATCCAAAGGGATTAACTGAGATGTTATTTCCCTGAACTTTATACACTAACACTTACTATATGTATTTCACTAAAAATGATTGTGTCCATCAGCTAAGAGTAACTAAATATACATATAATAGTGATCATTTTCTCATAGCTCCTGATTAAGAAGTTAGCAAGTTTGAAATCATAGAACTACACAGACAATGATCTGAATTCCATTTGTATTTATAAATATTCTATCCATGAATGAATAAATGAAAGAACCACTCTAAGCACCCCAGCAAGTCTGAGCTTTTCACTGGGAGCTGATGGTCAAACCATCATAGCACTCAATCTTGGCCCACAAAACAGCATCTTGCATTTTACATTATACTGGTTTTCAATGAGACAAAAATAAATCTAGCAAAATCTTATAAAATTTGATAAAGAATTTGCAATCATTTGGACAGTGTTGGAGATAAAATTTTCTTTTCTTCATCAAACACATTATTCAAAGTGAAAATTAATAATGTCAATAAGATTGAGCAACAAAGTCTGAAATAACTAAGAAAAAAAACTTTGCAAGCATCCTTGTGTATTTTAGAACTCAGGCTGTGCCTGGCACATAATCCATAAGTATTCAATAAATGTTTATTTAATGAATCAATGAATTATTAATTTATGTACAGACATATGAGTATCTTGGACTAGATGATTCCTATAGACCTTTCCACATTAAAATTCTATGATATTCTGATAATAAATGCTACTTATTTTTTAGGAAAATAATTTCCCTGAGACACTTACCCATCTCATACTAGGCAGTTCTCTTTCAATAGAGTTTGAGGTTCAGATTTATTGCTTTAAATATATGTAGTATTTTGTAGAAACAAGCCCATATGTCAGACTTTCACTGGTCTTTTTAAAATTATCCTAGATTGTGAGGTTGTGTGTATGTGTGTGAGACTCATTGAAGAAGCAATATTAATAAAGAACAGTAAAAGTTAAAATTTATGGTGGTGGAAAGACCTCGCTATGCATTCTCTTTGTATATCTTCCCAAGCTCCTAGCACATGAATTTTGGATTCAGGTATACTTAGGCTGTTTCTCCAGTATGGCCAAGGAAGCTCATATGAAGTTGACCCCTCTGCAGACAACAACTATAAACGCTGGTTGAAATGACTTAAGGGCACTGGAGAGTAAACAAAATCAGATTCTGGAGGGAAGTTGGCACTTGTATATAATGTAAGTTTCCCATTTTTTACAGCTTTTAGCTTACAGGGAGACTGCAGTTGGCAACAGCATACAGTAGGTAAAATTCTCATAGAAAACATACTATCTTTCTGGTCTGAAGAATGAGAGTACAGAGTTCTGGACAACTATAGCCACTGGAAGGGGAGGGAAGATCACCAGGAAGGAAAAAGTCAGAGAAGTAGAGCCCTAAGTTCTGTGAATAAACTTAGCTCAGATCTCTGACTGACCCTGAACCACACATGTGCAAGGTAGACTCAAAGCAATTTAACTAAAGGAAAAAGAACTTAACTGAGATTTGAGCTGCTGCCCCAGAGATGAATTTATAGTTTAAATCTAACCAAATTAACTGCCAACTTTAAAAAAAATAATCAAAATTCTTCAAAGTACAGTAGAATCCACATTTTTCCACAATATTAACAGTCACAACATCCAGGATACACTCAACAATGACTTGCCATATGAAGAACCAAGAAAATGTGACCCATTCTCAGAAGAAAAGACAATCAGAGGAGGCCTGTTATATAATGACCCAGATGTAGAATTAGCAGACAAGAATTTATTTTAATTTAATTATTTAATTTAATAATTTATTTTTAATTTTTTTAGAGACAGAGTCTTGCTCTGTCATCCAGGCTGGAGTGCACTGGCCTGATCATAGCTCACTGTAACCTCAAAATCTTGGGCTCAAGCAATCTTCCTGCCTCATCCTTCAGAATAACAAGGACTACAGGCATGTGCCATCACACCCAGCTAACTGTTAAATTTTCTGTAGAGGCAGGGTTTTGCTATGTTGCCCAGGCTGGTCTTGAGCTTCTGGCCTCAAGCAATCTTCCTGCCTCAACCTCCCAAAGTGCTGGGATTTTAGGCATGAGCCACCATTCCTAGCTCAGGCAAGAATTTTTAAACAGATATTATAACTATGCTCAATGATGTAAATGAAAATATTATCTGAATAAATGAAAAGATAGAAAATTTCAGGTGAGAGAAATAATCTATAAAAAAGAATGAAATGGTCCAGGTACAAGTTGCTCACACCTGTAATCTTACCACTTTGGGAAGCCAAGGTCAGAGGATTGCCTTGAGGCCCAGGAACTTGAGACCAGCCTGGGCAACATAGTAAGACCCTATATCTACAAAAAGTAAAAAAAAATTAGCTGGGTGTGATTGCATGTGACTATAGTTCTAGCTACTTCAGAGGCTGAAGATGGGAGGATTACTTGAGCCCCGGAGGTTACAGTGAGGTATGATAGGATCACTGCACTCTATCCTGGGTGATAGAGTGGGACCATGTCTCAAAAACAAACAGACAAACAAAAAAAGCCAAACAAACCAAAAAAAAAAAAAAAAAAAAAAAAAAAAAAAAAACCACCCCAAACCGGAAACCATCACAACCAAATGAAAATTCTGGAATTAAATTTACAGAATCTGAAATATAAAAGTAATTGGATAGGTTCAGAGCAGAATGAAAATAACAGAGGAAAATGTCAGTGAATGTGAAGATAGCCCAATAGAAATGATATAATCTGAAGGTAAAAGACTAAAAGGATTGGTGAAGGACATGAAGAAAGACTGAAAGACTTGTGGGACAATATCAAAAGGTCTAACACACACAGAATCTTAGAAGTAAAGGATAAAGAGAGAGACAGAGTGGGAGGAACGGGGCAGAAAAAATATTTAAAGAAATAATAGCTGAAAAAGTTGCAAATTTGGTGAAAGACATACAATTACAGATACAAAAAGCTTAGCAAATACCAAGAAGGATACATACAAAGAAAACCACTCATTTCCATACAGTAGTCAAAGCTGTGAAAATTGATGGTCAATAGAAAGACCTTGGACAACTGATTTGGATGGCTGACTGTCAGTTTCTTTATCAATAAAGTGGAGATATTAACTCATAGGGTTTTTATGAAGATTAAATAACATAGGAAAAGCACTTAGCACTCTGGCATAATCATGATCCTTAATGTCATTGTTCTGTAAACCATTACTGAGAGTGCGTAGGTACAATTATGAGGTTTCCTGTCACTTCCATCATTCTGTCTTTGAATGCTACCCAAGGAGACCAAGCTACGTCATTCTACTCTTTGAATCTCTTTGTTGATAAACTTTCCCCGCCATATCTAATTTAATTTTTATCTCCTTCCTATGTAACATTGCTGAGAGCCAGGAGATTTATGTGAATACAGAGTACTATCACTTGGATACATATCTTGAGTTGAGGAGAATGCGTCCATTCCCAGGACTCCCCAATCCAGCCTGGGTTTCTGTGTGCTGCTAGTGCAGTTGTTGAAGAGATACCAGTGACCCATCTCCTAAAACTTGTGATTTAAGATTTAGAGCTCATCACACTGGCCTTCCATTTCCCAGATATCGAAAACCATTATTCTCTTCTTTTATTCTTCTTGACTCATTGTAAAACTTCAGCAATGATTTTCATGTCTCTGTTTCTTGAAGTATCTCCTTTTAGACACATTTAATAATAGCTACCTCACAAGAGCAGGGGTGTGTAATTAATTACTGTTTGTCAAAAGCTTTAGGATCTTCAGCTGGAAAGGGGATTGTGGACGCACACGGTATTATCTTGGAGAGCCCTGCATCTTGCTGTATTGAATGGAGCTGTGTATAATCAAATTAACTACACTGCTAGGGGCTTATGCTGTAATTAATGGAATCCATGCAGACTGAATGAAGTGATCAGTCTATTATTTTTAGATTGAATAATTAAGTCTGAAGAGCTTCAGTGATATTTTCCAGTAGCTTCTTTTTTTCAGCTGACTATTGACATTTTGGCTTTCAATACCACTTTATCTTGTCAACTAGCTTTGTGTCAATTTCTCTCATGTCATGCAGAATTCATTATAATACAATAAAAATGTTTAATCTTTACAAGTTTATATTTTAAAGAGAACTAAGGCCTATTTTAAAAACAAACTCAACGTGATAAAAAGGGAAGGGGAATTGCACACACTTAATGAAGGGCCTGCACAGTGTCAGTTACTGGGTGGGCACCTTACAGATGGGACCTCATTTAATTTTTCCCCAACCACGCAGTGAAGCTGGTATAATATCCATTTTATGGATGGGGAAACAAGCTCTTAGTTTATTTTACCTCCCTAGTAAGCAAGTGGCAGAGCCAGTATTTGAACCTAAGCCTCTCTGATTCTAAAACTCACACTCTTTCCACAAGTAGCAGAATCCTGTGTCTGTGCACCATGCAAGAGAGTGTGTTGTTTTGAGCCAGGGTGACACATACCTTCAGGGTCTTGTTGTGTCTCTGCAGCTCCCGGCACAGACTCTCCAGTTTGCTTCGAGCGAGGATAGCTCTGCTGTGTTCACTTTGTAACTGGTCCTTTTCTTTTTGGATTTGTGCCTGTTTCTTTTGTAGGAGCTTTAACTTCTTTTGCTCAGTGCGATGTTCATCCAGCTAGACATAGAGATGCAAACGTGAAAGAAAATGGCAGGAATCTCTTTGGAGTTGATAGAACACAAGCAAAACCCAAAGATCACTCAATGGTTGTTTGGATACATTTTTTTTTCTTTTTTGCTATTATCTGTCCCCTCTGAAAGTAAATGAACTTCACAAATGTCACCTTTGTTGTACTAGTAGATACAGTTTTTAGAGCATAACACTTATAGGTTTTCATTTTTATTATTAATCTCTTCTCACTTCAATCTTTTCAGGGAGTGGTCTGTACATATTTTTCTTGAGTCTATCTAACAATGCCAGCCAATATTGGAAAGCATGTCTCAGAATTTGTAAACAGCCAGCATTTATGACAATACCTTGCACAAGGCAACAGTCAACAATTTGTCTGCTTGGGTTACCTTTATTTCTCATAATTCTTTCCCAAAACAAGATTATAGTACTATTTTATTTTTATTTTTTTACCTTATTTCAGAATATTACGGGGGTACAAACATTTTGATTACATGTTTTGCTTTTTGTGCAGTTTGAGTCAAAGTTATAAGTGTGCCCATCACCAAGGCAGTGTACACTGTGCCTGTTAGGTGTCAATTTACCTGTCTCCTCCACCCCCTCTGACCTGTTTGGTTTCCATTGAGTTTTACTACAATATGTGCACATGGGTGTTGATCAATTAGTTTTAATTTAATAGTGAGAACATGTGGTGTTTGTTTTTCCATTCTTATGATACTTCACTTGGAAGAATGGTCTCTAGTTCCATCCAGGTTGTTACAAAAGCTATTAGTTCACCTTTCTTATGGCTGTGTAGGACTCCATAGTATACCACATTTTAGTAATCCACTCATGTATTAATGGGTTGAATCAACTTGGGTTGATTCCACATTTTTTTATTGTGAATTGTGCTGCAATAAACATTTGAGTGCATGTGTTTTTATAGCACTATTTTTAAAAATAGGAAAGAGAAAAGCAGCCTCCTGGTAAACAGAAGATGAAGTCCTCTTCTTTAAAATTTTGGGCTCTGGGTGTGGATTGTTTGGGTGCAGATTATTTGGGTGTGGAAAAGGAGGAGAAGAGAAAGTACTCTTCCACTACCTAAGCATTGATAGGTTTTCACCAAAGTATCAGCAATAACCACTGCATAACTCAACTATATGAATGGCAAATATCTGACATGCCCTGCACCCAGCCCACCCCCACCCCCTCTGTGCTTGTAGGGAAGAAATATGACGCTGGTTCCTGCGAGCCTAGGTGACCTCTCCTAGCATCCCTCCAGCAGCCCCAACTAAAGCACTGTATCAGGGGTGGCATGGAAAAATGAAACCAATTTACCACTGTACTTTCCACCTTGGGATGTTAAAGTTCTAGGGAAGGATTGCCAGATTAAATATAGGATACCAGTTACATTTACATTTCAGATAAATAAGGAATATTTTTGTGTGTGTGTAAGTATATCCCAAATATTTCATGGGACATAATTTTACCAAAAAATTATCTGTTGTTTATCTGACATGTAAACTTAACTGAGTGTATGTATTTTTATGTGTTACATCTGGCTACGTTATTATGGGGCTCTAGAGCCGGGTGGGGGGAGGTGGAGCGGGGATACCAATCTCCAGGTGCTTCTGGTTCCTCACGGAGCCAAATGGGTACCCGCACCACGTGAGCCTGGACACGTGTCTTAGTTTCCTGGTTTTGAAAAAGCATTTGTTCTTTCTACATGCACTAGATGAACAGTACTGATGAACAGCACTAGATCAACAGTACTGTCACACTTTCTTCAGTTCACATCTTATTTCACTTCTTTCCCCCTCTCTCCTGCCACACTGAGATAACGATTATAAACCCCTGCCAGATTAAGCTAAGGATATTTATATATGATATTCTATCTTTACATTTATGTGCAGTTTCTACTTATTAGTGGGAATTAGCATTGGAAAAAACAAGACCCATGTTACTAAAAATATTGATTGACATTGCTATCTTCCTTGGAAAATCAGTGATATTTTGTTTTATATTTCTCATGCTAAATTCCTGTTCATAAGACAGATGTGGTCCTTTCATTTTGCACCATAGTTATTAGAAAGGGGTGAAATTTCTCATGCTTATATTTGGATTTTAAATGACCTATTGTCCTTTCTTGAGTTTAAATATTGTTATTATTTTTGTTGCCATCATGGTTTAGACTTTACCTTTTTTTTTTTAGACTTTACCTTTTGAAGACTAAACCATATGTCTGGGCTTCTCAACCTCAGTACTATTGACATTTTGGACCAGATAATTTTTTTGTTGTGGGCACTGTCCTGTGCACTGTAGGCTGTTTAGCACCATCTCTTGCCCCTCCCCACTATGTGCCAGTAGCACCACCCAATTGTGACATCCCCAAGTACCTCCAGACATGCCTATTGTCCCCTGTTTGGGGAACACTGTCCTATGTGGCTTTCTCTGCTCTACATGTGTCTTATAAGTTGGAAGAAAGATGATTTGTGCTTGCTCATTGGCCATTCAATGTTTCAGTTTTACTGCAAGATCATGCAAATTTAGAATTTAGCTAGGTCTACTTTGCTTTGCTCTATAATAAAAACCCTTCACTTTCTGACTTTGTTTTAAGTGTGTGGATAATTTTGTTCAAATACTCAGGCCCATGCGAATGCATATGAATGCATGGAGTTTCTTAACAAATGAAAGCAAACATGTTGCAACTGAGTCAACTTTGGTCAAATGCTGGCTTTGCAATTTAACAATGCTCGCATGTAGGCCTTGTTCTGTACAATTGTAATGGGCATATAGGATTTGTATCTGCAATTTGTCTTGTTCTTTCTTTCTTTTTTACTAAGTTAAGAAAGTAAAATTAATGCCAAGCGCCAAATTAAAATCATATTACTGACGTTGTTTTAACTACATAAAAATTGAGGAAATTTGCAAAAAATATTTCTCCCAGGCCATTTCTTAATTTAATCATGAGGTGTCTTTATTTATTAATGAACTTATCCTTATTTATTAATGACTACAATGGCAGATAGTATTACAGGATTCAGACTCTGCAAGGATGAGTGAGCTGGAGTGGCAGTTTAATTCACAGCTTTGAATTTGATGATTTATTCCATATGAATACTTATATTTCAGACACTTTCTATATTAATGTCCAAATCAGTGGGCAAGGAAATAGGCTTTAGTTTCCAAGTAAAAAATTAAAATTCCTTGTAATTTTTCTTTTCTGAAAAGGAAATGTAATGGGTTTTTTGGCTCAATTTTCTCCTATTCATTTTTTCTAGAATGATCTTTTAGGTTTAAAACCATTTTATAGGAGATGATATAAATGCCAAAGTTTAGGAAGTAAGGCTTGAATTGAGTAGAGTCTCTAAAAATATAACCTCTGCAGGGGTGACTGCTTGGCTATAGGTCAAATAGGTGCAGGGAGTTCCCTGAGCCCAGGAACAGTCCCGGCTTATGGAGAAAGTCTTGGTCAGACTGGAGAAGTTGATTCTTCTGCAATATACTGTTGTGGGACTGCAGCACTGTAAACAGCTTTCTGTGCTAGTGTAGAATCCTGCCCAGTCCAGTCAAGTATAGAACATGGCATTGGAAACTAAACATGAATGGCCTTGGTAATTGAAGTGGCAAAGGAAAAATGGTATGGAATATACTGAAAACAGCAAGGATGGATAGGTGAGAGTAGTATGGAAAGGTGGGAGTGGGGACCAAACTATGGAGGGGGGATGTTATTTTTGACACCTAACAGTTGATGATATTGAAATGGTTACTGGCCAATGCTATACAAGTTGTGATAAAATTGATATACTGATAGTTGTTTTGCAAATTTCTACCAGTCTGTTGGAAAGCAATATGGCCATAAAGTTTAAAACCAAAAAGCATTCATCTCGTTTGCTTTAGTAATCCCATTTCTGGGGTTTTTTTCTTAAAATAATAAAAACAAAGGAGAAGGAGCAAATCTCGTGCATGATGATGTTCATTGCAACAATATCTGGTAAAGCAAAACAGTGGGAGGAATCTAAATGTCTCCAAATTAGTGGATCAGTAGATACAGCCATTTAATGGAATATAACACCACTTTTATAAAATATAATTGTAAAGACTGTAAATTACATGGGAAAATGTCATATGAACCAAGAAAATCAGATACCAACTTACATGTACTTTATGACCGTAATTATAATAAAAAGTATCTCGTGAGACTGCAAATTAGTGCAACCTTTGTGGAAAAGAATTTGGAGATACCTCAAACAACTAGAAATAGAAATACCATTTGACCCTGCAATAGTATTGTTGGGCATCTACTCAAAAGAGCATAAGTCATTCTATTATAAAGACATCTGCACCCGAATGTTTATCGCAGCACAATTCACTATTGCAAGGTCTTGGAAACAACCCAAGTGCCCGTCAATTCAGGAATGGATAATTAAAATTTGGTATATGCTCACAATGGAATATTACTCAATTCCAAAAAACGACAGTGAATTAGCACTGTTTATGCTATCCTGTATTAAGCTTAAACCTATTATCCAAAGTGAGGCAACACAAGACCAGGAAAATGGG
>VBSM01000361.1:85005523-85069120 GCA_008086735.1 Cheirogaleus medius
ACCCTAACAATATCTGTACTCCCATAATATAATGAAATAAAAGAAAAAAAAGTATCTCTGCATATGCAGTAGAACTTGAAAAAATGCATAAAACGAAGTTCGTGTTTTAGATGATGGGATTAGAGATATTTTTGTTTGTTTTATGTGTTCAGCATTCTTATATCATCATATTGTGGTTTGTGTGGTTAAAAAGTAATTAAAAAGTATTGTTGGCAGAGTTAAGCAATCAGCCAGTCACTTAGAGTTTCAGAATTTTCTGGGTCTATTGCATGACAATTCAGCATAATGGGATGTGTCAAGCTGGATGGAGAAAATAAATAAAGATCACAGGACTAAAGTCAGAGTGAAAAATAAAGAAAACAATGCACTCGTTAAAATCTGCTCCATACAATAGGGATGAAGGGTTTGTGGGCCTGAAGCTTATTCAGTTTTGGAGACCCTCTTAAAAAAAATAACAAGAAAAGAGAATTAAGTCCAGTGCCTCAGAGCGGACCATGCAAGTGAGAGGCTCCTGAGGTTTAAGCTTCAGTGATAAATCTATTCACTGGGGGGAGCTCAACCTACTGCCTGGAGGAATATTTTTGTTATGTGTCGTCTTAAGCTTCGTTCACTTGTCACTCTTTCTTCAAAAGCACTAAGTAAGTGAAAAAATTTTAGAAAAAGAAGCAGAATTAAAAGAGAAGGCCATTGCCTAGCTTTCCTGGAAAAGATGCTGCATCTCAGATGTGGGTCTCATAATCTGTGTGTTTTATAATCTGCAGGATCAGCTCAGATGTCGCTGTTTTGGGTTCATTCTCAGATCAGCAGGTGTTTGTGAGGGTTCATTGAAACCAGAGATGCTGGTCTCACGAAGCCCTCTCCTTTTCTCCAACTGGCCAATTCTAGGGTGCTGGTAAGGAGACGGTCCACTTCAAACGTTCTCTGATGGTTTGGGAGTGGCTTCCCTTGCCCACATTTATTCAGAGGAAGGCTGCATGGGGAGCATTTAGAACCAGGCACAAAACAATCCACATGGAACACTTTGCCACTGTAGGCAAGCGGTAGAAGGATGTGGATCACAGAGAATAAATATATAAACAGAGCAGGCCAGACAAGAATGTGCCATGAGCTGAGGATGGCATTGACTTACCCCTTTCATTCCTCCCTTTGTACTTCTCAAAAAACCTGGGTATGAGAACTGAATGAAAGTTTGAAGATTTATCTTTATGTCAAGTGTATTACTGTTTTGTTGCAAAGCAAAGAGAACTTCAAAATATCCACAATTTTCAATCTATACTTCACTCTGCCATCCCCCAAAATTACACACACAATTGAAGGTGGCGTCAACTCCAATTCTGTCCTCTGTCTTCCCTTTGCTGTTTGCTGTTTTGCTATTTTTCCTTTTGCTGTTTGCTGTCTTCCTTTTGTAGTTTGCTGTTTTGCTATTTTTCAGCTTTTCTTTTGCTTAAAAATTTTTTCTTTTATAAATGCTAGCATGGGTTTGTTTGAGGTTACTAGCCAAGTTATATAAGAATGCCCATAAAAACTAAGTCTTCTTTTCTCAGCTCTAACGGGAGCCTGAATCCTTCTGACAAAGGGAGCTAATCAAAAAATCTTACCAATTCAGCATACTTCTTGAATAAAAAATCAAGCTTTTCTTCAGGTGTTTGCAACTTGTTCAGATTTTGCATTAGCAGGTTGGCTTCTTTGCCTTAAAAAAAAAAAGACATTTGAAAAAATAAGTGTTGAACTTGCAGTCAAGTGATAAGGGCTCAGATTAAACCACTTGCTAATTGCTACCAACCTTGGCCAAACCACTAACCTATCAGATATAATTTTCTTTTTATGTAAAAAAGATGACACCTACCTTACAGAGTAACTGAAGAATAGATGAGAAGTTTGTGAAAATGTGTGGTACAGTGTCAGGTTCATGGTAGCCTCTCAAATAATGTCTGCTATAACAGTAGTCCCCAAATTTTCAACCCAAGAATCTATTCTTGTTACCTCTCCTCTGTATTCTTAATAATCAAAATAATTTATTTATGGAAGAATAACTCATGCATTTTCCCACTTTAACAAAAAAAGAAGCAAAACAGCCAATGAAAATTTCTGACTAGTAGGAAATGGCCAGTGTTGATACATGGTCTTGCTAGGATTCCAGCCAAAAGCAGAGAAATGTGATGGTGCAATTTGCCCAATTTTTTCCTGTGGTCTTTGTTCTTTTGGTATCTCTTTTTGGAGGAACCAATTCTCTCTTTTCTGTGCATAAACCCATCCCATGAGGTTTGGATGGAAATAACTCCGATCATATTTCCTAGCAAACAGAGAATAAAATCAATAAAGAAGGAAAACAGAGCCAAGATATGTAGGGCCTTTCCACGGGCCTTTTTGCGACTCTATGATATGATGCTGGACTCGGCCTTCCCAGACCTTCCTCTCTCCCAACCTGACCTTAATCTCTGTTAGCGGTTTCATTTTCTGTTCCCAGTTGGAGTTTACGCTACCTTTAAAAATTCATCTGTTCATGATTATTTAACAGGGAGCTTCAGGTTCTTTCTTTTCTTTCTCCATTGTTCTTCCTTTTGTAATTTTCAGGTCAAAGGGCCCATTTGCCTTTCTGCAGATGCCTGGAAATCTTGTCTTCAATCAACCAGTGGGGCTGAGCGTCTGGAGGTAGGAGTGGGACGCTGAGGCTTACGTTTACATTAATTCTATTTTTTCAAACAGTCCAATCGAGGTGGAGCATTTTTCCCATCCTCGCCTATCTGTGAAAGCATTCTGTTGAATCAGAGTAGGGAGAGCAAGCCACACAATAGAGCCTGTTTCCTGCTATATATCTGCTTAAGAATATTAACAACTTTGACAACCTTTCCCCCAAGAACAGACATTTCCCCTTGGCTAGAATATTTTCTTTCATCCTGAAGAGGCAGCTATATCATGGAATTAGGGTTTCCAGATAAATTGTAGAGCATAGGACATATTGTACTAAAAAATTATTTGTTATTTACCTGAAATTCAAATTACACTGGGTATCCTGTATTTTTATTTGCTAACCTGACAACCTTACATGGAATCAAAGAATTTTAGGTTTAGAAGGAACTTCAAAGAGCATCCAGACTAAATGGCTAATTTTATAGATTAAGTATCTAAGGCCCAGAAAAATCCGAAGCGACATGATTAGTGCTGGCAGAGCCATGGCTTAAATCCAAGGCTAGTCTACTTATTCTAATTCACTGCATTCTCATGTGAAAGAAAGTGTGATGCCAAGGAAACCCAGGGAAATACAAGAAAACTGTTGTTTTTTTTTTAAAATGACTCATTTCTAACAGTTTGTTTTGTCTATCTTTGCCCTATGAGTCAGTGCAGATTTAGAGACATGGCCTAAAGCAGGGGGGAGGCTGGTGTGAGTGGGGTCCTCTCAGCTCTCCAACTATGGCCTGTGGCACAATGTGGAGCCCTTTGCAGCTGATAATCGCAGCTGCCCCGCCCCTGCCAGGCCCGTGCTTCGAGTTATTCCTCCAGCAGCAGGGGTGGATTTGCGTTGGTCAGACCATCCCTTCACCCTTGTCTTCAGTCTGGGGAAGGTGCCCTCATGAAGGACACTGTCTTGAGTGTCATCTATCAAAGGCAAGAGACTGTGCTGTAGATCAGTCTTGGCCCAGCCCCCACCCAGTGTTTGGATCATGGCAAGTGCTCAGTAAATGCTGACATGAACGGAATAAAACAAAGCCAACTAAACAAACTGGCATCATGTGAACCAAAGGAACACAGTCCTGAAAACTGCTTTGTCACTGACTAGAGGAAAGGCAGGCCTTCATCTCACCTGTGGCGTTTAATGTATGCTGGGACACCTCAGTGTGAGCACTGACATGCAAAACAATTACACACCTTGTTAGGGGGAGATAGGAACTGCTGAGTGAGTCCAGTGGTTCTTTCTTTCTTACCACATTAAGTACGCTTAGGTTTGTTTTCTGTAACAGCGAGGAGTTGTTTTTTTTTTTTCAATCTTTACACTCACTAAGGTCTCTTTTGCTCTAATAGTCTGTCATTTGTACAGAAGGTGTTATGGTTCAGATGCATCGATATACCTTTAAAAATTATTTCTTCCTTCAACAAAAAAAGTCCAAGAAATTGGAGACAAGCCTGTGAAAATCTCATAAATTTGTGACATCAGGGACCTAAGTTTTAAACTTCCCTTAGTTTTGTTGGACTAGGGTGCTGTGTGGGACAGGGTGGGGAGGAGAATAGAAAGAGACGTGCTCATCTCCTAAGAAAGGGTATCATTACATCTCCACGGAAACAGGGTCATTTGGTGACAGTGTTAGTGTCAGACACATGAGGAAGGGCTGACTTTATTCAAGGATATTTTAACAAGAGGAGGTCTCCTGGCTTCTCTCTTCTGTGTCATTCCAAAGTAAGCTTCATTTCTTCCCCATGAAAGCTAGGGAAGTCATGTGGTGCTCACGTGGCCACCACACTGCAAAATGCTGTTTGGTAGGAAGTCTGCATGAAAATGGAACCACCTGTGCAGTAAGAACAACAGTGTCACATATGGCTGTGGTCACTGGCACAGTTGTATTGGCATATGAAGGAATTATTTTCATATGAAAGAAATTAAAAACCTTAAATTAAAAGGCAACCAAACCAGATGTAGAAATGTGGACCAGGATTTTTCTTGAACTTTCAGCAGAGTAATGATGAGTTTGGTGACAATTTATGCAGATTTAATGTGTTCAAAACTATGCTTTTTCTCTTCCAGAATTATTTTTTACAACTTTGGGACTAAAATTTGGTCTCAAATATACACTTGTGTACCTCTCTTTCTCCGTCTCAATTTCTATGTGTCGTGGCAGAAGCTTAAAGCTGGAAAGATGATAAATGTCCTCTTTCAAAGGTTAGATCCAAATTCATATTTCAATGTTAATTTTGTTTTCCCTCTAATATAATTAAAAATAATGAGTATCAGACAAATAATTTCATGAGCATCTATAGATATATTTTAAAGGGAATAAGATTAATTTATGTAAGGTAGGAAGTGTAGTATCATTAAATTCATACTGGTTTAAGGCTGTGAATCCTAGGTTCTAGAAGTGACACTGCCATCAACTAGTTTAGTAAGCTTTTTTGAAGACTCTTAAACTCTCTGGCCTCAGTTTCTCTGTCTAAATAGATTTTGAGTTTAGCCTTTAAGATTTGGTGCTTACGCAACTGAAATAGCTTTAACCATTTTTAGCTTGATGTAGAGAACAGAAAAGCATCATTATTTGGATGGTATATTTGTTATCTTAGAATGTTTCATGATACTTTTTAAATTTATAAAGATTCTCTTACCCCTCATTGTCACCTCTCATTGTCATGGTTTCTGTTTGGTTGTTTCACTTGGTTTTAATGCCTCTATCAGTTTGGAAAACACTACCCTGCCTGCATTTTCTAGTCACATTGTTATTTCATTTGGCTGACATTTTACGTCTCTTATATTTTAGTGACGTTGTTATGTTTGTATTTGGAACTTTGGCCTCTTATGCAGTTGAGGAGTGGACCTGGACTTCTTATTAGGTCATCTGATGGTGTGTTTAAATGATTAGCAATAATAAAAAATATCGGAAAAAGCAGTAAAATATTCACCCATCCATTCCTTACCCTGGTCAGAAAAGAATACTAGTCATTTTGCTCAAGAGATATTTTTCTCTCCCCTCTCATCTGCTTCTCTAAACCCTCTCTGCTGTCAGGATCTAGCCTAAGTCCTAGCTTCCCTGTCAATCTACTTATGGACTTTTACGGCTTTGCTGATATCACTTTGTCTTGAATTCCTCTGATCTCCTTCCATCTCCTGCAGAAAGTTTAGCATTTATATCAAAGCAACAGGTTATTGCTCTCTCAGAGTAACTAGAAGGAAGACTAAATAAATAGGTGTCTGAAGACACTTCAGAACACTGACATCCTGGTCAAGGCCTCTCAGAAGATACAACTGAAACTCATCTGTACCTAGAAAGACAAAATCCACTAACTGAGCCATCATAAATGCTCCTCAAACCAATATGCTGCTTGCGCCTGTACACCTTTGGTCCCGTGGTGTCAGCGACACGAGGCCTGCCCCTTGCTTTCTTTATGACTAATCTTGCAATCACATCAAGTGGTGGAGTGACCTTTTGTGGCAGACTGAACTCCCTGGGCTTCAATTTCCCTGTCTATAAAATTAACGGGTTGACTAGATGGATGCTGAGCTCAGAATGGACCTGTGGATCAGCTTTGTTTTTCTCCCAGGCTTAATGCTTCAAACCTATGATTTCCTATTCAATCAGTTACAACCTAAATATCAAAAGGTGTATTATATTTTATCCTTGTTATGTGCTCATTATTATGTGGTGCTTGTGTGGCCCACATAATGTTGTCAAAGAAGGATTAATAAGACACGTGTGAGCCTGAAGCATGGCGGTAAGAGAAGCAAGGGGGATACTTTAGATGTTAACAGGACACGTCATGGTGCTGAACAATGGGGAATCTGGTTTTGTTTCTTTCAATTAAGATGCCAAGAAGAAAGTGAATCTACCAGCTAAAGAGATTTAAAAATGTTCCCCCAGCTGCTCCAGTATATAGTGTGTTGATTGTGGGAGAATATGCAGCCTCTAAAGGAAAAACAAGTCCTGAGTGCTTGGATTGTAGAGACATTGCCCAGATATTCAGGATGTTCTTTGAAAAGGAGTCTCGTTGGTCTAATGAGTTGAGGAAATAATGAAAACTATGTCCTTCATTATTTGAGACTTTCATTACATACCTATACATATATATATACACATCCACACACACATACACATATACAACCTTATATATATAAAGTCAGAGAATTCTGGCAGTAACTGTTTAAAGTTTGAAATTTCATTATTTGAGATTTTCACTCAAATGATGAAATGTGTATCATATATACATTTATAATATATAATGTCTATACATATATGTGTGTGTGTATATATAGTGTGTGTGTGTGGGTATATATATAAACAATCAGAGAATTCTGGCAGTAAAGAAACTGTGTAACTTTGTCTGAAATTTCAAATATTCCAAGTTACGCACTTTGGAAAATTTTGGATTAGGGAGTCAAAACATTTCAGCATCTCAAACATAACAAGAAAGCAAACAGTATCTGATAAATACAATAATTAAAGACATCTTTGAGTAAGTACATAAGCAAAATCTAAAGATTTATATTCAGGTACAGGTTGAATGACTTATTAAAATTTTATAAAAGGTCCAAATAGGTTCTAAAAGAAGACCGCAGCCAGAACTTTATATTTTCTCCAAAAGAGTGGATGAAGCACTTTTTGCTGCATCAGAACCATTGCTTTCACAATCACTTTGTGTCAAAATTACCCAGGGTGCCTTGGCCTCACTCCAGACCGACCAATTCTGAATGTCTACATGTGGGGACACAGGAACAGGGTCTATGACAAATTCTGCCTTTGATTCTAATGCACAGTTAAGTTTGAAAACCATTGGGCTAGACAATAGTGCAGTGCTATTTAGTTGTTAAATAACAAGAAGTCTGCCAAAGCCACTTGCAGACAACTGAAATAAAGTTTAAAATGGTAGTCACATGTATAGGTTACCCTAAAAATGTTATTTTAATGCATAACGTAGCTGAAATAGTACAGTGTTTAGAAGAATATGCTGATGATGTTGAATGGCATGAAAATTCAGCAGCCCGTACACTCACTTAGAGTGGACCATCTAGGCACTCTGATTCACAAATATTGATTCTGGTCAAACACATTCAGTTGGAATTTGGTAACTTGTAGACAGCGGCAGAGTTAGAGAGGTGGGATTTTTTTCTTACTCTAAAAAAATCATTCTGAGTATTTGGTAATTGTAAGGTTAATACGGATTATGAAACAACTCTTAGAAGAGAAAATAGAAATCTAAATTGGTTATCTTTAACTTTACCCCTACTTTCTTCATATCTTTCCCCTCAATACACCACACACGCGCGCACACGCACACGGACACATGCACACAGCCGCACACAAATTCCTATGTAAAAGTTTTAGGAAGATAAAAATACTTTTCTGGTTAGGAGCACTTGAAGTTGTTCACTTCTGGAATGAGATTTTATATAAGTCTTATTGAAACTTTAATAATGACTAATGCAAAGGGATACATCTGAGATATTTGGTCAGAGAAGGAAAAAATTGCTCTGCAACACAGAACAACTATTATGTTTCTCTATGTTGCAAAACACTAGAGTGATTCCAACCTTGCACTTTGGAACTTGAAGATACTTTAAAAGTATTATCTGGGTTATTTTAATTTTTATGCTAGGGGGTGTCAAGTATGCTATTTGAATATGTCATTTAGCCCTCTTGAAAGCATTCTAGCAATGGGTTTTAAGCATCATAGTGATAGCTGTAAGAAAACAACCTGTTGTGTGGCAAGAGTGACGCCATCTGGAAGAGAAAGCACCATGATGACTGAAGTTTGACTCCTGCATATGAAGGTGTTTTGCAGCAGTGTCTTTAAGCAATGCCTGTAGCATAGATAGTCTCCAAAGATGCTTATCTAACCTCCCCAGTGGTCATGAGTTTCAGCAAGAAGGTCTGAGACGTGAGCAGCTGCACATGTTTTTGCCCTAAAACTTGCTATGTAAAGGATGGTTTCTAGAGGGTCGTTGTGGGGATCCACTGTCTTGCGGCCACCTAAGACACCATTTCTGTTTGTAAGTCCCTATTAAACATTTCTTTATGAGAAATTGGATTTGTCAACATCTTTTATTGGACTCTCGGCTCCCTTGGCCTTTAGGGGTAGGTTGCATAGACCTGCTCATTGCAGAACAATATCCTACTCCAGTATAGACATACTTCTGGGTTTACAGATTATCTGTTACTGGAGTTTGGATACAATTCTTACTCCAATATCCATGAACTTTCACTCTACCCCACTGTCTTCCAGAAATAAATAATACGTGGGCACTGCCCTTGAAAGATTCCTTTTCTAGCATGGGAAGAATATAAAATGATTACTAAATTAAAAAAAATTAATGGAGAACTAAGGAAGGTGATGCTAGCTCTACCTGGACATGCCCAGGAAAGTATCACATCGGAGGTGGTATTTGTAGTGAGTGTTTCCACCAGGGCAGACAAGCAGAGGGACTTTCTCATGTACAGTAACATGCTTTCACTCACAGCTTAAAAAATCAACCTTCTCACCCATCTTTTATAGCCATTGTTGGTGCTGCCAATTCCCCATGCTCTCCTAAAAATTTTCCTGTGCCTGTTATTTTGCTTATTCTATATGACAATTAGTTTACATGTCTGCTTTTTTCTCTATACCCAGAGCTCCCTGACCAAAGGGCCATGACTTACTTATTTTTGTGCACCTAGCACAGTGCCTCATAAAGACTAGGAATTAATAAATATTCACTGGAGATGGGGGAGTAGGTAGAGATTTCTAGGTAAAGAAAACAAGATGTGCACAGGCCTTGTGCGGGTGGAGCTTAGCATATTCAAAGACCAGGAGAAGATCAGAATGATTAGCTGTTAGGCAGTAGTAGTGGTGATGGTAATCGTGGCAGAGTGTTCAGGAAGGGGATGTTGTGGAGTCAAGTGATGTGACATAAAACCGGAAATGGTTGGGAGTAGACCATTAGAAGCTTGAAGAACATGTTAAGAATTTTGGTCTCCATCCTAAGAGCCCTGGGAAGCCATTGGGATAGAGGGTAGATGAGTAACATGTTGAAAAGTTCCCCTGAGCCCTATGGAGGGGAAGGGGCTTGAGACAAGAACAGCAAGAGAAAATGCAGGGAGGCTTGGAAGGTAGCTGTTATAGTAATTCAGATATTAGATGTGGTTTTTAGTAAAGGTTGCAAGAAGTGCCCCTTTTTAGGAACGATTCACATAAAAACGTCATATAGTAGAACATAACTACTTGCCTAATCCTTTCAGCATTTTCTTTTCCAATTTTTGCTCTTTGTTGCTGACGGGCTCTTTGACTGTGGGTGGCTCTCCAGGAGCAGCTGAGTCTTTTTCAGCCTCTTCATTGGTTTCTTCACAGTCCACGTCCTCATTGTCGGGTGATTCTGCAGTCTCAGGCCGCTCCTTGGCCTTGGCAGGGCCTTCTTCCCCGACGGTACTGGCAGCAGAGCCATACGTGTTTATGATGTCTTCCAGCTGTCGATTCAACTCTTCAGAGATATCGGGGTGCCCGCTTGCCTCTTTTCCTGGTGCGAGGAGTGGGGTTGAGGAATCCTGACCGCTGTCCTTCCCCAGGCCGTTTTGACTGGGTGATGAGGAACTGTCTCCTGGGGAGGTTGCCTCTGGCTCTGCTGGGAGCTGTTCAGAGTGATTATTCTCCATGCTGGGAGTAGTATCTAGTGGTAAGCACAGTTAGGTTTTCTGTAGTTAACCCAGTTGCATATTAATAGTAAGGATATCCCTCCAATGGATACCAACTAATTATGGTTTTTAACATAGAATGAATGTACTTCACAAACCATTGATATTACAATAGTAAGGGAGGAACGATGGGAAGCCATTTTTCCAAATCAAGTCACACTACTAGCGTATTTTTTGTGTTGATCTTCAATTTTCAGTAGAATCTCTTATCATTGACATTAAGAGACTAATTTATGCTATTGTTTTTCATGGCAATATTTGTCATTTTGCTTAGACTAGCCAGTTTGTGTGATCATTTACGTTTATAATTCCATGTAGATTCACAATCATTGGAGTACCTGGATGTATACATTTAAAAAGTTTAAATTTAAAATGTTGTTAGTTTTCTTTCAAAGTTAAGATATTTATTAATAATATAAGAATCATTGAACTTATTAAAATTATTCATAACAATAACATTCCTAAACTGTTTTTTGACCCATAAATCAAAATTTGATTAGTATGAATACTTTGATGTAAATGTATTATTACATTGGACACAGGAGGTATTTCTTGCTTTTCTGGTATTTTCTTTTTCCCACATGAGCAACATGTCATTATCAATCAACAGAACCTTTTTTCTGAGGTTCAAACTAGCATCATTTTTGGAATAAGACAGGGAAGGAGAAAGGCATAATTAAACCAACTATGAAAACAAGGCAATACTTATAATAACAATTCCTTAAATTTCTATAGTATCCTTTTATTTCAATATACAAATGACTTTTTAAAAGAAAAAAACAGATTATCACTTTTTCTTCTAAGTCAAGAAGCTCTAGGAAAACTTAATAATTTTAAAGAAATAGCAGTATTTCATAAACAAGGAGGGGATGAACTAGGGAAATGATTTGGGTATAACAGGGGCTCTTAGGAAAGGGGGAGAAACAAGTTGAGTCAGAGATGCCAGGATTTCTGGTTAATCCCATTTCTAGGGTTGCAATAGATTGGCTTAGGCCTTTAAGTTATGGTGCACTTTATTTGTAAATAATTCTTAATGGCGATGCTACTAATTAGCAGCATAAAAAGAAGGCAAGGTCCTTGTAATTCACAGGTTCTGTTCTTGTGGTGGCATGAAAGTGAAAATAAAAGCATACTGCTCTAAAAATTGCACAGCTTCCTCCTCCCGTCTCAGGGCAGTAGATGTCAAATGCTTGGACACCAACAGAAATGGAAAGTTCAATGTACAGACATTGCCACCCATTGTAGTACTCAATCAAGTGCTCATAACTTAGAGGAAGAATTTTTTTCTTTTACCAATTTGAATATACCAACTTGATTATAAGATAATGCAGTATAGAGCTTTGTTGTCTTCATCTCTGGAATTTATTTATCCTGACCTTCACTCAACTATATATAACTTATGCTTTCCCTAAACTTGGAGAAAGACACATGGCACCTGCTGTCCAGCCAGAAGTTATTTTAAGCTATTCTAAAATGAGTCATGGCATTTAGCACTTCATCCTTGAAAATCACGAGAATAATTTTTCAATCGAATTGAAAATAGTAAACATTTGCTGGTTTAAATCAATATGTGGGTTTTAAAGTGTTGGGGAAACTATCTTAGGAAGAATAGTAAGGTAAATAAAACCTAGAGTAAACCAAACTTCAAAACAATGAATTTTAAAATGGTTGTCCATAGGAATTTTACTGTGGTTAGTCTAAATGCAAGTTTTTTGCTTGTATTTGATTTATTTGTTATCAGATGCCACAATCATTGCTTTTTTAAATACTTAATTCCATGGCTATTCTTTAAACTCCTTTTCCACATTTACTTTAAAACAGAATAACTGAATCTTTGTAAACACAGGACAAGTCAATCCCTAAAAGTAGCCTCAAGACAAATCAATAAGAGGAAAAAAAAAAAAACCAAACTTTGTTACTTTTAATTTATCCCTTTTATATTAATTAATTTTATGGCAAATAAATTCTTTCTAAATTTTATCTTATATAAACTTTATTGCCTTATTTTCCCCTCCCCAGAGGGAGAGTATTTTTCACTTGTGTTGGCAGTCCCAGGGGACTATCCTACACACAATCCCTTCCTGAGCAACACGTTTTAATTATAAATACAACAATGGAAAGTTCTCCAACAGTTCACTGGCAACCTCAAAGTTGCAAGTTTTGGACAGTACAAACCGCACCCTACATCTTCTCACAGGGCTGGGGGAGTGTTTGTCATACTTACCAGAACGCAAGGAGCTAAGCAAGAAGAGAGAGGAGAGGAAAGAAGCAGCAAAAAGCAAGTCAGAGCAGCAACAGCAGGAGAAGGTGGGCTGGCTGTGTGCTTACAAGGGAGAGAGAAACCCCATACACATTCTCTCTCTCTCTCTCTCTCTCTCTCTCTCTCTCTCTCTCTCTCTCTCTCTCCACACACAGGCAGCAGGAGGGAGGGGGTGGAGAAAGGAACATCAGATGACACAGCAAGAGAGAAATACACCCAAGCTTCTCTAGCTGTCGCCAGGGGAAATATCTCAGAAAAGAGAAGCAGCTGGTGGATCTCAACAGATTCTCCATATTTTGTCCTTTTAAAAATTTAAACTCTGAGTATATAGCCCCTTTTGCAAGTGCAATCTCTCACCATTGTTGTTCTTTCAGGCAGAGATCAGCCTTTCTTATTTCTTGGTTTATCTCCAGGGTGGCTGATGATTCATCGTCTTCTTCTTCTTTTTTTTTTTCCTTCTTGTGTGAGCCTAATTAGTGTCAGATTTCTTATAGGAATCGTGGAAAAAGACAATGGCATAAGAACAGGGAGGTGATAGAACCCACCTTAATTCTGATGTCATTGTTTGGCTTGTTTGCAAAGTTTGAAATAGAAATTTCGATGTTTATTCTGGAACTGGGTTGGGTGTAATCTTCATGCACGTGGTGACTGGTGTGATCCCCGGATCACAGTGGTCCGCAGGTAACTGCGTTCACATCTCAGACAAGCCCTTCGGGAAACAGTCTGCTTTTTCTTCCTTATTTGGTGGCTTTCCCACCTTCCACAGCAGCTTCCCTCCCTTTCCAGATCCTCAGTGTGCTCCTTCATCTTCAGAGAAAGAACCTCCTTATTTACCATAGAACACATCTCTCTCAACTTGAATCCATCTCCCTTTTCTTTCTGTTTCTGGAGAATGTTCTCACCCTTCTAAAACAGATTCCTCCATTGGGTGGCACACCTTGTGGTTGGCAGAATAATGCCACCCAAAACATGTCCATGTCTTGATCCCTGGAACCTGTGAATATGTTACTTTACATAACAAAAGGGACTTTGCAGATCTGATTAAATCCTTAGAGCGATTTTCCTGGATTTCCTGGGTGGGCCCAACCTAACCCGCAGGGGTCCTTATGAAATGAGAGAGGAAGGTGAGAGGATCAGTCTCTTCACCAAATCCAAGGGAATTTGGTGACTGAAGCACATGTCAGAGTGATGCAGGCCCATGACTAAGGAATGCAGGACACCTCTCCACCCTGGGAAAGGTAAGGAAAAGGATTCTCCTCTTCAGTCTCCAGAGGAACGCAATCCTGAGGACACCGACACACTGATTTTAGCCCAGTGAAACTCATTTTGGATTTCTGAACTTTGGAATCGTAAAATAATAAGTTTGTGTTGTTTTTAAGTCACTAAATTTATGGTAAATTGTTACAGCAGCAAAAGGAAACTAAAACATTCCACTCCCAAACTTTTTCCCAACCCTTTCTGTGAGTTCAGGGGAGGCAGAAGATATATATAGGTGAATGCAACCAACAAGTAGAAGGTGGGATTAAAAAATCCCAGCGATGAAGACAATGAAACCATTTATTGCATCATTTGATAATAAAGTTGGTGAATTAAAATTGTACTTTTGTCTAAGTTAACCAGTACTTGGTGAGTGCCACAAGGTGGTGGCGTTCCATCCTGGATTGTAGCAAACCGACCCAATCAGATCTTTCAGAAAATACAAAAAAACAAGTCAGTGTTTCTCAAATTTGAAGAATGTACAGATTCTCTTAACAGAATAACTTAATGTTGAAATTATTTAAAGGATTCTATTATTATTTGTACCAATATGTACTAATATGAAAATAAGAATATACTTCTCATGCTTACAGTAATGATACAACATGAATTTAAAAATACATATATTTTTAAAACTCTATAAAACCAATAAATAGAATTTAAATTAACAATACATTTATGTAGCAGATAGTGTTTTCCTGAACCCAGTTGTTACTTGTAATATGAATATGGTACTGACTTCTGTTTTTTTTTATTTTGAGTTCATGGTACTCTTCTATGATGTGCTTTGGGAAGTGACACAATTTCCTCAACATTTGATCCATTCTAATTCTTAACCCAATTTTTACTCATATGGCCTGTTATGATTTGGGCTTCATTTGATACTCATACATCATTTACTGCTTATTATGGTCTGAATGTTTGTGTCCCTCCAAGATTCATATGTTGAAATCCTAACACCCAGGGTGATGATATTAGGAGATGGGGCCTTCGGGAGGTGATTAGGTCATGAGTGCAGAACCCTCACGAAGGGGATTAGTGCCCTTATAAAAGAGGTCTGAGAGAAACTCCTCACTCCTTCTGCCATAGACGTTTCTATGAGAAGATGGCCTTCAATAAAGAAGTAGGCCCTCACCAGACACTGAATCTACCTGCACCTTGATCTTGGACTTTGCGGTCTCGAGAACTGTAAGAAATAAATTTCTGTTTGTAAGCTACTCAGTCTATAGTATTTTGTTATCACATCCTGAACAGACTAAGACAGTGTTCTTTCTCATTTTCCTGCAACTATTAAAGCAGTGCTACTTGCCCATAGCTTGAATAGATATACACATAATTGTGGAGGCACCAAAATGACAGTTACATGGTGGCTACCCAGAAGATCCAGAATAGGTGTGTGCATCTTCAATTATAATTGAAATGGATACAAACACACAGAACTGTGGCTTTCAAGAGTCCATCTGTGGCTTGATAGGGGCCCAAAACACTAGGGTAGGTTAATAAAGAAGACAAATCCACGGAACTCAATATAAAATCAGCCTTAATTGAGCACAAACTTACTTCTAAGCCTTTGAGCTATTATAAGGAATACATTTTTTAAGATAACATTTTAATTTTTATGTAAATGTTACAGAAAAATAATTTAAAAAGTCAAACAATGCTAAAAAGCTTATCCCAAGAAACAATAATCCCTTATCCCCTCCCCCACCTTCTTCTAGCCTTGTCATGCTCTCCTGATGAAATAACATTAAATCCTTGTAGATATTTTAAATAAGATTTTTGGTCTCGTTTGTAAATAAAATGCCTATCTTGCTGTCTATACACTCATCAATTTTTGTCATTACTTAAATTATCTTCCCATAATGACAGATGAAGATTTTCTCCCCTTTTCCTCTCTGTCTTTTCCCAATAAAATTACATTTCAATTCATATTCTATGTTTTCATTGTTGAAATAATGTTTGCTCGTAAACCAAATAGAGCACTGTGATTATCATTCCATTCTTGTGCAATTTTCTGTTTTTCCTGGTGTTGGTGATTACCTTTTCTTTTCATTTGCTTAGTATTGAGAATATCCTGTCTTCCCAAACTGCATAAGAGGCCTATAAAATAACTCTCCATACAATTTTCCCCATGATCAAATCTGTCAGATAATTTACACATTCTAGTGTTTTCTTGGGGATAGCATCCCCACGTGCAAACAGCCTCAGAACCTTGACCTCCTCCAGCCTGGTCTGGTGACTTTCTAGGCCTGCTGCTCAGCTGTGGTCCTGGCACTTTCTTTGCTGTCATCCTGGGAATTCTCTTTACATCTTTCCTGTTTCCTAACTCCCATTCTTCCTCCTTCTAGGTGTACTTCCTCATTTAGTGGAACATGTCTGGTGGCTTCCTGGGAAAGCATTTATTGGAGACTGTGTGTGTCTGAAATGTCTTTTTGCTACTCTTATACCTACTTACTTGATGGGTATTTTTCCTGGATGTAAACTTTTAGGTTGAAAATCATTTGTACCAAAAATTTTAAGGCATTTCCTCTCGTCTTTTAGTTTTCAATTATTCTCTTAAAAGTGCAAGGTTATTTTTATTCCTTATCCTTTGCATAGGATTCACTTCTGTTTTCCTCTCTGGAATGTTTTAGAATCTTTTCTTTATATCAGATGTTCTGAAGTTTCACAATGATAAAATTTGATGTGAGTCTTTTTTCATTTATTATTTTGGATGCTTAATGGGTTTTTAAATCTGGAGATTCATGTCTTTAACCTCCTTCCCCTTTTGTCATTGTTCCTCACCCTTGTCCTCCTCTGGGCCCCGTATCCCTGAGTCTAGACCCTTTCTGGTTAAGCTTCTCCAGAGAACAATCTACAGATGTCCTGAAAGGGACTTGATTTTGTGGTATGGGATTGGGGACTCTTTGTTCTGGCTGTTCCTTCTCCTAATTAAAAACAAACAAACAAACAAACAAACAAACTGGGAGTTGGTGGCATATGCCTGTGGTTCTAGCTACTGGGGAGGCTGAGGCAGGAGGATTGAGTCCAGCCTGGGCAACGTAGTGAGACCCTATCTCTTAAACAAACAACACAACATCCATTATAACATCCTACTATTTATAGTCTCCTCCCTTACTACCACTTTCAATAGTATCTCCACTTGCTGAGTATTAACCTTAAATTCCTTAGTTTTTTCAGAGTCTACCAAGCAAATTAACTTGCTCTTGCTGGTCGTCTTTCCCACTGACTTCCAGCCCCATTCCTGTGATGTACACTTTTTCTGTTGAATCATTTACCACTGAGTCTTTTGTTCTAGTCCTCATCCATTGTGGTTTGGGGTTTATGGACTCAATTCTTCTGGTTTCCCTGATGTTAAAGTTTCCTTTTGTGATGTTTGTTCTTCTTGTTGTTTGCTGACAAATTTTAGAGTAAAAAGAGGTCAGAAATATCTTCACATTGTCATTTTGGAGTCAGGAAGGTCTATTTAACCATTATAGCAGTCCAGTAATGAAATAAACTATCGCCCAAAATAAGAGTCTACAGCACTGAAAATATGCCATATAGACTCAATTGTTCTTTCCTTCAGGAATACTAGTGAAGAAATTTCTGGAAGGGAGGGGAATTAAATAAAAAGACTCACTTAAGATCTCTTTCAATTGAAGAGTTTATAAATTCCATGCTTTTTTTTTTTTTTTTTTTTTTACCATGGGCTGAAGGGAAGCAGAAGTCATATAATAATTAAGATTCTGAGGCTTAAAATCAGGCAGCTTCCATGTGAATTCCAGATATGTCTTTTACTTAAAATATATTTTAATTTCTTTAGCATCAATTTCCTACTCTATAAAATGGGGACTACTTATTTATATGATTGTTATAAGACTAATACAGTAAATGTGGTCTAGTATGAATACTTAATCGCTGTTAACTAATTCCAATAATGATGTGTTTAAATTAAGCCTGTGAATGGGAGTTAATATTTCCTATACTGATAGCATTTTCACACTGTTGCTGCCCAAAACCAAGTTGAAGGCTGAGAGTCTAATGTATTCATCTCTTGGTCGTGGTATATATATATATATATTTGACCTGGGTTAGATCTGGCTTAGGGTAGGGACACAAATCTTTGCACATTATTCCTACGCAGGAAATGTCACCTCTGTTTTTCTAAAATGAGGTAAAAATGTAGCCTTGTGGCCAAAGAGACATTATTTTCTATTAGTCTAAATACAAAACCATGCACTGAGTTAAAATATTCAATTCCCATGGTGACAACTCTTTAATTTGTATTGGTTGTGTGCAGTTGATCTCCAGAAGTGAAATATAATTCACGCCCTGTGAAAAGAATTTGGTTTTATTACTTCAAGGTAAGAATTAGGCATTTGCAATATTTATTGTTTCTAGTAAAAGATAAAGTGGACTAGCTTTCATGAATAAAATAGCTTGAAATATGTATAAATATTAGGTGCTACGCTTGTACTTGGAAAGAATTCCACCTCTTAAGTAGCCTTATTAAATTACACTCTTTTTATAATAACAATTTAATCATGAAACTCTTCTTATAAATAATGCAGATAGAGTCTAGGCTAAGCTTATTTCTACTGATTCTCTGTTTAATCTGAATTAATAAGGTACTGCTGCATGTATTCTATAGGGGAGATTTGGCTCATGTCAACATTTTCTTAAAAAAAATCAGAATAAGATGTGAAGAGCCCCTCCTCATGCCATTGCTGGATGTAGTAGAGATTCAGGAGCACAGGACTGTGTGTTGACTAGCTCATTCCGTGTGTCCACTGAGCTGGGTTTAGTGGCTGCCATGGACTGCAGCCATAGCATTTCCCTGGAGCAGGCTTTACTGTTCCAACCCCTGTGTGCTGGTAAGAAGGCTCGAAGGCAACATGATTGAAGAATGGAGACGTCTCTCCTCTTGGTCCTGATTAAAGCATGTATCCTCATTGGCTTGCCCAGCAGAGTTCCAGGCTGCTTCTTTGGGTAGGGATCTCCTTGTGGCATATGGGCAGGAAAGCCCTGCTGGCATTTGATGGCTTGATGGCTGCTGTGAAGTGTGCAGAATCTTGGTGAGGAAGGGACCTCGCAGATGATTTCCCCACCTCCCTCAGACTCAGAGGTCCTACAGCCACCCTCATCTGTCCCTAGGTAGATGACATTTGATGAAAACTCTTAACATATCCCTGGGGGCAGAAACTGCTGGACTCCAAGGGCACAAGTTACCTTTTTTGTGGTGTCCTATGTCTTCTGGTTCATGTTACCTACAGCAAATTTGGGAACTATGTTCCACTTGAAAGAACTCTGGCCATGAAATACCAAAATGAACCTTACTAATGACAAGAAGAAGGCAACAATGCAAACTGAATGTCAACAGCTGATGGTCCCAACTTTGAGGGTGCCAAGCCACCCATAGTTTGGACTGGTACCTCCTGCCAGGGATATTTCTTCTCTCCCTCCCCTCTTCTCATTCCTCCCATCCTGGGGTTTGATGGCTACTGTGGGTTGTGCAGAATCTTGGTGAGGAAGAGAACTCACAGATGATCTCCCCACCTCCTTCAGACTCAGGGGTCCTAGAGCCACCCTGATCTGTCCTCAGGTAGCTGACATTTGATGAAAAAAATTGGGCCTTCCTAATAAGACAGCACTACTTGCTAGTAGTTAAATAAAGAAATAAAGTCTCTAAAAATGACAGATCCATGATGTTTTGCTATACAGGCACTGTGACTCCTTTCAAAAGTTTGATAAAGGCATCCCTTTCAAGCAGCCTTTTTGGGGTTTTCTAACTAATGACTACAAGGTTCAACTTTCTCTATTCCATTTAGTATCATTAGCTCTTTTGATTCTCCTCCTTGAGGGTCATGAGTGCTTTTCTCCCCTGAGTGTCATGAGGCCTCTCCTCCCCTGCCCATCACAAAGCAATTCTTGGGCTGAGGGGCTGAGGTTGAACTTGTGCTTAAAGGAAAGCCTATCATTATCATGTGTCAGAAAACAGAGTGGCCACCTAGTTATGAGCTGGTGGCCACTCCTCTTTTTCCTTTTTGGCAATGCAATTCTTATCAAAGAGCATGGACCTATTTTAAAATTCTATGTACGTGCTCTTTTTCTCCACAACAATGTGGTATGGCTTTGATAAGATCTAGAACAGCCAGATTCCGAGAATGGCAGAGATGGTCAACAGGATAGGGACTGAGGGAGCAAATGGCTATGCCCCAGGTACTTTGCCTCTTTATCCTTCCTAATTATGTCTCTTTTTCACCTCCCTTCTGCAGTGAGGGGATACTTAGGCTGAATGTCCATTGCTAGGCTCAGTTGTCTCGGAAATGGGCCATTTCTGAGCCCTTGTCTCTGTCTATCTAGCCTTTCAGAGCCTTCCCTGCTCCTAATATCTCTTATGTGATTTGTTCGTCCCTAGATTAGATTAACTCATCGTGTGTGTGTGTGTGTGTCTGTGTGTGTGTGTGTCTGTGTGTGCTCCTTAATTCAAGTCCAAGGACTAGGAAGAAAGCATTGTATCTCTTCAATTCTTCAAACCATTTTAGGGCCCCCATTCAGTATAAATTTGGAATTGTACTAGTTAGGACCCAACATCGTAGTTGGGTAAGCCTGAGCTGCCTTATTACCTAACTCCAGAGTCACTATTCACACAAAATAGATGTGGGACCCCTGGGCTTGTGGAATATGGTGTTTCTAGGCTCAACAGCAGGAACCATGGCCAGGCGAAATCATGGTATCCAAGAGAAGGACAAACTCCTAATTGCCTTCCTCACAGATACCCCAGAGAGGTTGTGAGATCATTAAAAACATGAAGGAAAAATTGCAGGGGAGTCCTCTTGGGCATCTTTACCATGCCAAGTGCAAAATATGGCACCTTAGAGGACCTTGCTGGGGGGAAAATATAGCTATATCAAAAAAATAACAATACTGAGGAACATAGTGAGACCCCATCTCTACAACAAATGGAAAAATTAGCTGGGCATGGTGGTGCATCCCTGTAGTCCCAGCTACTCAGGAGGCTGAGAGGGAGGGTTGCTTGAGCCCAGGAGTTCGAGGCTGCAGTGAGCTATGATGATGCCACTGCACTCCAGCTAGGCAATGCAGTGAGACACTGTCAAGTAATGATACCTGCTATTCCCAGGGATGTGAATGCCTGAGCAAACCTCCACAACCTCCAATGTTGTTCTGAGCCTCAGATCTACATTCCTACGAGATCCCCAAAAACCCCCATATAGCCTTTCTCTAGGACTGCTAGGAAATCTTCTATAGGTTGTATGGAAGAGTAAGCCCCTGAAATATGACCACTGAGTCTCCCAGGGATTAGAAGAGCATATCCTAGAAGTAACAGGTTTGGAATACTCAGGGTCCTCCCCAAAGGAAGTGCTGTCCTACGGTATCCCACATGGAATGGGGCAAAGAGCCCTCACCAGATGTCTGTTCACAGAAATCAATGCTTCCACTGCCTGGACCTTACTTTCACAGTAACTGGATATAGATAAAAATGAATGAATCCTCCCCATCCTTCGTACATACTGAAGTATTCAGATATGTATAATTGTAAGCAACTCTGTGCGTATTAACAAAAAAACTTGTCTCTTCCCCAAAACATAAAAAAGAAACAAAATAAAGCAAGTAACCCTTGGCAGGCTATTAACATATTATACATTTTTAAAATTCAAAATTTAAAATTCAGAGAGCTTAGGATCTAAAGAATGAGTGTCTTTTGTGGGGGGGAGGCAAAAACATGCAACCAAAAAAATACACTTAATTAATACTATGAAGCTTTATTGGGTGAAAGCATATGATACTAAAAATTTGTATTTGAGGCCAGGCGCGGTGGCTCACGCCAGTAATCCTAGCACTCTGGGAGGCCAAGGTGGTAGGATCCGTCAAAGTCAGGAGTTTGAAACCAGTCTAAGCAAGAGCGAGACCCTGTCTCTACTAAAAATAGAAAGAAATTAATTGGCCAACTAAAAATACATAGAAAAAATTAGCTGGGCATGGTGGCACATGCCTGTAGTCCCAGCTACTCGGGAGGCTGAGGCAGGAGGATTGCCTGAGCCCAGGAGTTTGAGGTTGCTGTGAGCTAGGCTGATGTCATGGCACTCTAGCCTGGGCAACAGAGTGAGACTCTGTCTCAAAAAAAAACCAAAATTGTATTTGAATATTTTGCTGGAATGAATTTATATATACTTAGCTAAAAAACAAGATGAAAATATACATGTATGTATATAAAGTTAAATATTTTATGAATTAAGCAGTTTTAAATGAGTACTTTTTTGTATGTTGAAGACTTAAGCTCACAAAGAGAAATTTAATTTTGTGCTAATAAGAAAAAAATAACTCTAAGAAAGAGATGAGAAATTTGGGTCTGACAGAGAGAAAAAAGTGGCTGTTTTAAAACTGTCCTAACAGCAAAATCCCCAGTTCTAGAAAGATAGCAGTTGAACAGCAGCAATAATAAAAATTAATCTAGTGGGGTTTCTACAATATTTATTCCAAAATTGGATGATTTTGTATTGAAAACCTGTTAAATTTTGAAAGGTAATCATATCTATATTGCATAATAAAACTGAGAAACTTAATGTAATTTTGTGTTTTTTTCCATAAGGATAAGTGACACAAATTCAGATTTCTGCATAAAAACTGATATGGAAATATGCAATTACCTTATGTAAATGTACATAATATTTCCATTAAACTGTCTTATTTTGATACATTCTGTTTATTTTCTGATATTCTAAAGTGGTTTGTGGAAGTTTGGATTCATAAAATATTAAAGTAATGGATATTTTTATTTATCCAAAAACCTCTGAGAAATTGGAGTCCTATACTACTGTCATCCATAATTAAATTAACATATGTGTTTTTGAGAAGTGAAAATCCATCAGATGATACATTCAAAATATATGAATTTTGGATCATGTGCCAAAGGAGAGACTTTCAGTCTAAAGCTCACAAGCCTGAATTTGCATGTAATGTTATTTGTAGACAAAGTCTTTCCTTGATCTTCCTGCAGAAAATTAAACACTTTGAACTGGTCTGGCACTGGGTGGAAATAGTACTAACTGGGCAACTCACTTGGGTTCATAAAATTTGAACAAAACATTCCATGATGTTATTAGGTTGCTGAGGGAACAAGGAAATGTTTCATGGTATGTACAGGGAAGGGTTTATGGCTCAGGAGAGGAAGCAAGATGCTTTTTAAAAGATTTAAGATAAGAGCAAAGTTCAGGAGAGGTAAAATTTAATTTAATGTGTGAAATAGATATTAAAGAGGAGTGGGAAGAATTAATTTGCTCAGCATCAACTTGTGTAAATGAATTTGCACTTGTAATTGCGCAATATGTCATCATGAACCACAAATAAGCTCTTTCCATCCTCTCAAAGTAGACTGGACTAGCTCTTGGATTCTCTTCCCGTAGCTGACTATTAGTGCAAGAAAGAGCTAGTAGCCCAATGCCTCCACTTAATGAGAATGCAAAACTTGCAGCTGTGAGGATGCTGAAGACCTCAAAGTCGAATGCACTGAAACAAGAAAAACAAACCATCTGTCAAAGAAGCACCCACATAGCCACAGAGAATGAAGGCTGAGGAATGAGCCTATTAATAGAACCAAGTACTGCAGTTGGAATACATATCCTTTCCAGATCCCTTCCAAAAGCAAAAGTAACTTCATAGAAAATGTTGAGCTTCATTCAGGACTTTATTGTTCATACTGATATTGGTGTGGGTATCTTGGAACTCTTAACCAAATGAAGAAAATAAGTAATTATTCTTACTTGTATAAGAGAAAAAGTGGTACAATTAAAGAATTCCTCCAAATAAGGAGGAACATAATTTTAGAACAGAATTAGAAATATCAATATAAACTTCAGAAGGGAAATTTTATAGTTTTGTCACAGAAATAACCTAGGAACAATGTTACCCTATGTTGTACCCCATAAAAGAAACTAAAGGTCTTGCTTGGCTCAGAAATGTACAAGATAGCTTGAATCATCTCATGCTAGAAAGCAAAACATCTTTCAAAGATTAATAAAGTCATATAAAAAAGACATAGGAGCCTGGCTAAAAGAAGCTACCACTATCCAAAGTTGTACCATTAAAAGTTACAATAAATCCTCCAATCAACTGAAATGCATTTAATTGTTTAAAAGCCATGATTCTATAACAATGAACAAAAAGAAAAAAATAACATAAAGTATTTGAAAAGAAGGTGAAGAATTTATTACTGCTGAGCCTTGTTATTTATTTGGCATTATTGGTTCATCTACAGTACCCACAAAGAACACAGAAACGAGTAATGCTACATGTCGGTTAAAAGGCATTTTCTGATACAAGGTGGGAATATCAGTAGAAAGACTCCATGACGTGTGGCTACATGTCAGGCAGAGGTCACGGAAAGTATTCAAAATTCAACTGAATCAGGTTTTAAATGATGCAGACAATGGGAAGGAATGTATCATGTAAAAATATCTTTAAAGGTAATTGGAAAAGGCAAACACCACCACAATGCACAAAAGGAGGTCACTTCAACTAATACAGCAATAAAAGAGTTCAAGAGGTGACACGCCTGCTCATGTGATTAAAAAAAATAGATGCAACAGGCAGCAGGATAAAACAAATCTTTAGAAGAAAATAAATGCAAACAAAACAGATTGGTAGAGGTAGCTAACCAAGATCTTAATAAGACTATTCTGTAGAAACCAGAGAAACTAAAAGTGAAGGTAGTCCTGCCCCTGATGAAGAGAGTGAAAAAGAAGCCACATCTATGAGTGGCATAAACCAAGTCTCCTTAGTGGTCCTCATATATCTTTTCTTGTTAATCTAGAGGTATTTGCATCCACTCTTATTTTATTTATTTGTTTATGTATGTATTTATTTTTATTTCAAAATATTAAGAGGATACAGATGTTTTTGATACATGTCTTGAGTCAGGGCTATAAGTGTGCCCATCACCCAAATAGTGTTCATTGTACCTGTTAGGTGGATTTTTGTCCTTCCCTTCCTCCCCATTGCTCTCTTCTGGTTCTGAACAAAGTGTAGAATTATTTTTTTATAGATCTGTGAAATACACTGTTGGTATTTTGATGGGGATTGTGTTGAATCTGTAAATCACTTTGGGTAGTATGGACATTTTAGCAATGTTAGTTCTACCAATCCATGAGCATATGTTTCTCCATTTGTTTGTGTCATCCACAATTTCTTTCCTCAGAGTTTTGTAGTTTTCCTTGTAGAGATCTTTCACTTTCTTGATTAAGTATATTCCTAGGTATTTTATTTTCTTTGTAGCCATTGTGAATGGTATTGTGTCTTTGATTTCACTTTCAGTTTGACTGTTATTGGTGTATAGAAATGCTACTGATTTATGTACATTGATTTTATATTCTGAGACTTTGATGAATTTATTAATCAATTCCATGAGACTCATAGTGGAGTCTTGGGTTTTCTAGATACAAGATCATATCATCAGTGAAAAGCAATAATTTGACCTCCTCTTTTCCAATTTGCATGCCTTTTTATTTCTCTTGCCTAATTTTTCTGGCTAGGACTTCCAACACTATGTTGAATAGTAGTGGTGACACTAGACACCCTTGTCTTTTTATAGTTCCAAGTGTGAATGCTTTCAATTTTTCCCCATTCAGTATGATGTTGCCTGTGGGTTTGTCATATATGGCTTTTATAATTTTGAGATATATTCCATCTATGCCTAGTTTGTTGAAGGTTTTTATCATGAAAGGGTGCTGGATTTTGTTGAATGCTTTTTCTGCATCTATTGAGATGATCATGTGGTCTTTGTTTTTGCTTCTGTTTATGTGGTGAATCACATTTATTGATTTACATATGTTGAACCATCCTTGCATCCCTGGGATGAAGCCCACTTGGTCATGGAGTATTATTTTTTTGGTGTGCTGTTGAATTCAATTTGCTAGTATTTTATTGATGATTTTTGCATCTATGTGCATAAAGGATATTGGTCTATAGTTTTCTTTTTTTGTTGTTTCCTTACCTGGCTTTGGTATCAAGGCAATATTGGCTTCATAGAATGGCTAGGGAGGATTCCTTCCTTGTCAATCTTATGGAATAATTTATGCAGTATGGGTATCAGTTCTTCTTTGTAGGTCTTGTAGAATTTGACTGTGAATCCATCTTGTCCAGGGCTTTTTTTGTTGTTATTGGAAGATTTTTTATTACTACTTCAATTTCCCTGCTCATTATTGTTCTGTTCAGGAGTTCTATTTCTTCCTGCTTGAGTCTTGGAAGGTTGTGTTTCCAGAAATTCATCCATTTCTCTACATTATCTAGTTTATTGGCATAGAGATTTTTGTAGTATTCATGAAAGATGTTTTTTATTTCTGTGCTATCAGTTGTGATATCTCCTTTTTCATTTCTGATTGAGCTTATTTGGATCCTTTCTCTTCTATTCCTGGTTAATCTAACAAGAGGTCTATCAATCTTGTTTATCTTTTCAAAGAATCAACTTTTTGTTTCTCTGAGCTTTTGTATTATTTTTTTGTTTTATATTTCATTTAGTTCTGTTATGACCTTTGTTATTTGTTTTCTTCTGCTGGCTTTTGGTTTGCTTTGCTCATCCTTTTCTAGTTCCTTGAGATGTGATATTACATTGTTAATTTGTGATCTTTCTGATTTTTGGATGTGGGCATTAAGGCTATGAGTTTTCCCTTTAAGTATGCTTTTGCTGTGTCCCAAAGATTTTGATAGCTTATGTCTCCTTTGTTGTTCAGTTCAAGGAATCTTTTGATTTCCATCTTAATTTCATTATTGATCCCATAATAATTCAGTAGCAGGTTGTTTAATTTCCATGACTTTGTGTATAATTGACTGTTAATCTTAGACTTGATTTCTAGTTTTAATCCAGTATGGTCTGAGAATATACATGGTATGCTTTTGATTTTTAAATATTTGTTCAGACATGTTCTGTGGCCTAAGATATGATCAGTCTTGGAAAATGTCCCATGTGCTGATGAGAAGAATGTATATTCAATAGTTTTTGGGCAGAATGTTCTATAAATGTCTGTTAGTTCCATTTATTTTAGGGTCCCATTTAGGTCCACTGTTTCATTATTTATTTTCTGCTTTATGATTTGTCCATCACTAGGGTGTTGAAGTCTCTGGCAATTATAATGATTACCATTTATTTCCTTGCTTATCTCTAATAGAATTTTTTATAAGTATCTGGGAGCTCCTGTGTTAGGTGCATATATATTTAGGATTGTTATGTCTTCTTTCTATTGAATTTTTTCTTTTACCATTACCTAATGACCGTCTTTGTCTTTTTTTACCATTGTTGATTTAAAGTCAATTTTGTCTGATATGAGAATGGCTAGACCTGCTCTCTCGATTTCCATTTGCATGGAATATTTTTTCTCATCCTTTTGCTTTGAGCCTGTTTGCATTCTTGTGGTTTAGATATGTCTCCTGAAGGCAGCAGATACTTAGGTTGTGTTTATTCATCCATTATGCCAGCCTATGTCTTTTGAGTAGTGCCTTCAAGCCATTAACATTAAGAGATAGAATTGATATGTGTAATGCTGTTCTGTTCATCATAAAGGATAGTACCTCATTGCTTTGTTTTTCTTCTTGTGCTATTGTTTTATAGTAGTTGTTTGAACTTTGGCTATTTGGGGTGATTTTACACTGGTGCGTATTTATTGTGCTGATTCTTGTGTAATGCAGTTCTGAGTATTTCCCGCAGGGCAGGTCTGGTCATGACAAATTCCCTCAATATTTTCTTGTCTGGAAAAGACTTAATTTCTCCATCAATTGTGAAACTTAGTTTTCAGGATACAAAATTCTAGGCTGGCAGCTGTTCTGTTTGAGAAGATTGAAGATGGGGATCCACTGCCTTCTGGCTTATAATATTTCCACTGAGAAGTCTTCTGTTAGCCTGATGGGTTTTCCTTATAAGTCAGTTGTTGCTTACATCTAGCTGCTTATAGAATTTTCTCTTTCATTTTGACTTTGGCCAGCTTGATTACTATGTGTCTTGGAAATGTCCTATTGGCTATAAATCTTCCCTGTATTTGATGACTTTCTTGTATCTTGATGTCTGGATATCTGGCTATACCAGGGAAGTTTTCCTCAATAATTCCCCTGAATAGATTTTCCATGCTTTTAGTTCTATCTTCTTTTCCCTCAGGGATGCCTACAATTTGTGTGTTAGTTTGCATTGCATAGTCCCATATTTCTCTAAGTGATTGCTTTGCCTTTTTTGTTCTCTTGTCTGCCTCCTTAAATGACTGGGTTAGCTCAAGAGCCTTGTATTCAAACTGAGATTTTTTCTTTTCCTTGGTTTAATCTGTTGCTGAAACCTTCTGCTGTGTTTTGAAATTCCCTAAATGATTCTTTCATTTCTTTAAGTTCTATTATATACTTTCTTATTTTGCCTAGTTCTTTAGTGACTTTTCATTAATTTCCTGAAATATTTTTTGGCTTTTTTTTGTTGGTCTTCAACTTTCTCTTCAATTTCATTCATCTTATTTGTCATTCATGTTCTGAATTCCATTTCTGTCATTTTGACAATTTCCTTGTAGTTGGAGTTCACTGCTGTAGCTCCGCGTGATCCCTTAGGGATGTCAATCTGTTTTGATTTTTTGTGTTGCCTGGGTTCTTTTGCTGGTTTCTTCTCATCTTAAATCTTTTTTCTAAACTCAAGAGCTAATACGTTTGCAGGGCAGCTGTTCCTTGCTGAGAACTCTACTGCTTGATTAGAAGAAGAGGAGTTCCCTAGATGGGGCTTTCCCCTCCCCCCTACTTTGAAATATTGATGTGGCAGAGGAGGGGCATGTTCACTAGAAGCCTGTAATGTAGCTGTTCTGATGTTCCACTTGCCTGTGATTGCCTTTGCGCAAACCGGTGCTGAATGCTCTTTGTGTTGGGTATTGGGTTGTTCACCAGATAGTTGTAGGATGTTTGAGTTGGGAGCTGGGTGAGACTCTCTTTATTGAGCCTGTTGTTGTGGGGATTGCTCTATCTAGGGTCTCCCCATGGGAGTGACAGCAACAGCTGGTGGAGGCTATCTATGTAGTTGCCATGGATTCCCGAGCTGTGGGTGTTTGCTCAAACCAAGTCACAGTGTATTGGTGGCTCAAGGCTGGGGAGTCCCTGGTGGAGCGTTGGACTTTGGAGCAGTTCCTCTGGCCCTGTGGTGGTGGTGGAGGCTCTAGGGTGGGGTCTTGGGTCCAGGTGCAGGGCTGGAATCTTGGAGGCAGTGTCCCAGGTCTGGTGGGAGCTCTGGTGCT
Source organism: Cheirogaleus medius (assembly GCA_008086735.1). NCBI lineage: Eukaryota > Metazoa > Chordata > Mammalia > Primates > Cheirogaleidae > Cheirogaleus > Cheirogaleus medius. Next base: position 85,034,647 of record VBSM01000361.1, read on the forward strand.
ACAGGGGTGGAGACCTGGGCTCTGTCATGAGAGCCTCAGAGCTGGGAAGGGGAAGGAGCCAGAAACAGGGCTTCTGAGCAGAGCCTCAGAGCCAGGAGTAGGGCCTTGCGAGGGGCCAGGATGACCTGACCTGGAGGGTCGGGTCAGGGCTGAGCAGGTAAGAGGCAGTTGGGGCCTGGAGGGTGGAGTTTGGGCCAAGCAAGTGGCAGGCTGTTCCACAGCCTTGGGGACTGCCCAGATGTCAAGTTACATGGGCTGAGGTCGCTTCCAGCAGCCCAGGGACTGTAGAGTTCTCTCTGCCTTCCCCAGGACCCACCAAGGCAGTCACCCAAAGCCTCTCAGGTTGGAGCCTGCTCTGCCCTGGTTAATTCCCATGCTCGGATCCCATTACACTGTAGGGGAGAAGGGCTTGGCTCCTAGTCACAGAATATGGTTGGTTCAAGGCTCCAGTTAGTCCACTCGCTACCCAGCTCCATACCGACTTGATGCATTGCACGAGAGAGCTCAGGATGGCTGCTGCCTGATCCCCACTGTGCCTGTTGTCTGGTGGGACGACTCTGCACAGACTCCAGGCAGGAGTCTGGTCCAATCAGGCAGAGGTCGGTGGTGGTGGAGGGGGCCTTCTCACAACTGTCACGGTGCCAGCAGGGTGCCTGCAGCACCCCAGCGCTCTACCTCCTGTTCTTCCCCGCGCCTTCTTTGATCTTGTTACATATATCGCCCCATCACCTTTTTTTATTTCCACATTGAGTGATCCACGTTGCTTCTCTGTGATTTCACAATGTTGCTTCAGAGAAGAGCAATCTATACACAGGCAGCTGACTGCATTTTCCACTTCCTTCCTTGGGAGCGGTGAGCTGGCAGGCCGCTTCGAGTCCGCCATTTTGTTCCATTTCTGTATTCACCCTTTTATAAACTCAAGTTTCTGGTAGCTCTGAGAGGACAGTTTGAAGGAGAAAATCCCACCTCATTCCATTTTTTACAAAAACATATTTAGGTGGGTCGTTTTTTTAAAGTGCAAATGTTTTTTTTAAAAAGAGGTGAATGACCATCTTGTGTGTTGATATTCCATAGGCTGCAGACGGACAGTTTTGATAACCTGCAATATGAAGTATAACTAAATAACAATTGGAAATCATAGCATACATTTGACATGACTTAACTACTTTCAATTACTTAGCTTTTTCACTCACTTTTAAGTAGAATTGTTTCCCGAAAATTCCGCTCCTTGTTCTTAGCTCTCCCCTCGGAACTGTGACATCTTTGGCAATGGCAGTCTGGTTTTCCTTATTACTTGATTGATGTGTTGTGAAAGACTGGAAATTTTTGAGCATGTGGTGTGTATATATTAAATCATAAATTGGAGGCAAATGAGATCTGGCAGCTTATCAATATTTTGAAATATTGGTATTTACAATCTTCTATTTAAGGACAATTTGCCTACAAATTTTAAGATAGAAAGTCAATGGACAAATTGCTTTGTATTATAACTGTGTGCATTTTAAAATTTTTGGTATTTGTATTAAGATTTGCTTACAATAGTTGCATAACATCTGTGGACTGACCATAAAACAAAATCTCATTTATAAAAAACAATTAAATGGAAAGTCATCAATATATTTTATGATGTTACTGGTTTATAAGTCTTTAGAGTCAAAAAGATATTTACTCATTTTATGAACCCCAAACACATTGAATGGATTGTCCTGGACAGGAAAATTTCTGTAGGAAAATGGAAGAATTAAATACTGTGTATAATATGAATCCAAGGAAGTGGGCTGAGTGAGAACTTCTGTCAGAGTTGTTGAATTATTAATATAATAACTCTAAGTAGAGTTTTGCCTGTACCATCAAGTCTGGGGAAAGGATCCAGGTTCTCCATCTGTCTCTGATAGCAAATAATCTCAATTAATTAGGAAGGGATTCATCTTTAATAAGTATGCATCTTTTAATCCTGAGAAGATTTGCAATAAAGTATAGAAAAACTAAAAAGAATCAAAACAGTTTATTAGCATTTATGTTAAATAGGGAACTGCAAGATCTACCTAGGAAAATAGCCCTGATTGTAGCATTTCATCAAGTTTCATTACAATGATCTATTTGCCCATATCCCCACAAGACTGTGAGTTCCTTAGGAACAAGGCTGGTGTCTTTTATCTCGGCTTTCTCAACACAGGGCCTGGTGCAGAGTCAGTGCCCAGTAAATATTTACAAATGAATAAAGGGGGTCCTTAGGTTGTAGTGAGATTTGGTTCTCATCAATATCTCCTTCTGACGAGATCAGAGAAAAGTCTGTCTCATTCCAGCACTACTGAGCGGATCCCATTTTGAAGTCTCCCTTCTGCAGCCATTTCAGAATGTATTAGAAACAGAGGAAAGGTTTTCTCTGATATTTTTGATGTTTATGCCAGGGCATGCTTACAGATGGAAGGGGTAAAACTTCTGGGGTGCTCCCGAGACATAGCGCATGACATTCTCTGTGAAGTGATGTGCTATCTTGGTCCTGCTCCACCCTAATCTCCAGAGAGACTGCCACACCTTGGGAGGAGGGAATACCCTATGAACCTGACAAACAACTTAGTGTGCCATCTGCAAAAGAATGCAGAGGACTCTCTAGCCCATGGGCCAAGCTGCATAGGTACCATAGAGTCAGGAAATTCAGCTGGAGAAAACTGCCTGTGTAGTTAAGACTCAGGTCATGTGACTCCCAACTGTCCAATCAAAGTGGGTCCATGGTGACCTGTAACCCAGAAGGGAAGTCCAATTCAGGTGCCATAAAATAAGACACAGACCATAACCAGTCCTTTTTTGTGCCCTTCCTTTTGCTCTCCCTTTGTAGTGACAATGGGTCCAGTCATCATCTGTGGTGTATGTATTAAGCTATGTAAACCTATATCTGGCTCTTGCCTTATATTCCTATCTTTCTCTCTTCAATAAGCCTCATTTTTGTGCTTGCCTTACTTTGGTGTGTCTGGTCATTCTTTGGCCATGAGTGCACTAAGAACCGACATTTTCACACTGAAACCTGACATATCCAATTATGAAGCCTTCAGACCAAGCTCAGGGCACCTGGCTTCCTAATGAAAAGAGTTTTAATTATTAAAAAGGACATGTATACGTCTTTTTGGGTAAATTTTAATATTATTGCACTAGAGAAAAATGTCGCTGTGTTTCAATACCTCATAATTGTCAATTCTTACTATATTATACACTTATTTTGTATATATGTACTAATATGTGATAATTGATGAAATAATGATATAAGTATCAGTCAGTTAATCAAGAGCTGAGGCAAACGCACAGGTTTTCCAGCCTCCAGAGAGTTTGGTCAGCTCTCTACCCTCTTTGTCTACTGCTGTACCTTGTGTCACCAGGAATTCAGGTAGACATCGTGGCCCCAATGCTTTTTGAAATCTTGATTAGTAGAGTTGGGAAAACTTTTCAAAAATGGTCAAGCAATTCCGTTTGCTAAAATAGAGCCTCATTCCTTTATTTTGCATAAAACCTCTGGACCGGATAATTTAGTTATACAAATGTAAATCGAGAATCTGTGGGTGGATCTTTATGCAAGACCTTGTTGCAAAGTGTTCTATTTGGTGATCAAACAGTAATGTGTCCACAAGCCCAGGCCATGCCTCTGAGACTTTACTTTGTGATTGTGTGTGTATGTGTGTGTGTGGTGTCTAAGATTAGAATTTAGATTCTACTGCTGAAAAAGACCCTCTTGCATGACCTTGTGAAGCTGCCTATGTTCTGCCTTAAGTAGTTTGTTGTTAGTTTTGTTTTTACACGAGATGCTCTGAAATGAAGGAGCCCCAGAAAGGAGATCCAGAAAGAATCTTTACCTTGTGTAGATGGAAAAATAGTCAAGTGAATAGGACTGGGTTGTTTTCAGCTCTACCTGGACTGGGCTGTTTACATCCTGAGTCAGTTCCAGCAACAATAACAAAGTACCATAGCCTGAGTGACTTAAGCAATAAACATTTATTTCTCACATTTCTAGAAATCTGAGATTCAGGGGACCAGTTTGGTTGGGTTCCTGGTGAAGTTCCTCTTCCTGGTTTATAGATGACATAGTCTCACAAGGTAGACAGAGTGAACTCTAGTCTTTCTCTCTTCTTAAAAGGGCATAAATCTCATCATGAGAGCTCCACTCTCATGACCTAATTACCACCCAAAGGCCATACCTCATAATACAATGTCACTGGGGCTAGGGTTTCAACCTATGAATTTTGGAGGTATTCAAACATGTAGTCCTTAACATGTCCTATATGCTATATGAGTTAAAAGTGAATAATCCAAGTTGATTAACACTACACTATTATGCTTTGACATTGTTCTGATGGGATCATGATATAAGATCACACTCCTGTGGGGAAGGCACAGACTTTTTTGTGAAGGAGACATTTCTTCTTCTTGAATAAATGGAATCAATCTTAGGACTTTAGACTTGAGGAAAGGTACAAATCAATCTCTTTTTCTCTCTCAACTTGTCTTAGATAATCTGGACTCTTAGGCATAGTTATATTCAGAGGATTCCTGGGAGTTGAAATAATTTGACCCTTACTATGTTCAAGCTGGCTGGGGGAAACCCTATAAGTACCCTGAAGGTAAGTTGAGACTAAACTATGAGGGTAGCCACCTCTAGTAGCATTTGTAGGATACCTTTCCATTTGGGTTCACTGTATCAGAGAAACTATAGTATACTTTTATTAAGTGCTGCAGTCTGAACTTAGTTGCATGAGGGAGAGTTAAGGGAAGGGTCTGACCCCTAGGCCTGGATGGTGTTGGTAATGGCCATCATTTATGGAGTTGTAGGACCAGAATATGCCACCCCAAAATAAGTCTCTGGCACAAGGATAATTTAGAGCTTATTATTTTGAGAAATAGAGTACACAGAAAAGCTCTGAAGATAGAGTATGAGTTACTCTTTTGTAAGGAAAGTTTACATTTATAAAAGAAATCTCCATTGGGAGGGTATCTCCCTCTCTGTACTAGGAAGAGAAGGCTGACTGTAAGTCACAAGAGACTCCTATCAGTGGAGATGGCACTGACTTAAATCTGTATAACAAACTCTACTCTTTTTTACCAAAGGTTTCCTGGTCACCTTCCCATAACTTACCTTCCCATAACTGAAGGTGGTATTTAAGCCCAAATTCTAGTTTCTCCAATGTATATATTCAATGTACACATTTGTTAATAAACTTCTGTTGGTTTTTGTCTTGTTAATCTTGTCTTTTGTTACAGGGGCTCTACCCAAGAATCTAGAAAAGCAGAAGGAAAAAAATTTTTTCCTTCCCTACAGAGTATAGCTGCTCTTGCATTAGGGTGATTTCAGAATGCTTATCAGGAGAAGAGACAAGGAAAGAGCATCTTAACCAGGAGTTTGGGGCCAAAGAATCGTATGCAGGATGTGTTGTTGAGCATGTATGAAAAAGAGCTCCACGTGCTTTCAGAAACAAATGAGGGTAGTTTGCTATTAGAAAGTTGATGCTGGGAAGGTAAATTTTGGATATCAGTTGAGCTGCAATATTATTTGTAAAGCCATCTGTGTGGCAGACAGCCCTGGCTGGCATTCATTTATAAGAATTTTTTGTTGTTCACAAAAGGGGATTTCAAACTTTGTGATAACTTGTATCTGGAACAATACTAAGTAGCTTTGTCCCCCACTTGTTACTGGCATGAAAGAGAGTAAATTATGAGTAAAATTCATGATCTATGAATTCTTTGAATGAAGCCTGCATCCGTGTAATTATTTGTTAGGCAGACCTCTTGCTGAGAATAGTACTCATATGAATGTTGTAATAAAGAAACACTACTTGAATATAAATTTCATGCAAATAGAATATTTATAGCATCCTAGACAAGTTTGAATTTCAGAATCTCTTTAAGTAGAATATATTATGAAAATTGCAAAAGGCAAGGATGGATATTCATTCAGGGAAGGGAGTTTGAAATTCTTTATGAGAATAAAACAAGTGATAGAAGAAAAAGAATTTATACCGAAATGAATAAAATATATGTGGGCCAGTTTTTAAAAAAATCACAATTGTTTTCTTGTAATTTTAGAAATAGAGGCATTTAATAAAGATAATTATAATGGATGCTATTTTAGAGATAGAGAATTTACAAAGAGAATTTGGATTATGAGATCAAATTACAGGCCAAAAACACCCATAATTTGTAACTGATACAGTTTTAAACAAATAGGAAGAAATGTGAAAACTAAATTATGTAATATGATAATAGTAAAATTTCATCAAGCTTAAATAATAAGTGAAAAATGACAGGGAGAAAATATATTTGGTAAGAATATGCAGAGAAGAATGCAAAAATCTTGTTAGAAAAATAGATTGTTTCAGACTAACTCCCCTTCTCTGACAAGTGACAAAGATTCTTTGCTTGGCAAAACTTTATTTAGTCTCCTCAACCTTCTCCTAGGCCCATCTGTGTACTTCCTTATAAAATCCAGTTTTAGCAAAGAACCCTGCTAAATCAGTTACCAAGAACCACCTCTCCTCCCTGCTTTTGATATCTGATCACCCTTGATATCTGATCAGGTTTCTTGTCCTCCCCCACCCCTACCCCAGGTGGTGTCTGATCATCCTAGTCTGTCTTCAGCCAAATCCTGTGAGGTTGGTTCAGTCAGAATTCCCTTACACCTGATGCTTCCTGTTAGTAATTTTTCATCCACTGACCTCCCACCCTGCCCCTTGGCTGTAATTTCCCACTTGCCCAGACTGTGTTTGGAGTTGAGCCCAATATACCCTACTGCAAGTCACCCTTGCAGTGGTCCCTATAAATACAATCTTGGTGGTCCTGAAAACAGTCTTCCTTATTGTGCTGATTTATCAAGTATCATTGAATAATTTTTTTCTTTAACACAAGAACAATAAAAAATACGGTCAAAATATTTTTAAAAAACAGCTTTTGGAGACATCTGAGAACAAGTAAGTCTGTTGCAATTAATGGAACAAATTCTAGAGACAAGGAAATGCACTGATGTAAACTTAGCATTATTTATTGGTTGTCCTTTCAAGCCATTTTCTAAAACATAAGTGGCATAGGTGAGGAAAACAGAAGGAAAATGTTTAGAGCTTTTTGAGGCTTATGAACCTTAGGAATCAAAAGTTGAAGCTCAGTACTACCAGGTAGTCAGGGCTTGAGGGACCAAGATTCTGGAGAAAAGGGAATTACGGAGAAGTGCAGCAAGAAGTAGAAGTTAAGAGGCTAAGATACTAAGTAGAACTTGAGACAGTTTCACAGTGTTCGTGAGATAAAAAAAAACCTGGATTCAGACATTTCCAAGGACCTCTTGGATTTTAATCATCTCAACCCCTGATTAGATCAAGATTATATGTAGCTTCTCTGTCTTTCAGAGAGAAAAAGATCCTCTTTAAAGGAAGATATCATGATATACAATGACTGGCACTAAATAAAAAATTACCAAGCATCTCAGGAGACAGGAAAACATGACCAAAAGCAAAAACAATAGATAATTGATATATTAGAGTTATCAGACAGAGGCTTTTAATAATAGTGATTAATAGATTTAAGAAAATAGATTTAAAAATATAGAATTTTACCAGAGAACTGAAACCTATAAAAATGGTCTGACGGAAATTATACGTGATAAAAACAAATAATCAAAATTAAGATCTTATCAGGTGAGTTTAACAACACATTAGACAGTAGAGGAGAGGATTACTGAACTGCTAAGTAGGAAGTAGGAAATAAAAAAGATGAAAATATAAGAGAAGAATAAATACATGAAAAATAGTGAGAAGTTCTTACATATCTGTAATTAGAACCCCAAAAGGAGAAGAAGAAAAGAATGGGGAATGAGCAATAATTGAAGAGATACTGGCTGAGAATTTTCCAAAACTAATACAAGACATCAAGAATCTCTAAAACACCGAAGCACACCTAGGCATACCATAGTAAGACTGCTTAAAACCAAAGACAAAGAGAAAATCTTAAAAGGATCCAGAGGACAAAATACATTCTTTCCAAGGAGAAACAAAGTGAGGAAAGCTAGATAACAAAGGATTGTTATTTTTAGCATACTGCCAACTTAGAATTCTATCAACAGTGAAAATATCCTTTAAAAATGAAGGTAAAATAAAGACAATTTTTCAGACAGACAAAATATGAGTATATTTGTTGTCAATAAAAACACATTAAAATTGATTGATGCAGAGATCCCCACAGATATTAATTTACATGAATGGATAGACTTACATGATAAATTTGTAAATGGTAGTTAACCATTTTTGGATATTAAGAAAGTGAAGATTGTTCAGGATTCATTAGGCTATCTTTCTCACTTTTTAAAAGGAGCAACATGAGAACAAATAGATCCTTGTAAATGAATACTTTACATTAATTAATGAATGACAAGTCTATTTGTAGTATTTGACTAACAATTACAACAGGAAATGATAGGACAAATTTAGAAAGGCTTAGCAACAAACAACATACAAAAATGGGTTAAAAGTAAATAAATTATCATTTTAAAAGTACATTTCTACTACTTTATAAATATTTTGCTTATGGCCATAATATATAATAACTAAAATATCTTATAATTTATAGGAGTTTTGAATACAGTGTTTTATGTTTTTTGTTTTAAATTAAAATTTCTTAAAAGTTAAAAAATCTAATGTAGCATTAAATTATTAACACTCTTAAATAAATATTAGTGCCTGGTTACTAACTTCCCCTCCCCTTTCTCTTAAGTAAAATTTATCTAAGTAACACCTTTTAACTGGTAATTAAGTCTATATGTTTTCTAAAATATTATATAATATATAGGTCTTAATTTATCAATTTGGGAGTATAAAATTAGATCACATCCTTATTAATATTATCAGTTTTGAGCACTAATCTATTCTTCCTTTAGATTTCTGTTTCCAAATAATTTCTGGAAACCACAAAGAATATTTACACCATCAGTGAGATAATCACTTTCATTGTTAGCTGGTAATGGCTTGTTCCTTTCAGTTCTAGAGAAACACAGCTGTTGCCAGTGAACTCAGTTTTTTTCCCCGCAGGATGCTACTATTACCTAAATTCCAAATTCTTGGGGCTGGGTTGGAGATGAGGCACTGGAAATCAAATAGGCTCCTGTTTGTTCAGGTTATTGTTTATTTAACTCTTACAACTCCATTTTTGGAGCATTTTCTGTGGGCAGGAAAGTTTCTAAACACATTATCTCACTTATTTTTCATACCAACCTAGAGGTGAGTAGTGTTATTGTTCTCATTTTCAGAAGACAACCCTGTGGCAGAGAGAAGTGAATCAACTTGCTCAATGCCTCACAGCTATGAATTGTTGGAGATACAATTCTCACTCAGCAATTTGGCTTCGGAGTCTATATCTCTCCTCTCTGTGCTGAATTAGCACAGGTCATTGGGTGGCACTTTCAGAAAGCTCTTCTGCCCTTTCCCACTTTCTCCTCCTTCCCACCTGAGATGGATATATTGGTTACAGCTACAGTGGCCATATTCCGTCTCTGAGACAAGAGGAAGATGGAAGCCAAGGATGGGCTTGGGATGGCAAAGCAGGGAAGTAAAAGAAACCTAGGTCCCTGGTAAAATCATGGACCTGCCTACTAGTCCTGGCATACTTACCTCCAGTCTTCTGCGTTCTTTAAGATCCTATTATTTGGATTTTCTACCATATCCAATGGATTGAATTTTAACTAATACATACCCTGTCAGTGTGGGAGTATCCCAGGTTCAGTTGTGGGACCTTGCTATAGTCTGAACATTGTGCCACTGCCCAAAATTCGTATGTTGAACTTCTAACCCTCCAAGGTTAGAAGCATTAGGAGCATTTGGGGAGGTAATTGGGTCCTTAGGATGGAGCCCTCATGAATGGGATTAGTGCCCTTATACAAGAGATTCAGAGAGCTGCCTTATACTTCCCATCATGTGAATACACAACAAGAAGTCACCATCTGTGAATCAGGAAATAGGCCCTCACCAGACAATGAATCTTCTGGCACCTTAATCTTGGACTTCCCAGCCTCCAGAATTGTGAGAGATAAATTTTTGTTGTTTATAAGCCACCCAGTCTATGGTATTTTGTTATAACAGCCCAAACAAAGACAGCCAAAAATATGTCCTCTCTTTCTATCTAATCAAAACTTATCAAACTCTTATACAAAGTCATGGGAAACCATGAGTCATTGGGATTTGTTGTTTACTAGTATTTTAGTTTATGGGGCGAATATCTGCTATTTTAGCAAATCCTTGTGCACCTTCGAGAGAGGCAGGGGAGAAGTAGCCATGTCTCTTAAAATTTAAGTGGATACAAAGCAATTCTTCAGAGAGATGGATCCACTGTGGATCATCACATCTGTGTCTGACACAAGCCTGGCATATGTGCTGCCACAGCCCTCTTTCTAGGGCAGGCACTATTAACTCATCTTGGCACTCTTTCCTCCTGGACCAGTCCTGGCCTCAGAATCTTTGGCCTAGGGGATAAAACTTATTTGCTAATAATATTCATACTGCTATGGTCTAAATGTTTGTGTCCCCCTTCAAATTCATATATTGAAGTCCTCACCCCCAAAGTGATGGTATGAGGAAGTGGGGCCTTTGGGAGGTGATTAGGTCATGAAATCAGAGCCCTCATGAATGGGGTAGTGCCCTTATAAGAGAGGCCCTAGAGAGACTTCTTACCCCTTTTGCCATGTGAGGTTAGGGTGAGAAGACAGCTGTCTATGAGGAAGTGAGTCCTCACTACCAGACATTGAATCTGCCTCAGTCTTGGACTTTGCAGCCTGCAGTACTGTGAAAAATAAATTTCTGTTGTTTATAAGACATCTAGTCTATGGCATTTTTTATAGCAGCCTGAATGGACTAAGATAGACCTCTTTTCCTTTTTATCTCTACAGACTCCATCCATATTCCAAAGACTTTTACATTTATGTCTTTAGCCCAGACTGCTCCTTTTTGGACTCCAGATTCATATATCCAACAGCATATTAATATCTCTTCTTGGGCATTGTCTTAGGCTGTTTTGTGCCACTATAACAGATTACCACCACTGGGGAATTTATAAAGAACAGAAATTTATTTCTCACAGTTCTGAAGGCTAGGAAATCCAAGATCAAGGTGCTGGCATTTGCTGAGGGCTTTCTTGCTGCACTCTCACGTGGTGGAAGATGGAAGGGTAAAGGGTGGTGGTGAATGCTGTGTCCTCACATAACAGAAGAGCAGACGAGGGCAAACTCACTCCTACAAGTCCTTTCCATAGTGGCATTACTTCATTCATGAAGGCAGAGCCCTGATGACTTAAACACCTCCCACTAGGCCCTTCCTCCCAACACTATCGCATAGGGGGATTAAGCATCCAACACATGCACTTGGGGGGACCCATTCAGATGATAGCAGGCATATAAATTTTATAATGTACAAAAGTATCCCTTTATATTTCCCTTTAAAGAAGTTCCTCTCCAGTCTTCTCCATTTCAGAAAATGACAATTGCATCCTTTAGTTCTGCAGTCCCCCAGCTCCCAGGCCAGGGACCAGTACTAGTCCATGGCCTGTTACGAGTGGGCTGCGGAGCTCTGGCTGGGCACAGCAGGAAGTGAGCAGCGGGCCAGTGAGTGCATTTACAGCCACAGCCACTCCCCATTGCTGGCATCACTGCCTGAGCTCCCCCTCTGCCCCCATCCGTGGAAACATTGTGTTCCATGAAACCAGTCCCCAGTGCCAAAATGGTTGGCGACTGCTGCTTTAGTTACTCAGACCAAAAACTTTGGAGTCATACATGACTCTTCCCTTTCTTTCCCATCCCACATCTGATCCAACACAAAGTCCTATTAGTTCTGTCTTCAGTACATGTGCAATTTCAACCACTTCCCAACCTCTTCATTACCAGCACCCTGGTCCAATCACCATAATCTCTCCTGGGATTATTAAAATAATCTCTTGTCTGCCTGCTTTGACCCTTGCCCCCTTCCATCTACTTTCAACACTGCAGCCAGTGTGATTTTATTCAAATGTAGGTCTGGTCACATCACCCCAACACTTAAAACTTTCCAAGGGCTTCCTATCTTTTCAAGATACAAGTCAAAGCCCATACAATGCTCTGGAAGGGTCTAGTAACCTGGCTCCTCACCTGGCTCCCCGCCTTCCCTGGTGTACCCCACCGCAGCCATGGGCACTGCCCTGCTGGCCTTCCCACCAACACTCCAGGTGCGCTCCTGCCTCAGGGCTCTTGCACTTGCTGTTTGCTCTGTCTTGAAAGTTTTTTTCCCAAATAACTGTAGGGAAAATTTCCTCACTATCTGTGTCTCTTCATATAAAAGTTGTCTTAGTAACAATTGCTTCCCTGGCCGCCCCTCTAAAATAGCAATCTCCCCACCCCCGCTTTATATCATCATTATTTGTTTTTTCTCTTTAGAAAAAACATACTGTACATTTTACTTATTTACTTTATTCTCTGTCATTTCCTCTGCTCTGTGTTGCATGGGGGCAGGAATCTTTTTCCCTTGCTGAATCCTCCATAAACTTTCGCTGACTGAATAATGACTGTTCCAGGACAGAGACCCTTGAGGTGATCACTTTTTTAATGTCCCATTTCCCTCATCCTTTGATCTCTTCTGGGCCTTTGCTTCTTTTAAAATAAGTAGGATTTCTGTGAGAGACGAGAAATAATTTCAGTTGTCTTTTCAGTAAGAAGCTTCATTTTGGACTTGCGACTGTGCCTTTCCTTACTTACAGACACAGAAAGTCGTTTTCTTGGTGTTGACATTTCTGGTTGGCACAAGAGGAAGAAGGGATGTGGATCGGAGTGTGGTTGGGGTCTTTTTGTTTGCCAGGAACCTCTAGAGGTTTATTACAGTGACCCCAAGAGAAAGCATTTGTTTACTTTTTTATATACTTACATAATAAAGAAACGTGGACCTGAGCTTGGGGAAAGTCACCAAGAGTTGCAAGGCGCACGTTTTGCTTCTCAGCATCTTCTCTCTTCACATCTGCTCCTTCTTCCCCTCTAGGCTTACTAACCAACTTCCGCTGCTTACTCATAATTTCTGTTTCCTCTTCATTTTTCAAGGGCCCTAGTCTACCTCGGGGCTTCTGTTGGCGTCAGTTCCCATCCCCACATCTGACTGGTTCAGTCTCGGTTTTGCAAAATTAGACCAGCTCTGGTTTCCAATAGGGGACGGTCCTCAGATTGCTCCTGTTAGGGCTCACTCCGTGTCCTGTCTGGTGCAGTCAGGGTCCCATAAACCAAAACATGCCCCAGAAGCTTTGAGTAGGGTGTACCCTCCCACCCCATTGTCATCTCCATAGAAACGGGTTCCTGTTTATTCAGATTACTATTTATTTAACGGCCACGGCTCCACTTTTGAGTTTGAAAAGCGCTCTAGGACACTGACATTGATTTATGACTCTCGTCTTTGATCACTTTATCCTAGCACCAAATGTTAAACGTGCAGCCTTGATGCTTGAGTTTAGCTTTGTTTTTGGAAACCTCTGTGCAAACGTTCTAGTGGATTGTCTTTCAGCTTCCTTCCAAGTTCTGGGGACAGGGAGCAGCCTCTCTTCTGAAAAGTGTATTCAGTTAGATTTATTTTTTTACTATGACCAGTTCATATTTTACAAAAGGCCTTGCTTTGTGTATTATTGTTTCTAGAAAGGAAAGTTTTATTAAAATGGTTTCAATTTGAATATTGAATAATTTTCTGTTAGAGATCAGAGTTTATTTTGAAAAAATCTTAAATTTAGTTCAAGTGTATGTCAATACTTTGCAGAGTCAGGTACTATTAAGAGACTGTTGTTCTCTATCAGCTGGCATACAGAAAATTCTGAAATATTTATATTCCCATTGCTCAGGTAAACCATTGCTGGAGTCTTGTCTTCTGCTGCCATATAGAAACAGATACGGAGAAATATGTGGATAAGAGCAGAGCCCCATAAATTTGATATCTGAATTTAGTCACATGCCATTTTGATTCAGAACATCATCTGTGACTGGAAGATAAAATTAATTCCTTTTTTTGTTGTTGCTTTTACTATACAGTGTTTGATTCCTAATGTTCTGAAAAATGCTAATCTGTGTTTTTCATAGTGAAACTAAAATATATTTCCTTTAAGAAAACAACAGGCTGAGCCCAACTGTAGAATTACAGTTACTTTGTAAATCAAATTTGTTGCTAACCTCTGCTTCTGTGGTCAGAGATGGAAACAATTCACTAACTGCAACACTTACTTCCTCATTCTTCAAGGAGTGTTAATTTAATGCATGCTTATAGCCACAATTTCCTTCAAACGCAAACACAGAGTCAGATAATTTGACATTTAATTGTCAACCATTTTACATTGTAGTTATAAAGCATAAATTGGTTTCTTAAAAAATCACAACCTCCAAGCTGCATGATTCTCCATGTCAATAGCACCTCCAATTTCTGAGGGAAATAAAAGCAGTAGTCCTTGAATAATCAAGAGCTAGGACAGAATTCCGACAACGCTGACATGGTGGCACCAAAACAACCCCTTCCCCACACCTGGCTGAAGTGCAGAGGGTCAGCCTCTGTCCGTGTCTCTTGGCTAGGGAATATTTTCTTTGCCACCAGAGCCTTGGGCTTCTGCCCAGTCTTCACAACTGCTTTACTCACACCATTGTGGCCATTGTCTACCATTGCTGTCTCCCCCCTCCTATATGGAATGGCCACCTCTACCACCGCTGACCTATGAGCAAGTCCCAGGTGTTTGCCTGCTTGTTTGTCTTTACCTACCCTGGACTCCAGGTTGCTTGAGGGCAGAGGTGCTTGAGGGCTTGAGGTTTCTATCCTAGTCACCTTTGTATACCCAACCCTAGTAGTGCAAGTGCTCAATAAATATTTGTTGACTAATGAGAGAATAACTCAGCATAAATTAGCAGTAAGCAATCATGCACTTGTTCTCCCTTTGGAAAAACTCACTTTATTAAAAATCAATACCATATGCATGTATATTAATCTCTGATTCAGTAGTCTAGCAATGAGAGTCTAAGTGTAATCCATTTACCACATCTATTGCTTTTTTGTTGGGACTCAGAAAATGACATCCCAAAATGAAAGTTTTAGAAGCAAAGTTTCTCTCTACCCTACTATCTCTTGACCTTCACTCTCCCTTGAGGCAAGCCATAGAATCTATTAATAGAATTTCTCTTCTCAGTTGGGTGCCGTGAATCTGGGAGGCCAAGGCAGAAGGATTGCTTGAGGTCAGGAGTTCAAGACCAGCCTGAGCAAGAGCAAGACCCCATCTCTACTAAAAATAGAAAAAAAAAATTATCCTGGTGTGGTTGTGTGCACCTGTAGTCCCAGATACTCAGGAGGCTGAGGCAGGAGGATTGCTTGAGCCCAGGAGTTTGAGGTTGCTGTGAGCTAGGCTGATGCCACAGCACTCTGGCCCAGGCAACACAGTGATTCTCTGTCTCAAAAAAAATAAAAAATAAAAAAATTTCTCTTGTCTAAGATGGGTCAGAAGCTCTTTTCCCCAAAGCCAGCATAAAGCCTAAAAATACTACTCTAACTTTCCCCTATCTTTCTGTATAACAGCTCACCATAAAGAAATTAAGACCCTCATTCCAGAGGGGTCCTGCCTCCTATCTGGGAGAAAGAAATGCCACACAGGGAAGCGAAGAAGAATCTGAGCAGACAGGACTTCTGGGTTTCCCTGCTCAGTCTATTTCCATTAACTCACACCCTGTTGTGACTATCCACTGTTCATTGAACCAACCTATGCATAAAAATGGATAGTTTTTCTTGTATCTTTGGTCTTTATTCTGATGGCTCCCATGTCCTGTAAAACTATAATCAAATAAATTTGTTAGGCTTTTCTCTTGTTAACCTGTCTTTTGTTATAAGGGTGTCAACAATGCCCTTTATGGTCGGGAGAAAAGGGGTCACTCCTTTTCTGCCCCTACACTCTTTGCCCCACTGTTGCCTTTATTTGTCTGATCTGACAGTTTAAACAGGTGTTCATTTCTGGGCCATGTTTCTGCCACCTCCCCCTCTCTCCTCTAGTTGGCGCCCCATACTGGCCTTTCAGTTCCTCAAATGCACCAAGCACCTTGCCTCTGGCTCTTCCGGCTACTTCAGCTTGGAAGTTTCTCCCCCTTGCCCTCCTTGTCTTGGCTGACTCTTGCTATTCTTTCAGAGTCCAGCCTAAATGTCATTTCCTCAGAGTTGCTTTCTCTGATGCCCTGATATAAATGATCTCCTAATACTCTGCTTTCGAATTCCGCATAGCACTTATCATTTTATAATGATATATTTATTTGACTCCTTTTTTTTTTGTCTGATGCCTGTCTCCTTCATTTGGCTCTTAGTTCCATGAGAATAGGGTTGAAAATTTAGTTCCCAGTATTTAGTGGGTACTCAATAAATAATCTGTTGAAAGAATGATAAATGACTGAATGAAGAGAGTACCCCTTTCCTCCCCTACAGCACAATGCATGTTAAAAGAGCTGAATTACTCAATCATGTTTTTCAGATGGCAGTGTAGACACAATATAAATCAAGCAATTAATAAACTAGAGCAAAAATTAGAATATCAATATCAGGAGATAATGTGGTATTCCATTTCAGTTTACCTCACTCACTATTAGTTATCACTTAACTGAAAGTTGTGTTTACTCATCAATTTTTTTAAAAAAAATCTTAAACCAATGCTTTATGGTTTGTGAACCTTCACGGTACTCTCTATTTACACAATGCTTTTGGCTTTAGTAAAAAAAAAATTCTTGTACATAAATTTCCTTCAACTTTATGTGTAAGTTAGGAAGTTAATGTATATGTATAATATATCATTATACCTTTATGTTCAAATAAAATTTGAGGTCACTTCCATACTACTACTAAGACATTCTTCAGATATCAGACAAAGCAGTTAATATAAAGATTAAATCAATAGTCAGAATTTTAAGAGAAAAAATTGATTGCCACAGAAATCTAACATTGTATTATTAATGTAATTCAATATGTAAATATAATTTAACATGACTTTAGCAATATATATATATTATTAAGTTTCCTGGTAGATAAGACCCAAAAAGAAACATAAAGGGTTCTAGAGGTTCCTTTAAATATTATAAAAGAAACATATGTATTCAGGAAATTTCCTGTAGTCAGGAAAAAAAAATCACTATTCCTAACACTGTGTCCTAGGCAAGAATTATGTGCCGGGGGGAATTCCTTTCATGGATCCATACAGAGGAACAATTGCCAAGACAGCGAGCAATACCTTGAAATATTGTTTTGTAGAAGATACAAAAAGGTCTATGAATGGCCATATTCTATTCAACTTTCAATAGATTCTGAGAAGATAATATTAAATGTCTATAGAGGAATTTCAGTGAAACGCTAAGATAATATATGTATGTTGCTTTTTGATAAACTAGTCTAAAAGAAAGGCAAAATTGATTAAGAAAAGAGACAAGTAGAGGTCAACATGTCCTTATCAAATATCACTTATAATAATAGAACTCTAAAATAAAGCAGAAAAAGATATTTTCCTTATGCCTCCTACCCAAGTTTCCATCCTGAGCTTTTGAGTTAAGTAGGGCATTGTTCTGAATCTAATTTTGGTTATAATTACATTCTGAGAATTATTTGCAAAATATACCATTACCTGCAGGATAAAATGGCCTGTTAAGTGGAATTTTTTCTTATCATTCATGTAGATTTGAAACACAACCAAAAGTCTTTTAATAAAATTTATCCTAAGCTTAATCTTCTGGGCATAGATAGTGAGTTTACTGTTTTCTAACTGTCCTCATAGACTTTTATACAAATATTTCAAAAATTAAAGATAATTTTTGTCTTCTACAATGTACTTTTCATAGAAGATAGTTGCTCCCTAGCATCCATTCACCGTCTTGGTGACAGGAGTTTGTGGAGCCAATCTGCACATTGCATTCCCTGAGAGGTTCAGAGGTGGGCCAGCGACCCAATCTGAGTCAAGGGGGTATGTTAACATTTGCTGAATTCTGGGAAAAAGGTCTTCTTCCCAGCTGGACAAGAAGTTTCATGGAGGAGAAGGCCTAGAGCTGCCGTTCCTAGTTTGCTTCCATGAAGAGCCAAAGATGACAGGCTATACAGTGTAAAGCTGAGTAGAGAGATGGCTTGGTGACAGCTTCTGAGCCCTAAATCCAGCCATGTTTTGAGAAACAACTCTTTTGTTTAGGCCAATTTAAGTTCATTTTTCTGTTGTATGCAACCAAAAACATCTACTCAAATATCTTCTTATTCAGAAGGTAGGGATACTTATATTTAACTAAGATCTAAATAATATCCTACACACACACACACACACACACACATCTACACACAAATTGAAAGGACTAAAATATACTCAAGTTCTAAAGCATTGAAATTAACGCTGTCTGTCAGAATGTCACTCTTGTTCATTCTTATTCTGCCAGAATGTTAGATAACTGGCTGGAAAAGAATCCAAAGGCTGGTTTCTATACCAAGATCATATACATGGAAAGAAAACCAGTAAAGATGTTTGATGAACGCCAACAGGATTCTGACATTCATTTGACTATTTCATGAGGCTGGAAGGAAAATAAAATAGTGGTCAGTGGTCAGGTGGTTGTGTTTTGTGCTTTTATCCCCCTTGCGAAAGATTGAGAAACCCAAACCTGAAGTCTCAAATCTGTCCTGTATTTTCAAAGGAAGAGAGAATAGACTTGATGCATTTGTAACTTAAAGTAACAACAGAGTTCTCGAAGATCGATTCCACACGGAGTCCAGTCTGAAGAAACTATAACTAAGGTATTAAAGAAAGTAAACAGTTGACTGGGATTGAGATTTGCCTCTCGGGATAGTTTCTAAAAGATTGTCTCCTGAGTCTCTATTCCTCTTGAGGTGGCTGAGTAGTTTCCATTATCCAGCTATAAATGTTCAAATAAATTATTGAGTGGGGACAGTCCTGGGAGATATAGAAGAGCTTGTTGTAATCCTATAAAGCTGAGTAAAACAGCTCAGTTGGTCAGAACTAGAATGTGTGCTTTCATGGCGCTCTTATAAAAGCCATAGCGTGGGCAACCATGTTCCCAAATCTATATTCATTATTGATCCTACTCGCTATATCCAAGACCCTTCGTTCTAGTTCTTCTTAAAGAAAATGTGGCTTAAATATTTGAATTTAATACACTTCAATATTGATAATTAAAATTGATAGCTATATATAATTTATATATACACTATATATGATAGCTATTTATAATTTATAAATTACAAACACAGCTATCTATGTTTTTAAATTGTTTTGTTTTCTCTCAGATTAATGAAACTTCCTTTTGAAAACTTTTCTCTAATAATGATTTAATTAAGATATAAAATGAACATGTTGCTTCTTAAATAGTAGAGAAGCTCAAATGCCAATTAGGATTTTTAAAAAGAATTTTAAACATTTGAAAATTAAACTCTAACTTACTATTTGATGTTCCTTTTGATGAAATGAAACCATCCAGGAAGAGAGCTAGTTTTGGGTACTGCCTGATTCTGTGCTCGGACAGTGCCACTAGGGCCCGTTTCCAGGCTCTGCACTGTGGCCCACACAGATTCAGATATGTATTAATCTACTTTCAAGTTCTGCAGAGGGAGAACCACTTCCTGCAGCTTCTTCATAATTCTGGGGATTTCTACACTCTCCCTCTGGCCCAGATTGGGTCAATGTGCTCATCCCGTCCTTCAAGCAATCACTGTGTCTGGGGCCTGGGTGGGTGGGGCATGGGGGTGAAATGAGCTCCCTGGCTTCGGCCTTATCCCAAAGTAAAGTGGAGTCACTTTTTTATGAGCACATGCAGTGGGAATGGGATTGTTCATCAAAAGCAAAATCATGGTGTTGTTACCATGATAAGGGGGAGTGGATGCACTGGGCAAAAAGAACAAATATCTACTCTAAGCTAGAACTCAGGTATTCCAGTAGCAGAGCTCGACAGAGTTTGGGATCGATGACCTTGTAGGCCTCTTCATGAAACTTTTCCTTCTGATCTAGAACTTCAGGAATAAACAGCATAAATATCAGTCAAGATATTATATATTGCTGTATCACTGCTATGCACTAAATTGTGGCCCTCTCTGCCCCCAACTCATATGTTGAAGCCTAACTCCCAGTATCATGGAATTTGGAGATGAGGGTTTGGGGAGGTAATTAGGATTAGATGAAGTCATAATGGGATTAGTGGCTTTATAAGAAGAGGAAGAGAGAGAAAGAACACTTACCCTCTGTCACATGAGGACTCAGGGAGAAGGCAGCTGATCGCAAGCCTGGAAGCAGGCCCTCACAGACACCAAATCTACCGGCACGTTTGATCTTGGACTTCACAGCCTACAGAACTGTGAGAAGTAAATGTCTTGGATTTAAGCCACCCAGTCTGTGTTTCATTATAGCTCCCTAAGCAGACTAATACAATTATATTCAGGAAATGAATAATTCAAAGAACTTTCTTCATATCCCAAGTGTTCTTATGAGGAAGTAGTTATTCTAGTAAAGGTTGTCAAGTGTTTCTATTGAAAAAAATTTCAAATGTAAAATTTCCTTCATCTATTTAAGATGTTTTTTCACATATCTAACAATGGTACTGTGCAACCCAATCTGTATCTTACGGACAACCACAAAGCATCCTGACTTGGAAACATGTACACCACATATTCATATTGCCGATATGATCTAATCATGTAGAAATATATTTTACAAGGAAACTAGAGGTCCCACATTTTAGCCATTTTGTTAACATTAACAGAGTCTCTACCTCAAGCAATTTACTAATGAGGAGAGAGATTCATTTTTCAATATGAAGTTGATGGCGTGAGCATTTGTTTCACAGCAAATATTTACCTGCTTTTTTCATTTTCAATTCTTAAGCCCCAGGTAACAATGACAAAGTGAATCACACAGTCAAATTAGCTGATTTTGCATAAACTCAAAGAGAAGAGTTCTATTTCAGAAAAATAATTTAATTCTAAATCTGTATCTGAAGAAAAGTCATATATAGGTTTTAGCTGAAAACTGTTCTAAGAATATAGAGATATTCCCCCACGGTTTTGATTGTGTTCATCCTGGAAGTTTCAATTTAATCATAGAAAGATTTGGGTCTTTTGAAAACAGTAAGAAAATCAATTATCAGGATTTCAATTTTCTCCAGGCAATTTTCACCATTTCAGCATGCCCAAGAGGGAAAAGACCTATAATTTTGTTATGCTGAAAAATTTGGCAAGCCAGCTAATGGTCTTACTAAAAGTAAAGAAATCCCTTTGGTGGCAGATGCAGGAAGTTATGTCTGAATCATTTGGAGCCATTGTAGAGAAGCCTTTGTTCCTGAACAGATTCGTGGGGATTTTCTTGGGAGGAAAAGGTGTCTGAATATTCTTAAACCTCGAACAGATTTATCAAACTCACTGTTTCATTTAAGCCTTTGCCAAATGTGACTCATCTTCCATCAAACAGACCTCTCCATGGGCATCTTCATCTTTAAAAAAATCAACACTAAAAAATCATCTTATGCTTCTTTCTCTGCTGTGATGATGAAATCTGTCTCAAAAGAAAAATATTTGTGTTGATTTTTATAATCTTAGAGGCTGTAACATACAGGTAAGGCTGTTACTTAGAAACATACTTTCAAAAAGGTTTTTTGGAGGTTTTGGGGGAGAAGGGAGAGGGAAGGGCTAGGGAAAGCTGAATGGGGAATTGAATGGCCTGAAAGCATGTATCAAGGTAAAAAGCAAAAATAAATCAAAGTGAAATCGTTGAACATTGGTGACTATCAAAAGTAATTGAATCAGACTACAGAGGAAAATGAGTAAATTTAGTATCCATAAATACTCTTAATGAGTTCTATTAGCTTGTCTCCCAATAGAGGTAGGTGAAGTAATAGTTTCCAAGAGGTGGGGCCTTTACCTCTGCAGGTATTTAGAACTGGTCTGAACAGAGCACCTGCAAGCCTTTTGGATAAATCTTCTGACTCCCTCTGATTTTCCCCTCATCATGTACAGGCAGTTCAAAAATCCTTTTGCCTCTTTCTTGCCAATTTGAATATAAATTCTCCCTGGCCAGAAAACTGATCATTTGGTATGTACATTTCTTTTTTTGTTGTTTCCTCAGGTTCTCCACATATCACCTGGCATTCTGCTATGCAAATAGTTATAATTTTAAATAAAATGAGTTAAATACTAGTGCCAGGCATTTACAGATGCTATCTCACACTTCAGGGTTGCTATAATCCCTCTTTTACATAAGAGGCAATGCTGCCCAGACACCAAGCTGGTGAGATGGAATTCAAACTCTGAACCATCTCATCAGAAAAAGAGAGCATAGGTTTATATTCAAAGGAAACTTTGTGTGAATTGGGGCTTATTCCCCATTTCTGTCCCAGAACCTTCTTCCAATCTATCCTAAACCTCCTTTATCCTTGCAGTGGAAGTATTTTCAATTCTAGCTTGAGACTTTTTTCTGGGAGCTTGTGTAATTCACGCCATCATTGTCCAAATGAGACAGTCCAGGAACCTGGTTCCTCCTAATATGGATGCTTTTTTAGTGGATGCAGATGTATCAATCCACGACTTAATCATGCACAAAATGGAGCTTTTTAAATTTTTCTATAACTAAATTTAATTTCTGTCATAAATGCTAATTTGCATCTGGTAATGAGAAATTTAATTTTTCCAATCCAGAATAAACCTAGTCAAATTAGGATTTTTAAAACATTATTTCAAAGTAAATTCATTCAGTTTAGGCTTCCTCCCCTGAATTTCAATTTTGCCCAAGTGGCATCTAACTTCAGGGAGGTGTTTTGGAGTAAGTAATCCCAGGTTATATACATTTCTTCTTTTTTTCTGAGAAAGGAAGTAGCCAGGTATAAAGTGTATAAATGGCTAGTCATTTGCAAAGAAGTAGGACTATTTTACAGGATGTAAGCCAGCTAGCCGGAATGTGTATTTTTAGTTAAGTGTCCAAATTGTACAGCATTAGCACCAAGGAAGTCCCTGAAACTATGCCAGCAGAAGCTGCCATGAATTTGGCAGTGGCTGCTGTAGCCTTGAGGCAAGGTAGGTCTTTGCCACTGGATCAAAAGAGAGATTGTAATAAGCTTTGGACATTTTGTACTTCCTCGTAATTATAGCTATTATAGAAACAGAATTTTGTTTAGAATCTTCTTTATACTAATCAAAAAAGACAGTACTGTTAACATTAGGAATTTGTTCATTTGCTCTAAGAACACTGTAAGATGGACAATTTTAGAAACATACAGAATTCTCCCAGAGTTGCCACTGTAATTCCAAGTCATCATTGGTAAAATTGTGCCAGTTTATGAGATGTGTGCAAGAATTTGCATAATAATGAAGAAGCAGGTGTCCAGACTGGCAGACGTGCAAACTTGGGCTGAGACTATGCCCGGAGAAGTGATCATGGTCAGTCTAATGTGCTGATTCTACATCTTGTGTCTTGAGCCCTTAACCAGTGGTTGGCCATCTTTGACAAGAGACTTGATAATTTGTGGCTCTCAGCAGGTAGAATTTTTGAATATTCTGTTTCCCGTATTAACTCTTAGGGTTGTAAACACAGAATAGAAGAAAAATAGACCTTGTAAGGTTTTTGGTTGGTGACTCAAAGTAAATTCGATCTACTGGGGAACATCAGCTTGGTGGAATTTTTATTGAGGTTTGATTGACATACAATAAAATGCACATAACTAAAGTACAAAATTTGGTACGTTTTGACTTACATATGAACCCATGAACCCATTACCACAATCAAGATAATAAAAATATCCATCACTTCCAAAGATTCCTCATGCCCATTGATAATACCTCCTTCTTTCTTCCTGCTTTTTCTATCACTATACATTAGTCTGTGTTTTCTAGAATTTTATATAAATGAATATAGTATGCATTCTTTTCTCTCTGATGTTTTTTATTCAGCATAATTATTTTGAGATTCTCCCATGTGGCTGTGTGTGAGTCAAAAGTTCACTCATTTTTATTGTTGATGTGTGTTGCATTAGATGGGTATACCACAAGTTGTTTGCCCACCCAGCTCAACATTAACATTCAAAGTTTTTTCAGGTTTTTGCTGTTTCAAATAAAGCTACTATGAACATTTACACACAAGTCCGTGTGTGGATATAGGCTTTGTTTTCCTTGGAGTAGATACCTAGGAGAGGAATTGCTGCATCATATTGCACATATGGCAGGTGTATAATTAGCTTTTTAAAGAAATTATCAAACTGTTTTCCAAGGTTGCTATACCATTTTACATTTTCATCAGCAGTGTGTAAGAGTGTATGAGGGTTTTAATTCCTCCATTTCCTCATCAACATTTGGATGGTCTATCTTTTTAATTAATTAATAAGTGTGTGGTGGTATCTTATTGTGGTTTTAATTTGCATTTCCCTAATGACTGATATTGAACATGTTTTGTGCTTATTTGCCATCTATATATCTTCTTTGGTGAAGTGTCTGTTCGATTAAGTCTATTATGCCCATTTTGAAATTGGGTTGTTATGAGAGCTCTTTATATCATCGGAACACAGGTCCTTTATCAGATATATGACTTATAAATATCTTTTTCAGTCCGTGACTTTTCTTCTCATTCTCTTGTCCCTTTCAAAGAGCATAATTTCTTAAATACTTTTTAAAGTACATTGTACTTTGGGGGGGTATGCCAAAAAAATCTTTGCCCAACCTAAGGTCACAAAGATTTTCCCTTGTATTTTCTTCTAGAAGCTGCATAGTTGTATTGATAAAATTTACATTTACGTCTATGATCAGTTTGATTAATTTTTTTATATGGTGAGAGGTGAGAATCCAAGTTCATATTTTTGCATATGGATATCCAGTTATTTCAGCATAATTTGTTAGAAGATTATCCTTTCTCCATTTCATCTATGTTGAAAATCAGTTTTCCATATATTTGTAGGTCATTTCTGGACTCTCTATTATGTTTCATTAATGTATTTGTCTATCTTTACACCAGTAATCTATTTGTCTAACTTTCTGCTGAACACATATTGTTTTAGTTATTGTAGCTTTATAATAAATCTTAAAATATGGTTGTGACAGTCTTCCAACTTTGTACCTTTTTCCAAGTTTGCTTTGGCTATTCTAATTAGTTTGTACTTCATATGAATTTTAAAATCAACTTGTCAATTTCTACAAAATGCTTCCTGGGATTTTGATTTTGATTGCATTGAATCTACAGATCAATTTGAGAATTGACATCTTAACAATATTGAGGTTCCAATCCAAGGACATGGCATTATCTCTACATGTATTTAGATCTTCTGTAATATCTCTCAGCAGTGTTTTGTAGTTTTCATTGTACAAGTCTTTCATGTATTCTGTTAGCTCTATCCTTATTTGAAATTTTTGATGCAATTGCAAATGGTACTGCTTTTTAAAATATTTGATAGTGTAATTTATTTGTAGACTATGTATAATTAATTTGTTGCTAGTACATAGCACTTCAATTGATTTTTGTATGTTGATCACGTATCTTGAGCCTTTCTAAACTCACTTATTAGTTCCAATAGCTTTTAATAGATTCCATAGGATTTTCTACATAGACAATCATGTTATCTGCAAAGTTTTACTTCTTTCTTTCCAATATGTATATATTTTGTTTATCTTTTCTTTTGCCTTTTTGCACTGGCTATCACCTCTAGTGAAATGTTGGATAAAAGTGGCGAGAATGGACATTGAGAATGATATTATTAATAGCTGTAGGTTTTTCATAGATGTACTTTCCCCCTTTATCAGGTTGAGAAAGTTCTTTTGTTGAGTTTTTATTAGGAATGGAAATTGGCTTTTATTAAAAAAAAATTAATCATCAACAGACTTGCTCTACAAGAAACATTAAAGGAAGTTCTTCAACCAAAAACATGAGGAAAAGGGGGAAAAAGGAACTGATAAATAGAAAACAAATGGCAAGATGATAGACTTAAACCTAACTGTATCAATAATCACATTAAATGGAAATTATCAAAAACATCTCAATAAAAAGGCAAAGATTGTCAACTATATAAGAAATATAAGACCTAACTTGGTATAAAATTCTAGTTTGAATTTTTAAAAAATTTTGTTGGCACCTTAATGATGCTGCTTCACTACAGCATCTCCTCTCACTTGCATTTTTTCTTACCAAAACAAAACAAAACAAAACAAAAAACCAAAAAACTACTGTCATTCTTGTCTTTGTTTCTCTGAATGTAATATGATGTTTTTCTCTGCTTTATAGTTTTATATCACTGGTTTAGAAAAATCTGATTATAATGTGCCTTGGTGTATTTTTCTTTACATTTCTCATGCCTTGGATTCATTGGACTTCTTGGATATGTATATTTATACTTTCCATTAAATTTGGAAAAATTATTGGTCGTTATTTCTTCTAAGTTTTTCTGTCACCCTCTCCTCTCTTTCAGACACTTCTATTATATGTATAGTAGGCACCCTAAAGTCATCCGCAGCTCACTAATACACTGTTTTTAAATTTTTATTCTTTTCTCTTTCTCTTTTATTTTGAATAGTTTCCATTTCTATGTCTTCAAATACACTAATATTTTCTTCTGCAATTTCTAAACTACTCTTTAAATATTTCGATTGTGGTAAAAAACACATAACATAAAATTTCCATCTCACCCAATTTTAAGTGTACAGTTCAGTGGTATTAAATATATTCACATTGTTGTGAAAATTCTGATCTACTCTTAATTCCATCCAGTGTATTTTTAATCTCATCACTAAAGTTTTCATCCCTAAAAGTTTGACTTAGATCTTTTCTATATCATCCTCACCTTATTTTTTGATCCTATGGAAAACATTTATAATAGGTGTTTTAATGTTCTTGTCTACTAATGTGAATATCTAGGTTGTTTTCAACTGACAGACTTTCCTCTTCATTGAGGATTGTATTTTCCTTCTTTGTATGCCTGGTAATCTTTGATTGGATGCTAGTCATCATATATTTTTTTTTCTTGTTTGTTGCTGAATATTTTCATGTCCCTAAAATGATTCTTGACCATTTATCTGCCATGCAGTTAAGTTACTTGGAAACAGTTTGATCCTTTCATGTTTTACTTTTAAGATTTGTTGAACAGTCCTAGGGCAGTGTTAATTCTAGGGTTAATTATTGCCCACTATTGAGGCAAGACACTTTCCCAAATGCTTTGTGAAATATGAGGTTTTTTAGTTGGCTAGTGGGAATGTGCACTATTCCCACTCACAGAGTCATGTGTGAGAACCAACTATTGCTAGCTGTAATCCTTTCGGTGGTTCTTTCCCAGCAGCAATCACTAGTATTCTGGCCTGTAAACTCTAGCCACCTTGCTTTGCCCAGACTCTCAGCTCCCTCTCCTCATTTCAGCGACTCTGCCAAGCTCCTCCTCGGTGCCCTTATTCTGTGCTGTGGCCTGTAAGTCGAGGCAGTCAGAGGGTCACCTCTCAGCAGTCAGTGTTCTTTGTTGCCTGATACCTAGTAATTTGAAATCTGTTATTTCATGTATTTTGTCCATTTGTGTTGGTTGTTTTAGGCAAGAGGCTAAATCTGTCCCTGTTACTCTATCTTTGCCATAAGCAGAAGTTCTTGGGCCCATTATTGTTTTGTCATGGTCTTAGAATTATTGCGACTCTATGGATCATTCTATATTATTTTCCCTCTTATTGACAAATAATGTTTATGAGAAGACAAAACAAGATAAAGTTGAGATTGGATGGAGAATACAATATCACCAAGAATTTTAGTCACACGAGTCTAATCAGAAAGTCCAAGATATCAATAAGTAAAATATAACTTTCTCTGGAAAAAATAAAATTCAGTGCTTTGAAGCTTCAGTGAAATCATATCTCAAACGCAGCATATGATTCATTGTTCCCCCATAGGCCAGGAATCTCAAACAGAAGAGACACACAGGACCTTGAGGAATGCACACAAAAGTTGTCTGGCTCAAGGGTCCTGGTTTATGGCAGGAGGGTCAGAGCTCCAAACTGTGGAAAACCTATTCTTTCAAAAAGAAACCTGTTATGATATAGACAAATTAGCTTTATAAACTTGTAGAGATAAGAGAAAACATTTCAATTCTGAAATAACATCGCCTTAGGGGAAATGGTTGCACAAGTTTTATTGTTCACTGCTTGGTCTTGGGATATGAAAAGTGAGAAAAGGCCTTGGATGGGTCGGTTTCTTAATGTCAGGGTTGATGCCAGTGATGTGAGGTTCTGAATGAACAAGAAAGTGTTATGTGAGTCCTGAGACATTCTAAGTTGAAATTGGAAGTAGTTCTTCCACTTCTCAGTTTTGCATGATTGACGGAGGTGGTTCTGGTTCTAACCTATTAACATATGGTAAGCCCTATGTAATGTTGTCTGTTATTATATATGCAGGCAGGGAGAACTAGCTCAGCAGACTGTAATCTCATGGCAAGGCACATTTGGGTAGGATGCCCCAAATGCTCTCTGCTGTACTATTCTGAGTTTGGTTGACTATGTGTTGCAACATGGTAGTTTTCTTGTCCATGGTTTCTTTTTATGTTGTTTATTTTGTGCTTGACAAACAGATTTGATGACAGGGTTTAAGAAAAGTGAAGTAGCTGGGAGTGTGGCTCATGCCTGCAATCCTAGCACTTTAGGAGGCTGGGGTGGGATGATTGCTTAGGGCCAAGAATTTGAGACTAGCCTGGGCACCATAGCAGAACCCTGTCTCTACAAAAACTTAAAAAAGTAGTTGGGCATGATGGCACGCACCTGCAGTCCTAGCTACTCAAGAGACTGAGGAAGGAGGATTGTTCAAGCCCAGGAGTTTGAGGCTGCAGTGAGCTATGATTGTACCACTGTACTTCAGTCTGGAAAACAGAGTGAAACTCTGTCTAAAAAAAGAGAGAGAGAGAGAGAGAAGAGAAGAGAAGAGAAGAGAAGAGAAGAGAAGAGAAGAGAAAAGAAGAAAAGTGAAGCAAAGAAACCTCATGCTGGATATTAAAATGCAATTTTTACATTAACTAGGGAAGTCTTCAAAGAAAGAGTTGTGGAAATAGACAGTTGGGGATTGGTGGTTATCTATTGTGATGTGTACTCTACTCATAACTGCAACCTGTGAAAATTGACCAGAAATTGAACAAATGGTGGCTGAGAAAAACATGTTACAGAGGCATGTCCTGGGGAGATTTGATAACAGGAGAGTGAGAACCAGCTTGTAATGCTGGCAAATGCAACTCCATGGGGAGTATGTTATAATAATGTCAGCCATAGCTGATGCAGTTAACACTGTCATTTCTAGATGCACATTTCTTCTACGAAACAAGACATATCTACTTGATATGTCATATTGTTTTGATCTTTAAGCTCCTGCTTAAGATAACATAGGCCAGGTTATACTAGAAATAAATAACCCCAAGTTCTTTGCAGTTGAATAGAATAAAAATTTATTTCGTGTCAATGCAGTCTGTAGTAGGTCCAGGCAACTCTTCAGGGCAACTGCTATCTCTACGGTGACTCGGTGATCTAGGCATGATCCTGTAACTTGTACCCTCTGGAAAGCACAGGCCCCTCAGTTAAAGGTCAGGGGAGGAGAGAGACTGTCTTAGCCCGGAAGTGCTGTGTGTTGACTCCTGTTCACATTTTTAGTGGAACAGAAATAGTCACATGACTCTGTCCAACTCCAAGGGGGCTAAGAAGTAGAGTCCACTGTGAGCAAACAAAGACAGGAGAACTGCCTGTTGGAGAACACTAAGGACTTACCTTTTTGCCTCTGGAGTTGTGACATATACTTCCCTGTGCCTTACTTACCACTCAACTTGGCTTGGCTAACACCCACTAATCTTTCTGGCTTCAGATTAATGATTATTTGCTTCATATTTGCCTCTTCCATTAGACTGTAAATTCTGTGTTACTTATTCTGTCTTACTTCCCAGCCCATAACACATACGGTATGTAGTGTCTAGTTAGATGAATATTTGTAAGTGAATAACTGCTTTGGATAAAAGAGAAGTCATCTGGAAATTTTCCTTCTTGATCTTGTCCATTATTTCTATTTTGCTGGCTACAGAAACATTTAAAAGTTTTAGATAGATGGATTTTACAGGTACCAGATGAGAAGTTGGGAGACATTTACATGCCTGGATGGCATAGGGCTGCATATTGTCAATATCTATTCTAGTTTCTGATCTTGGGTAATTGTCTCATTTGTCTATGGCATGTAATTCTACCAGATAATATTGTTAATTATTAGAAAGCTAGGTTATTAAAAATTAATACTGCATTTATTTAAAATTTTCTTTCATTATGTATTATGGAAAGATTGGAAAGTATACTGGACATAAAGAAGTCTTAATTCCAGTGTTCAAACTCCATTGTATTATTATTTTAGCATATTTATTTTCAGACTTTTATCAATTTATACATCATCACATAGTTGAACTCAAATCGTAAAATAGATTTTTACTTTGAATTTGTTTGAACATTTTGTCAAGGCATTTTAATAAATTAAAAAATTTTAAAACATACTTTTAAGCAGCTACATAATTTGTCTTTCTAGGTTTAAATCATCATTTCCAGAACCATTTATTTAACAGTGAACATTTATATTGTTTCCAAAAGCTTTTTACTACATAAAATGCTGCAATGAATACTGTAAGGTATAAACATTTTTCTATCTTTTGGACTATTTTCTTAGGATAGATTCATAGAAGGCAAACATAAATTAAAGGCTATGAATGTTTATATAGTCATTGGGCACCTTTAAATGAGTCTAATAGTTTTAAACAAATGTTTTGGAATCATCCACCCTGCTTACTATTTAACATTTTCCCAGTCAGAAGTATGGAGTATCAGCTTCAGGGGGTTTAAAGTATGTAGTCTTTTAATGTAGCAATCAAAAAAATATTATAAAGTGACTCCAACACAATCGGAACAACCTCATTGAAAGGGACGATAATAACATGCCCAGCATTTCCACGTCTTTTTTTTTTATTTCATCATATTATGGGGGTACAAATGTTGTTAAGGTTACATATATTGCCCTTGCCACCCCCCCACCCCACCCCACCCCCCGAGTCAGAGCTTCAGGCGTGTCCATCCTCCAGGTGGTGCGCATTGCACTCATTATGTAAGTATACAAACATCCCCTCCTCCCCCCTCCCACCTGCCCGACACCTGATAATTTTTTTTTTAATTTTTTGACATTTTGGTTACATTTTATATCTTTGCCTCTCCCTAGGAAGGATTAGAGGTATGCCCTTCCCCTCCAAAATGCTCACCACATTCCTAAGATGTGGGTCTACCCCCCCCACTCTCAAATCCCTGGTGAACATTACCACCATTTGAGCACCATACTTTTAATCAGTCAGTACCAATTTGATGGTGAGTACATGTGGAGCCCATTTTCCTGATCTTGTGTCACCTCACTTTGGATAATGGGCTTAAGCTTAATCCAGGATAGTATAAGTGGTGCTAGTTTGCTGTCATTTCTTAGAATTGAGTAATGTTCCATTGTGAACATATACCAAATTTTAACTATCCACTCATGAATTGATGGGCACTTGGGTTGTTTCCATGACCATGCAATAGTGAATTGTGCTGCCATAAACATTCGGGTGCAGATGTCTTTATAATAGAATGACTTATGCTCTTTTGGGTAGATGCCCAACAATGCTATTGCTGGGTCGAATGGTATTTCTATTTTTAGCTGTTTGAGGTATCTCCAAATTCTTTTCCACAAAGGTTGCACTAATTTGCAGTCCCACCAGCAGTGTTAAGAGTGTTCCTTTCTCTCCACATCCTCACCAGCATTTGTTGTTTTGGGATTTCTTGATACAGGCCATTCTCACTGGCGTTAGGTGGTATCTCATTGTGGTTTTGATTTGCATTTCTCTAATGATTAGAGATGTTGAGCATTTTTTTAAATATTTGCAGGCCATTATTCTGTCTTCTTTGGAGAAGTTTATGTTGATTTCCATTGCCCATTTCTTGATGGGATTGTTTGATTTTTTCTTGTTAATTCTTTTGAGTTCTAGATAGATTCTTGTTATTAGACCTTTATCAGAAGTGTAGAGAGCAAATATTTTCTCCCATTCTGTGGGTTGTCTATTTGCTCTAATGATAGTTTCCTTGGCTGTGCAGAAGCTTTTTAATTTGATCAGATCCCATTTGTTTATTTTTGATGCTGCGGTGATTGCCTTGGGGGTCTTCCTCAAGAATTCTTTGCCGAGGCCAATGTCTAATAGGGTTTTCCCAACATCTTCTTCTAGGATTCTTAAGGTTTCATGCCTTAGGTTTAAACCTGTTATCCATCTTGAGTGGATTTTTGTGAGAGATGAGAGGTAGGGATCCTGACTCATTTTTCTGCATGTAGCTATCCAGTTTTCCCAGCACCATTTATTGAAGAGAGATTCTTTTCCCCATTGTATATTTTTGTCTGCCTTATCAAAGATTAGGTTACCATATGCAGATGGTTTCATCTCTCGAATCTCAGTTCTATTCCAAATATCAATGTTTCTGTTATTGTGCCAGTCCCAGGCTGATTTAACTATTATTGCTTTATGGTACAGCTTAAAGTCAGGAAGACTGATGCCTTCCAGTTTGAGCATTTCTACATCTTATATGCAGGTTCTTAACATTCAGGAGAGAAACCTCTAAACCCTTCTGGAATCTTTCAAGTTACAAAATGTCAGCATATAGTTTTCCCCCACAAATTTCCATATTTGCACTAGCTAAAGCACGTGTCGAAACAATTACTTCAATCATTTTTTTCTTCCTTTCATGTTGAATAAATATGACAGAATCATTCAGATAATAGGTCTAGTCAATGCCCAATGCAACAGTCTACTCTTTTATTTATTCAAAACTGAATTTTTGTGACTAATAAATGTCAATTTACTTTCTCTTTACTTTTTCAACAACAATTGCAGCTGGATTGATTTGGGGGTCCATGTTTAATAAATAAATATGTGTTTTTATTACTTAATATGAGTTTCCAATCATGAGAAGGGAGCCACAAAATCTGGATGAGATATTGTTACTGGACAGTTGGAGAGCTCAGGCACCAGCTGAATGACTACCTCGGGCACCATGCTCAAACATCCTTGATCCAAAAATGACAACCTACTGCCTATGTCAAGGACTTCCAGGAACTGTGTGTGAACACATAACTTTGAACAATAAACGCACACATTCCAAGGATCCACTGTGAGTTTTCAAAGCACATTAATAAGTGGGACAGGTATAATTACCCCCTTTGTGTGGAGAAGGAAGATAAAGCCAGTAAGTAGGTAATTGTTTTGGCCTAGGTCATATTGTCCATAAGTGGGACTGCTGGGATGAGCCTCAGATTCAGGAATAGAATACATTAGCAACATAATCTTCATTATATACATGAGCAGATGGAATAGAGCTGAGTAAGACATTATTCCTGAGAATCAGTGAGATGTAAATACAGGTGGAAACAAGAGTAGACAAGAGAATAGGAAATCAAATCATACTACAGAACAATCCTTATAGAATTATGACTGCAAAGGAGATGACCTCAATTCACCAATGAAGGGAAAGGAAACAAACTGATATTTTTGCCATATGCTGGCTGAAGACATGTGGAGGAAATAGCAAGCCGATTTGAGTTGAAGGCGCATGGCAGGAGCTGACAGCACAATTTCTTTTCCCATCAATTTTCACCCCCACCCCCGCCTCCACCCTGCAAGGGACCTGCCAATGTAGACATCCAAAAAAATGTATCTCAGTTAAGAATAGAATGTTATGCTGCACAATGGAGTAGGAAAAAAGAAAAGGAAGCTTCCAATAGAATTTAGTTTTTATCTCCTGGGTAATTTGTGTAATTTAGTAAATAGTACCCAAGCTAAGAGTTAGATATTTATTTTTTAGAATGTAATACACATATTTATCTGTTCAAATATGTGTGTAATGAATTGAAAAAACTTCTATTTTCTAATTCAAGGTTAATATTCAAATGCATTTTCTTAGTGATATATGAAATAATACAAATTCTGTTTTATTAAGCTCGATTAGCCCTTAGAGTCCAAAGCTAATTGTGCTACTAGAACTAAAAATATTAATTACCTTATTACTGACTTAAACTATAACTCCCAACTGGTAGCCATAAGAAATAGAACTCCATAAATGGTTTGTGCAAAAACTAAGCATTTGTAGGGTTGCAACTGGAGTACCGTGACTTCAATTTTATTTATTTTTTCGTTTTTTTTGGTTTTTTTTATTTTATTTTTCCTTTTATTTCATCATATAATGGGGGTACAAATATTGTTAGGGTTACATACATTGCCCCTACCACCCTTCCCCCACCACATGCCAGAGCTTCAAGCAAGTCCAATCCCCAGGTGGCGCGCACGGCACACCTTATGTAACTCTACACTTCCTCCCCCTTCCCGCCTGCCCTCCATCTGACAAAAGATTTATTTTTTTTACATTTTGGATACATTGTATAACTTTGCCTCTTCCTAAGAAGGGTT
>VBSM01000361.1:85069220-85177520 GCA_008086735.1 Cheirogaleus medius
CCTCTAGAACTTAGTAGGCTCCTTCCGAATATCCCTTCTGTGCCCTGGGCAATGCGAGACCTGTGTGTGCAGGATCTGGTCCACAGGTCTGACCTCTGGGCCCCAGAGTTCAATCCCTGACCCCACCGGGGAGAGGGGTGCCAGGCCTAATTCCCCCATGGGGAGCCCCAGCTGGGTAGATGTCTCTCAGCCTCCGGGTCTGCCCCGTTCTCCCGGAATCACTAGGCCAGCAGCACCTGGGAGGGCTGGCGGGTAGGCAGCTCCCCGTCTGAGTACCCCTCAGTCAGCTGTAGGGTCCCAAATGGTAAGGTCCTGTTCCCTGGAGATGGCTCCGGCTGGTGGCTATATTGTCTCTCTCGGCAGCCGTGGTAGGGATGGGGGAGGGGAGAGTGCAGCAATATGGCGCCTGCCGTGCGGTCGGGTCTGTGCCCAGGGAGGGGCCCCGAGGGAGTTGGGAGCCTGGTGCTGTGTCAGCTACAGGCTTACCGCTCACTGGCGGCGGCCATCTCTGGACTGGTGTCCGCAGGTCTCTCCAACCACTGGGGAGCCCGCCAGAAGTCCAAGATGCAAGGGAGGGGGAAGTTAACCGCTCTACCTACCCTTGCCACTGGTCTCCAAACTACTCACTCCGGAGGTCTCTCCTTCCAGTTCTCTGCAACCTCCTCCCGTGGAGTCTCCTGTAGTCTCCAGCACTCCTCCTTTCAACCCCTGTCCAATGTATGGTCATTTGCTTGCTTCTTTCTTCTAATATCTTCTAGAAGCTGTCTTTTCTGCAGAGACACTCTGTCTGGCAGTGTTTCTCGTCTGCCATCTTGCTCCGCCTGCCATGACTTCAATTTTAATCTCAGCTCTAACATGTAGGACTTCTGGACCTCAGTTTCTCCATATGTGGAAGGGGTATATCATGATGTCTTCTCTTCCTACCTCCCAGGATGATGTGAGGATCAAGTTAGGCAAGGTTCAGAGACAATAAAATACTATACTGATATAATATATTATTATTGGTGCTATTGCAATCATTCTATTTTTTTGGATTTTTAAAATAGGAAATTTTACTAAAGAAAAATAAATTATTGAAAGGAAACAGCTGTAATTTATTGAACTGAAAAACATAATATGTAAAGTGAAAAATTCACTGGATATTTGTTTTGTTTTCCAGAATATTTTAGGGGTACAAATGTTTTGGTTACACAGATTGCTTTTATACTGCTTGAGTGAATGTTATAAGTGTGCCCATCACCCAGATAGTGTACATTGTACTCATTAGGTATGATTTTGCCCATTCCTTTCTCCTTCCTTGCGCCTCCTCAATTTCTATTGAATTTTACTTCCATATGTGTGCAAAGCCATATATGACAAACCAACAGCCAACATCATACTGAATGGGGAAAAGTTGAAAGTATTCTTACTCAGAAGTGGAACAAGACAAGGATGCCCACTGTCACCACTTCTATTCAACATAGTGCTAGAAGTCCTAGCCAGAGCAATCAGGCAAAAGAAGGAAATCAAGGGTATCCAAATGGGAAAATAGGAGGTCAAACTATTGCTCTTTGTTGACAATATGATCTTATATCTGGAAAACCCCAAAGATTCTACCAAGAGACTCCTGGAATGGATAAATAAATTCAGCAAAGTTTCAGGTTACAAAATCAATGTATACAAATTAGTAGCGGTCCTATACACCAACAACATTCAAGCTGAGAATCAAATCAAAGACCCAATATCTTTCACAATAGCTACAAAGAAAATAAAATACCTAGGAATATATTTAATCAAGGAGGTAAAAGATCCCTGCAAAGAGAACTACAAATCACTAAGGAAGGAAATTGCAGATGATGTAAACAAATTGGAAAACAAATCATGCTCATGGATCGGCAGAATCAACATTGTTAAAATGTCGACACTACCCAAAGTGATTTACAGATTCAATGCAATTCCTGTCAAAAATCAACATCACTTTTCACAGATCTAGAAAAAATAATTCTATGCTTTGTTTGCAACCAGAAAAGAGCCCGAATAGCCAAAGCAATCTTGAGCAAAAGGAACAAATCTGTAGGCATCACTTTACCAGACTTTAAGCTATACTACAAGGCTATAGTAACCAAAACAGCATGGGACTGGCACAAAAATAGAGACATAGACCAATGGAACAGAGAACCCAGATATAAAACCATCCACATATTGCCATCTGATCTTTGACAACATAGACAGCATATTGCTGGGGAAAAGAATCCCTATTCAATACATGGTGCTGGGAAAATTGAATAACCCCATGTGGAAGATGGAAACAGGCTCCATATCTCACAGCACTCACAAAAATTAATTCAAAATGGACCACAGACTTAATTCTAAGACATGAAACCATAAGAATTCTAGAAGAAAATGTTGGGAAAATTCTTCTAGATATTGGCCTAGGCAAAGAATTTATGAAGAGAACCCCAGTGGCAACACAGCAACAACAAAAATAAACAAATGGACTTGATTAAATCACAATCATTATTGACTATGGAATAGCCCTTTCTCCACAGGTTATTTGTAAGGAGACAATGGGTTTGGTTCACTTTGGCCATTCAGAGAGTGTATGAGAGGTTATATTTTGGAACATGAGAAAAGGACAGGTCTTTTTCCCTGAGAACTGTCCAAAATCAAATCAGAGTTCCTAGTAGAATCTTGTGTTTGCTTGGCTTAATTATTCTATTTTTCATTGTGAAAAGTAAGCAATGGTAAAATAGATGCAAAGCAAGTTTGCTATGCCCTGGTTACAACTTCAGTTCACTGCATCTTAGGGTGTGCTTTTACTACCTGTTCAAGTCCAGTAAGACAGAACACTTACACACACAGCAGGTTATTTGAAATGGGTTTATTATTAATACTTATGGATAGGCAGCAAGGGACAACATAAGCCTAGGATTCAGGGCAAGCCATTCCCCCAAGGATAAGCACAGCTGCCCCGAGCAGATGGAATCTCACCTGCAGGTGTCCCACCTGCACTGCAGCTGAGGAATCCTGTAAAGAAGATTGCCTTGGGTTTTATACCCCAGGATGATGTGAATTGCTGGGCTAAAGCACTGGAGAATGTCATGTTTCAAAGGGAGGCAGGGGTCGGGGTGGGTGGCTAGGAATAGAGGCTGGGCTGTGCCAGCTACTTCCTTCTTAACTCAGGATGTTGCATTCCCAGTGCATTCTACAGTTATTCTTAAGAACTACAAACAAAAAAGTGGGGAGAACTGGGTTGCTCCATGGCAGAACTGTTCTGCAGTGGGTTAATGCTGTGGTCCCTAACCCCCAGGACATGGACTGGTACCAGTCCGCAGCCTGTTAGGGACTGGACCACAAAGCCCCTACTCCTCTGACATGGAAAACTTGTTTTCCAAGAAACTTAGGAAAGGGGAAGTGGGCGTGTGGCTGCACAGCAGGAGGTGAGTGGTGGGAAAGCAAGCGAAGCTTCATCTGTACTTACAACCACTCCCCATTGCTTGCATCACTGCCTAAGCTCTGCCTCCCCACCCACAAGTCCATGGAAAAATTGTCTTCCATGTAACTGGTGCCTGGTGCCAAAGAGGTTGGGGACTGCTGGGTTAGTGAATAAAACAATGGCAGTGGCAAATGTGGTTTGGCCTCAAATAAATTCTCTGGTCGTTCCCAGCTCACATATAATTCTTCCTATTAAATAATTAATGCATTCATTCATTTAATATTTATGAATCACCTACTATGTACTAATTTTGGCTTCCTATTAGTCTTCCTCATTTGAGCACACTGCTGAGCTATATGAAGATGCCTGCTTAAGTTGTACATTTCCAATGAGGCTGTGAGCTACTTTAGGGCAGGATCCATACCTAGTATTTCTATCCTGTCCTTTATAATGCTTAGCGGAGTGCTAAGAAAATGTAAGGAGCCGTTCTTAAAGGGCCACATAATATTTTCACAGTTTGATGATTTTTAAAGTTTTGTGTTGCAGGTTGAATTCCTTAGGGGCTGGCCCCTGAGATGGAGATGAGAATGCTGGAGTCAACTAGGGAGAATACCTATGGGAGGAAAGGGAAGGAGAAGATGAACATTGATGTAGCCTCAATAGAGTCCTCAGTCTACCCCATAGGAAGCTCTGAACCTGGAACAGCTTTCCAGAGTTGTCCTGAGTTGACGTGAGGGAGCCAGGCCTTTAGTCAAGACACCGGCCAGTCATTGGAGACAGGCTGCCTCTGGGAAAGGGGTGTGACCTTGAGCAAGGTGAAGAGGAAATTCTGAAAGAAAGTGTCAGCTGAGGGCTATCTGCTGGCAACATTCCCAGCAACTGAGGGAAGAAGTTCTTCAGTCCTGAAGGGGGATCTGGGCCACACATCACAGCATCCATTACTCATTCTAATATTGGTGCAAGAGGACGCTAGGAGCTTGTCCAAGGAGAAAAACAATGAATTTTAATGCTGACATGTTATATATATCATATTGTTTACTGAAAAGATCATTCATTTTTAAGTCACTTCCAAATGAAGGTATAAAATAGAGATTTCTCCTAAACATATATTTTAGTGAAACATTAAAAACAAAACAGTGGAGATAAAATTTGTGTTAGTACAGAATGATAAAATAGGTGTTATTCTCAAGATGATTTTGTTTCATGTATTTAAACCCAACTCAGATTAGTTCAGGAACGGGAAATTTTATTGTCTCATGTAAACAAACTTCAGGAAAGCCAAGGTTGCAACTAGACTCCAGGGCCTCAGACGGTTAATAGATCCCTTTTTTGGTTCTGCTTCTCTCTTCTTATTGTTATTAATCTCCCAGACTGGCTTCTTCCACACAGCTGGAAGTATGGCTAACAGTGGTTTCCAAGCTCATGGTTTCATTACTAGGGAGAGCTTAAAACTTGATCTGTCTGTTGTCAAGTTAAAAACACCTGGGGAAAGGTTTCCATTGGGTCAGGTGTTATCCACAGACCAATCAACTGCAGCCAGGAGGGTAAGGCATAATGATTGTTTCAACTGGGTCCCTCTGGAGACCCCTAACCAATTATGGCAGGGTCATGAAGGGTTATGGGAATTCTCATGTGGACATTCATAACTGAAGTAGAGACAGGGCATTTTTGTGGAAGAGTAGTGGAAACAATGAGCAGACAGAACAAAAGATGTCCATTGCCATGGATTAGATTTCTCTTACCTCCCCTGTTTGAATCT
The DNA here is from genome assembly GCA_008086735.1 of Cheirogaleus medius. NCBI lineage: Eukaryota > Metazoa > Chordata > Mammalia > Primates > Cheirogaleidae > Cheirogaleus > Cheirogaleus medius. The sequence goes on from VBSM01000361.1 coordinate 85,074,395, forward strand.
TGCCAGACTAATTTTATATGCTTTTTGGCTTTGCTATATGGACCAGTGCATTTTATTATGGAAATAGATTATATAGCATATATAATCTGTTCATAATTTGTTCATAAATATTAGGTTCTGTTCATTTTGCACTGAGATTAATCACCTGCCAAAATGTATATGATTTTCTTGATTCAGGGAAATCATTATTAATCATATTAACAAGGGGATATCAAATATATTTTTGAAGGGCTAGAAATGAAGACATAATGACTGCATACTTCTTTGTAAGAGGATATTTATTTATATTAACAAATGTCACTTTATAGAAAACATTTCAGCGTTTATCAAATAAACCTGCTTTGAGTGATTTATAATTTTGTTAGCTATACATCTTTATTCCATGAAGAAGACTTGAAAATTTAAAAAAGCATTAAAAGTAGTCCCTTTCAGTTGCAGCTGAAAATCTATGCTCTGAAACAAAAATTTCAGAAAAAGTCTGCTTTTTTCTTTTTGCTACAATGTCATTTGCCAAAGCTGTTAACTCTTCTGGTGATGGAGTTGCTGGTCCAATATCCATTCCACACCTGAGTGATTAGTTTAAGTCCATTGTGAGAATTCCATCAATTCCATTCCATGATAAAACCTGTTACCAGTGGTTGGTTGGTTCAGAAATGGATTTATGACATGATACATGAGGAAAGGGATGCTTCTGCAAAAAGTTTTCTTTTCCCTGCGTGTCATGTGAGCTCTGCTAATGCCACCTGTCACCAGTCCAAGGTGTGACCAACACTGATGGCAGCCCAGGGGACAGATGAGAAAAGCCTGAGTCCTTGTTGACATTACTGAGCCAGTGAATTAATCCCCCTGGAGCCTGCCCTTCCATTGACTTATGACAGACAATATATTTCCTAATGGTTTAAGCCAGAATCAGGATTTCTATTATTTGCAGCTGAAAATTTCTTGATAGATACAATTGCAAAGTCAAAGAGAGAAGCTTATTATCAAACAATTATAGTAATGTATACTATAATATATAGTAATAGAGGTATTTAGAATGCATAAGGGTGCTGCAAAATGGGAAGTCATATGAAGAGGTTTCTCAGAGAAGAAGATGCTTGAGATGGATATTGAAGGACACTTCGACAAAGGGATAAAGATGAGGAAGAGCCTTTCACGAAGAGGGAACAACGTATGCAAAATAGCACAGAATGATAAAATAGGTGTTATTCTCAAAAATCACTCAAGTTAGAGCAAAGAAAGGGAGATCTAGGGATATTTCACAGGAACTGTGGGCCTGATGGGTACTGAATCAGGAAACTATAATAGAAAGCTGAAAAGGACAGATGTGTCTTCTCTCTCCATCAGTCTTTATTTGGGGTCTCTTAGTATTGCTTTGTTCAGATCACTCTCCTGTTGACTTATATGAGGTAGTTTCTGTGCTTTTCTGTATAGATATATGGCTCCAAGAGAACATCAGAGGCTCAACTTTAGAATTTCAGTGGAGGCATTACCATGACTGTAGTTTGTTTCTTTGTTGGAACTTCCCAGGTCAGCTAATGTGCTAACCCTTTCCTGACAGCCACTTGCCCCAGGTCCAGTCTGTGATATCGTTGGGAAGCAAGATCATTATGGTACAAATATGGCTGCCCACACCGACCATTTCAGTTGGCCTAAGCAATAGGATCAAATCTCTGAAGTACGAAGCATGGATGGTAGGGGTAAGTTGGGAGGAAGTGAGATTAGATGGGAAGTTATAATAGTCAAAGTAAGAAAGAATGAATTTCTGAACTAAGACAACAGGAGAGAGATGGAGAGGAAAATAATGATATAATAAGGGTGAATTAATTCATTCACTCATTGATCCACTCATTTATTCAATAAATATTTATTGAGAACCTACCATGTAGTAGTATTCTTTTAGGTACAATGAACAAAGCAGAGAAGAATCCTTGCTTTCATGGAGTTTATATTTTAAAGAAGGGGCAGTAATCAAGAAATATTTGCATAACTAAAATATGTATTATGTGAGATGGTGATAAGTGTTATCAGTTGCTATTGCTATTTAACCAAATGTCCCCCCGCCCCCCGTTTACCATTTTCTTTTGCTTCATGGATCATGAATACACAGAGGGTACAAGGAGCATGGTTCTTCTTTGCTCCATAATGTCTGATATCTGGGGCCTCCACAGGGAAGATTCTACAGCTGACAATAACCAACAGGTGGAAACTGGAAGCAGCTGGAGGCATCTTCACTCATATATGTGGAAGTTGACCCTGGCTGTCACCTGGGAACCTTAGCTGGTGCTGTTGGCAGACACACCTACACATGGCCTTTCTGTGTGGCCTGGCTTCCTCACAGCATGGCGGCCTCAGGGTAGCCAGATTTCTTATATTGCAGCCCAGGGCTCCAAAGGTGTGTGTCCCAAGAGAACCAGGAGAAAGGTGTGTGGTATTTTCTGACTGGGCCTGGGAATTCACACAGCAGGGGAGTTGGTAAGTGAACCCCAGATTCAGGGAAGATACTTAATGCCACCTTTCATGAGATGAGTGTCAAAAATTTACAGACATTTTAAAAATCACCATGAGCACTCTGGAGAGAAACTGAGCAAGTTTAAGGGGATAGGAAATGCCATGGGGAAAATCTGGGGGTGGCTTTCTGTTTTAATCACTGTGGTCACTGGTGAAACAAATTCTGATGAAGAGAGGCTTAGGAGAAAAGCACATTTTAGACAGAAGGACAGCAAATGCAAAGAACTTACTGACTGTAGTAACCCATTAGCCTGGTGGTAGCTGGCGGTGAAGAAGAAAGAAGTTGAGGAGATTTTTAGATTTCTGGCTTGAGTGTCTGGATGAACAGTAGTTCCATTAAACAGCAATGGGGACACAGGAAGTGGGTGAGAGAGGATTGAATGCAGTCTTGGGCATAGTCTGCTTAAATGTGTGTCAGAGGGGTGTGTGTGTGTGTGTGTGTTCATTCAGTAGTTGGCAGAGCTGGGGGAGGAGGTGAGGGCTAGAAATCTCAGTTTTGAAATGCTCAGTACCTAGATGGTCTCAGAACCCTTTAGAAATGGATGAAATTCACTAGTGAGGTGCAGTAACATGTCTGGTGAACATCAATATTAAGGTAGGAGCAAAGGACCTGGTATAAGACATTAGACTGGACTGGCTTGAGAGGCAGGAGGAGACAGAGGGTAGAGGAATGATTTCAGGTCCAGACACATAGAGAAAGGCACAGGAACTTTCAAATATCTTTCTGACTGATGCACAAAATCCTCCCATTCAAAACAACTTTGTTCTCTCTCTCTCTCTTCAGATATAAATGTCTCAGAAGGGCAGAAAATTGAGTCACTGGTACATGAGTGAATGGAAGGCAGAAGATTATTTCAAAAAGAGAAGAGGATGAAAGTGGGGAAAAGTGGAGTGTTGCTCCAAGACACCTTTTGTCAATTTCTTGTTTTTATTGGATTGTAGTGAGCAATGGTGCCTGGGCAGAGTATGTTTAGGTGACCTTTACATATCTGTAGTTTTGACGGTTATAATAGTTCATATAGGATATTTCATGTTTCAATAAAACAAACAGGAGATGTGACATGTGTGTGGGGGATGCAAGTTCTTTAATGATGTGAGAATCTAATCTTGTAGCTTTTCAGGAGAAAAGTGCAAATATGAATTTACAGACCTTCAGCTCCATCTAGTGGTTAAATAGTAAAAGGGACAAATATTTTGTAATACTATTTTATCATGGTTGTTTAGCTACATTACTTTTACATGTCAGTCAAGAATTATTTCCTGGGTAGTTGTGTGTTATGACACACAGTTTTCTTTGTATAAACTATTTTCAACTAATCTATTAATTTGAATCCAGGCAAATACGTTAATTGATTTCCCAAACTGGAGGAATGTGGTGTTAGGAAGTTGAAGAAGGGGAAAGAGATAAATAGACACGTGCCTCTTAACTGCTGGAAAAGTGTTATGTCCCAACTTGTAGAGTTTAACACCAGCTAGGTGACTTTAGCATTGTACGTGGGATTATCTCTTTGAGGAAGTAAGTAATAATAACAGTGTGATGATAATGATGGTGGTGAGGATGATGCCTATGGCCCAGGAAGAGTTGTTTGAAGGAATGAGAGTTCAAATATTTATTGTCTGTTACTTATGAGGTTGGAAAATGAAATTAATTTGTAAGAAAATAGAACAGAACCTGAAACGAAGAAGTGATCAAATTATTTTCAATATGTAACATATACATAATTTAAACTACTGCATTAGGAAATTGCGAGTGTCATGCACTAGAAATATTTTGTAGGAGGTAATTTTTTGGTATTCGATTGCAGGTTGATAAATTTCAGTAGCCAACACTTGTGGTCAGTATGGCAATGAAGGGGAATATTTACAAAGACAATTTCAACCTGTGAAGAGTTGACCCAACTGGGTCAAGTCTACAGCAAACCGCCAGGCTCAGGTTAGCTAGGAAAAAAAATGGTAAGAAATGATGAAACAGGTTTTAAAGGGGTCTTATAATATTGCACCCCTTCCTTGCGAGGAGGAGAAATGATAGCAATGAGCTTATGTTTCCTTCATGAGAATTTGAATGCAAGATGTATTAATTAAACATCTTCATTTTACTGATGGAGAAACTTGAGCCAACGATGATTAAATCACACAGCTATTTGGTTACAGAGCTAAGACTACAACCCATCTTTTTTATTCCTGATCTACTATTCTTTTCAGTACAACTATTAATGGAAGAGTTCTCTGTTTTCGTAGAAGACCGAAGCTCATACCTGCATCAAGAAAGTTTAAACAGATCAAGGAAAATTATTTAAGTGTAAAGTAACTAAATGCTATTTATTTCCTTTATTCCAAGACATACCTTCTTTTTTCTGCATATTAACATTCTGAAATCAGCCCCAATCTTATAATCAATGTTAAGACATAATTGCTGGCTGGCAGTGGAGCAAGTTGTAAAGTGGTTATCTTCATGTGCGAGAACTTAGCCACTAACATGCTCATTTAATAGATGATAGAATTGGCACAGCTCAGGCATTGGCTTAACTTCTGAAAGAGATTATTTACTATCCAGCAATATGGAACTCAATTAAGGAAAAAAACCCAAAATCGCAATTTAAATCACTGATATTCTTTCATTTGACCTGAAGTGCTAACGAAGTGAAGATGTTAAGGAAGAGTTAGGCAACTCATACAAGATGCTACTTATGCACTTTTTCAGGGGCCAGACTTAATTTGGAAGAATATTTAGACTGGGTTTGAAAAAGTGTATATTCAAATCTTGGGAATCCCAAAAAGAGATTTTTAAAGAAACATCGACTGAAGAGTAAATTTCTTTGATTTGGTTCCATGCAGTGCTCCTTCCCATTTAAAAATCCATGCACCATCAGTCAAGAAGATTTCTACATTTTGTTTTACTAAAATAATATGTATTTAAACATTTTTCCAAATATATTACAATATGGATTATGTTTTTAAATTTACTGCTGTCCTCTCTAATCTCTCCACTCTGGTCAGCCTCTTAGAGGGGTGGCTGCACCCAACAGAGAATCGTTGATCTAAAAAGTGGTGTCAGAGAACTTGGAAACATTTAGATATTTCTTTTAGATTCATATTAGGAGCATAGCAATAGATGAAAAGCGATTTTCATCTATTGGCTTCTTTGTCCATATGTTTGCTGAACACATCGGGTAAAGAGAGAAATATGGAACTGGTCATCATCTTGCTTATCCTTCTTCAAAGAGTTATCCCAAACACATGTAACAGGGCAATATTTACAAGTTGATCTAAGGGCTTGTAAACACAATTTAAGTATTATGTGTTTGTCAGCATGGAGATATCAACTGTCCTGAAGTCAGAAATCAGACCAAACCAAACCAAACCCCCAAAACAGTGGGTTACAAGTTGCTAAGGAAATCACAAGGCCAAATTTTATATCAGTCCCTAGGGAGACACAAAGAGAAAAGAATTCAGTAGCCTCCAACTGTATTCCCTTCACTGTAGCATGCTGTCCCCTTCATGTGTTCATAAAACAATTTTGACAACCTGGATCTGGCTGACTTTTTCTGATTTTGTGCTAGTTTGACTTTTACTCAAACCACAGTCTTGCTCCTCATCCAGCATTCAAGAATGGACTGGCAGGATTCTTTTTAGCCCTGTTAACTTTTCAAAAACTACTCACCTATTTGCATATCTCCTGCAATGTGTACTTCCACATTAACCTTGCCTTGCTACAGGGTCCTTAGGAGAGAGACTGAATCCCTCCCAGGCTGTGTTCAGCAACCCAAAACGTAATCAAGTAACCACTCTCCTGTAGAAGAAAGGGAAGGATTTCAGAGCAGAGCACAATGGTGATGACATGGGAAAATTCCAAGAATCCTGTGAACCACGGTCCTCATGCCCTGTTGTATCCCTGCTCACCAATCTTTCAGATTAGTTCAGCCGAATGAAAGCTAGCAACATGTAAAGCAAATAATAATACTCATCCTCCATTTTTTCATGTGCTTTAGTTCACTCGGCAAATCCTGATTTTGCCAAGTTGAGTTCTCAAAAAGCACCACGCACTGTGTCCTGCAGCTATTTCTGACAACATTTAGTGCTCACCTTGGGGAAGGAAGTAACCGATGAGGATCCAGCCACTAAAAAGCCATTATTTGTTCACAGAAAGTATGGAAGGGCTTGGTCTTATAATCTCCCTTTCCCAAGGACCATGGATTCAGTTCCTCCACACAACAGACTCCTATTTCTATCAGCTTTTCTTTTATTGTGTTTATAAATACCAAAATTTGACAAAAATTCACACCAGCAGCTCTTAGAATATTTTAAATTTATTATTTAGCATTACTTATGAGTTTAATTTCTTCCTGTGAAAGCAACAAGCTCTTTATTTCAGGTGTCTTAATGTTTTTCAAAAATATAGGTGGGTTTTATTTACTATAAGGCAAATGAAAACTATCAACAGTATACTATTTGATGGAAAATGTTCTTATGTTTCCTTTCCCCAGTTTAAATTATAAGTATGGCTACCAGGAAAAAAGAATCATTCCTCTGCTTGCTGCATAAAAATAGGTCAAGTAATTTAAGCCAGTCCATTGCAATTAAAATTCTGACATTGCCATTGTTCCTTCTATTCTGGGGGGAACAGACAAACAGAACACATGATAATAGGGGTGCATTGGCTAAGTCATTTGATGTGCTACCTATTGTTCTCTTGCTGAGGTTCAGCCTCAACCTGCCTGGGAGCTCTGATTTTGATGATCATGGTACAGTACCAAAATGATAAATACCATCTCTGTAATACCTCTTTTATGCGAGCAAAACAATATTATCGGAGAGGGAAAAAATTGCCAACGGCATGGGTCCTAAATTCCTTGAATTCTAAATTTATTTATTTTGGGGGAGACAATGTTATCTGCCAGGTTTATTTTAAAGTAAATTTTACGGACTCAATCAGACTGCAACATTCTTTCTCATTAAAGATCTTGTGTTCCTTTTCATAAGATTAGGGCCGGTGACTTGGTCACATTCCAATGTGGATAATTACATTCTGCATTCCTGGATATTTTGCTCCACCTTTCCAGGCTCATACTATCAAATACATTGTTGTTTACACTATTACAAATCAACAGTCCTGTCGTGGGGGTGCAGAGTGTTTGCCATGCCCACATGATTGACAGGCTAAAGCGTTGGCCCAAACCACTGCTCATTACATTTTCAAACAGAAAATCCCTTAGCTAATGCATATTTTCAAATATGAGGCAAATCTCAATTATGCATACTTAATCATAGGTTAAGGTTGTTGGTAAGTAAAATACTCTTATTTTTATAAAGGGTGCTTATTCTAGAATCTTCTTTGATGAAAAAAAAATTGTTGGTCAAATATATGCTGCTTGCTTCCAAAAAGAAAATGAAATCTTCACGAAGGGGCACAAAACAAACAATAAAACAAAAAACCTCTTGAGAAAACAGGTTTCCTTTGACCTTCTAAATAAATTCCACAAGGGGGCGAAAACACCTAATGGTCCAAGACTACAAAGTTTATATTTCAAAGCCAGCCACCCATAATAGATTAGTGGATTAATATTTTGCTCTAAAGGATCTGGCCTTTAATGTTGACATCAATTTATAGCCATTCCAGGCGTTTACAGTAGTAAAAGTCATGGAGACCATAAACTTCACAATAGATGTCAGCCTTCTGGTAATAGTGCCTAGCCTAGCACCCCATAAACAGTGGTGATTAGGTAACTGTTCTTCAAAGACCCATCCATGGCTCTAACATCTTTATCGGCTCCAGTGAAGATAATGCCACCAGGATTTTATCAGGCACACGGCAGAGGTACAAGTTTTTATTAAGGTGGACTTATTTTTCTGACATGTACCTATGAGGTTGTGCTGTTGTTTATCATTGATCTCTTCTTGCAAATCAAGCATGGAGTGTCTATTTGTGGGCAAAGCTTAAAGAACAGAAGCTCTCTTGTACCGTATTAGAACTTTTTGACAAACAGCCAAGGTACAGAGGTCAAATTTCCCCATATGCTATAAGCAACTTAGTAGGAAGCAAGACCACAGAAGGTTTTTGCAAATGTCTGCCAGTAGCAGGGTGATCTAGGTCGCTGTACAGGTTTCATTAATCAGGTTGTTCAAACAAGGAGTTATTTTTCTCTGCTTAAGAGACCAGCAGATATCACATAGAATCTGCTCGACTGTTGATCAAGAAAGAGTTTTAATGAAATAGAGATCATTCAAGTGAAGGGGTGGGGGGAGAGTGGCATTTGTATTTGTACTGAAGACAAATTGTGCTTTTAGCCCAGCTCCTCTGTTTGAGTCCTCTGTTCTGGCAGGGATGGGCTCAAGATCTAATAATAGTTCCTTGGGCTCTGCGTCTCCACATACGTGTTCCGGCCTTTGAGCAGCAGGAGGAATTTAGTGACAGAGCAGGTGTTGTGGCTTATTCCCTGGCAGAATAAATGGTGAAGGGTGGCGGCAAGACAATTCTTTTGCTGCTTTATGCAAAAAACAATGCCTCCAATCGCTTTCCTTTTTTCCTGGCACAAGTGAAAAAGGACTAGAACTGCTGTATTAATATGTATGCAAACATATTTTTTCACTCGAGCCTCTGAAAAAAAAGAAAAGAAAGAAAAAGGGAAAGAAAAACTTACTGTGAAAATGCTTAGCCAGGAAGATTTACTGCTGATTGCAGATTTAGTATTGACATGTCTTAGCTGAAGAAAAAACTTCAGCTTCAACTATTAATGTGGAAATCTGGATCAGCTTTTAAAATGGGGTGAAAAGAGTTTTGGATGATTCAGTGTATTCTCAGGGAAATTATTTATTTAGAACATAATTTTAAAGAAGAAAGTGTCAATTATAGAGGTATAAAAAACCCAGTGGAGTGCATGCATCTTAATTTCACATGGCCTGCCTTGGAAATAGAATGATAGAATGTAGGTGATCTGAATTATACTTAAATCAGCCTTTATGACTGACTCACTCTCATATAACACTCACCCTTCCTGATTTATTATGAAAGATGGAATTTAAGATGAGAATCTAAGAGTTTAAACGAAATGTTCTTTTAAAGCATTATTTTTAAGATTTTCCTCAATCTTTTTTTTTTTAAACTTCCTTAGTAGGTTAAATACAAAAGTCTGTATTTTTTTCTCAAATGTAGGTGTGTTGCTCTTATAAACATAAGATAAGCCATGAAAACATGAAAGAGAAAACAAAATAAAATTCCTTCTCCTTACACCTGGGATAATTTGAGATTTTAACAATATTACTTTTTCCTTTGCTTGATTATATAAGGCAAAACTTGGCACCCACTTAACTGCAGTATGGTCTTCTTGATAACTCATCTAGGTAAAATTCAAATGATCTTATCCTTATGTGCTTTGCACCCAATGCATGAAACAGAAAAAGCTCAGAATTCTGGAAAATAGGGCATGCTTGAGGGGAACATCTTGTGAAGATTGTAATTTGACCTTTGAATCAACCTGAGTAAATTTTAAGTATTATAGGAGAACAAAATAGAAAGCCTTAAGGTGGAATCCCGCCCCCTCTTTCCCTCAGAACTATAAACCATTTAGAAGCTATTTCAGAGATTAAGCTAGAAAATGTGTGCCTATCCTTGGCACTTTTGCTGAGAAATAAAATTCATCACTAGAGATAAAGGTAGATTTATATTTAATGCCAACCCCATCAGTCACTCAGTATATTATTCCAATCTTCCTCCATTTAAATAGTTGAATCAGGTATAAACAGAAAGACTGATTCCCCCCTCCCACCCAGTGAGAAAGGTAATGTTTAGTATTGCAAACCTTTCTAACTCTGGAGTACACTTGAATGTGATGGCAATTAAGGAAAAAAAAGCACTTTCGCAACTTTGCAGCTTTTGATTAAACCACACCAAGAGGCATGTTACAATGATAACAATGCAGCATTATGCCAATTATGTTAAATCCTGCTCTCCGCGTAAGCTCATCGTGACCTGTTTTGGTGTCCTGTAATTTATCCTTTGGAATGCTTACTCTCATCAATAAAGTGTTCAACTCAAAAGACAGAAAAAAATAAAAAGCAGCCACCAACGGGAACAACCACCCCCAAATGACTTCTAGAAAACAAGTATTTCTTAACTTTTTATTGACATTGGCAAATTAAAATAGAATAAATTAACAAGTATTTTTTCAAAAAAATGTTTTGTACAAAAATACTGTCAAAATTTCCTAAAAAGCTTTCAACACAGTAGTATCTTTTCATGTACTGAATATAACTATTAGCACAGTGTCAAAAATGTTGAAGACAGAAACAAAATAAAAATCTGTGAAATGTTTGCCACTGACTACATTCCACACCCTATTATTGTCTGTACATATGGGGGAGGGGGACAGCCAACTTGAAAGTGAACAGTATGACTTTTCCTGATCCAGAACGGTTTGGCCCACATCTGTTTAATCTTCCAGTTTAGCATATTTTAAAAATTAGTCTGTACTCAAATGCATAGTTAAAAAAATGAAGCGAGATGGCAGAGTTTGTGCAGTAATATCTGCCCTTCAAAGTTCATGCAACCAACTAATGCAATTTTTCCTTTCACTCGTAAATCTGAATGCAGTTCAGTCATTTGAAACCATCTACAAAATCCACAAGATTAAGCAGTTTGCCAAGATTAATATCTAACAGTTGAGCACTGGAGAAAGTGAGGAAAAGGAGTAAAAACAAACAACGAAAAAGACCAAGTTAGCTAGATATTTCAACTACATAAAGGAGGTGAATGTCAAGGCTACAAAAACGAAACAAAAACAGAAAAAAAAAAAGTGGCAGCAATTTTTTTTAAACCAATTTGTACAAGTTTATAGTTTACTTTGTTTCCAAGTTCTCAAACCTTTCAAGATCTGAAAAGTGAGATACTGTGTCTAAGGGAATGTTTTTTTTTTTAATTCACACAGAAGAAGTTGGGGGTTTGATTTCTTTCGCCAGGGTTTTGATCGAGTCAACAGCTTACTCTACTGGGCTGCTGTTTGCACACGAAGTCCGTCATAAAATCAAACTCGTTTTGCCCCAGCCAGAGTTCAGGCAGTTCCTTGATGCGGTCCAAACCCATTTCTATCACTAAGGACATAAGCACTTCCTCGTCGATGAAATCAGTGTCTATGACATTGGGCGGCAGCATTGCAGCGGGGACGTGGGCCACGGAGGCGGGCATGTTGCTGCCGCCACTGCCGCCGCTGCCCGCGCTGCCGCCCGAGGTGCCGCCGGAGCCACCAGGGGTGCTGCTGCCGCCCGAGCCGCCGGGAGTGCTGCTGCCGCCGCTGTGCTTGGGGTTGCAATCTCGGAAGTGCTGGTTTGTCCCGTTCATCTGGTGGCCTGCAGCAGGGTGCAAATCCGGCATGTAGTGGTTGTGGGGGTAGGGGTGATGGTTGAAATACTGGTTGTTGAGCTTTTGCAGCTGCATGCTGGCCGGCAGGGAGCCTCCCTGGCTGGCCACCGGGGGGGCCATGAACTGGGAGTTGTTAAATCTGGCCGCGGGGGCCAGCGTGCTCGGAGGGTGCCCTCCGTTCACAGTCCCCGGCCCCATCGCGTGCCTGATGCCGCTGGTGGCATTCATGTTGCCCGCGCCGTAGTGTATGTGCTCGCCCATCAGGGCGTTGAAGGCGTGCTGGGGCTGCTGCTGCTGGTGGTGATGGGGGCTCGGGAACTGCCCCATGCCCATGCGGTGGGCAGGGTGGTGGTGCAGCCCATTGGTGCCGTCGGGGAAGCGCCCGTGGTTCATGGCCATCATATGGTCTGCCATTTCCAGTCCTGAAAGCGAAAAGGGCAGACGGTAAGAGCCGCGCCACACGTGTCGCCCACCACAGCGCACCCCACTTTTTCTCGCCTCTGCCCCCCGGGCTCCCCGAGCGCACGTCGGCTGCAAACCACTACCCCCAGGATCCCACCAGTAGCCTGTGCACCTGGGCTCGCCACCACGGCGGACCTGCCACCCGCCACAGAGCCGGGGCGCTGCACAAACAGCCCCTTCCCCTGCGATCGGGTGGGGGGCCCCGAGCCCACACCCCCCTCTGCTCCCCGAAGTGGTCTAATAAAGGAAGTGCCCCGTAGCCCTGCCGCGAACTTCAGGCATTGAACCAGCCCTCCTCATCCTGTTGTTGCACATCCTGTTGTTATTCCCCAGCTCCGCCTCGCGCTCTTCCTCCGGGCAAACCCTGCCTTCGGAGGACGGGGCTGGCAGGAGCCCCAGCCTGCTTCGCCCGCCGCGCTTACCTTCCGTCTCTGCGATTTCTGCTCCGAAGACCGAGGGCGGGATCGTCGGGTCCAGGACCGGCTCAGCAGCACATAGAGGGGGCCTTCCTGGCGTGCAGGGCGCTCGCTGTCGCGATGTGGGCGCCGAGGTCTCGCAGCGGCCGCTGGGGCAGATTCGGAGCCGTTCCCTTTTATTTCCCCTCCGCTGCCCTCACAGCTCGGTAGGACCGCCCGGCAGCTGCCAACAATGAGCTGTGTTTCTTAGGGCTTTGGCCACAGTTAATATAGGGATTTCAGGAAGGGCGGAGCGAGAGCCTCCCGGGCGGGCGGCGCGAAAACGCGGATTCCGGAAGCCCAGGCACACTGGACCCGGCCCGGGAGCCCAGTCCCGCGGCCCGCGGCACGTGCGCAGACGCTGCGGGGCCCAGGCGCCGCCCCGCTGCCCCCAGGCTCTGGTTCCCTCCCGGCCCAGAAACGCGGGGCCGGCTCGGCCGCTCCCGGGGCAGGAGAAAGTCCTCCCCGGCCTCCCAGCCCCAAGGTAGCGCCTGCCTGGAGAGGAGCGAGGAAAGCTCACCGCCCCCTCTGCCGGCCGGCTCACCTAGCGATCTGGCCTGCCCTCTACGGGAACGGGGGGTTCGCCCGGCGCCCCCACCCTCCTGAGTGCCCTTCTGGCTCCCCGGCTTTGCACAAGTCTCTCTAGGCTGCAAAGAGTGGCTCTGCTTCCCCGAGTGGGGTTTTAAAGCCCGGAACAAATAATGCTCCCCCCTACCCCCCGAGCGCGCTTTCCTGAGCCGAGCCTTTGTTTTCACAGAGGCAACAGGTAAACCTCATCTAGCTATCTGCGTGTACATGCATTTTTCCCCCACTCCTTTCAAGGACAGGAGCTGGGGGCAGGGAGCGGCAGCGGCTGCAGGTGGACGGAGCGCGCTCGCGGGCCCCGCCGCCTCCGCTCCCGCGCCCGGGGATCCGGTCCGCGCTTTCGGGCCCGCTCGCCGCTCCCGGGGTACGTGTGCTTCTGCTAAGTTTGCGTTTGCAGCTCTTGGTAGCTTTGGCATCCGAGCTGAGGCGTCTCTGCTCTGTAAACAAACTCAGCGATCCTCGTCCCCAGATCCACCTTTTTGCACATACACAGTTACTTGCTTCTGCTGTTGCCCTTGATCCGGGAGGTGGGGGTGTGTGCAAACTTGCACAGCCTCCCTCCGGGCTCTGCCTGACGGTTTGGGGTTGATTTAGAGGCGAACGGGTTTGTAATTAAGAAATTCGAGGGCTGAGTAAGGCCGCTGTTGCTGGAAAAGGAAAACAAATAGATAACATGGTAATCGCTTTGTAAATAAAGTCGTTCTGGAGGTGGGCACGTAGCTGCACGTCCCGTATGGCACCACGCGCGCACACGCGGCCGGGACTCTTCCTTTCCAGTGAAATTGTTCAGTGGGGCAATAGGCGGTAATAATAACCTTGCTTCCAGAACGCGGCACAACGAGTCTGGTCGCCCGTTTGGTTCATTGACTTGCAAATAAAACCCCCAACACCGGTCTGGGCTACTACCCAGTCGGAGCTCTGTTGCTTTTTCTCATGGGGAAGCCGAGTTGTTTCCCCAACACCATGATGAGGCTTCTCTGAGCTTTTATATTCCTCTTTACGTGGTAAAATCGAGTTTAGCACTCCGAATAAGGACTTCTGGGCAGAGTTGTTTCTTCATAACTCGATAGCCATTGAAGACTTCCTGCTGCGAAGAGCGAGTCCCCCCCTCCCCGCCCCCTTTCTCCTTAATTGCTCACAAGACTTTTTTAGGCCCTATTTTTTGAGCACTGGAAATTCTGATACATTTCTCCGTTCAGGAATGTGCAAAAGAGACCTAATCCCGATTATTTACGTGTATTACTCCTCTGTCTTCCTCCAGTTAGGCATATATATATATATTTTTTTTTTAAAACGTTGTTACTTTCTGTCTTCCCCTCTTTCCTCTTCCAGGATCTCCAGAATTTCTAAACGTGTATGCAAATAATTTTTAAACCTCAAAAATTACTTTTTGGAGACTTGAGCACAGAACATATTGCATTGTTAGTTGCAACAATTCTCTATTCTCCTGTTCACCCCACCACCTTTGCCTGTAGGTCAGGGACATGCTGTTACAGAATCAGAGGATTGGAAGAAACCTGAAGAGGCCACTTCCTATCAAAAAATAAATTCTAGAATATTGGTCAACCCCAGACTCAAAAATTACTGGATAGATTGTTTACTTCCCTTCCTTATATGGCAGTGTCTTGCGACACAAGGAACAGCTTTTGAATGTCTAATCTAAATTCCTCTTGCAACCATTAAGGAAAGGTTCAGCTCCATCCAGCTGCAGTGGTTCTACAGACTATTGGGAAATCCCTGGAAAGGTCACCGGCCCATCCCCCATCCCTTAAAGGATAAATAGTTCTGGAACCAGCTGGTTGGAACATGGCATGCTTTGTTCATTTATTCTTATCCTTCCATTGACTGTGCCCAAAGTGCCAGCCACTTTCTTAGTGTCTAGAAATACAAAAAGATAGGAACTCATGGTCAAAAGGAGGAGACAAACTAACAGGCCTTGGATACACTGTGATAAAAGCCACAACACTAAACACAAGGGCTTTGGAGAGCACATAGGACAGACATTTAACCTAGTCTTGGGGGCATTGGGAAGAATTCCCAGTGGAGATGGTTGACTAAGTTGACGAGTCAGGATGAATAGAAGTGTGGTCATGCAGGAAGGTGGGAAGGAAACTTCTGGCCAAGGAGTTAATGCAAAGATGAGAGAAACAAGGTTGGAGGGGGTACACCAGGGCTGGATCCTAAGGGCATTGTGTCCCCAAGCTGAGAAATGTGGCTGTATCGGAAAGATAAAGGAAGGCAGGTGAAAGTTTGTGAACCTATGAGATATGATCAGATTTTGGTTTTAGAGAGATCAGGGCAGTACTGTGGAGGGCAGTTTAGAAAGTAAGACTGGGAACAGGGAGTCCTCTTTGGGCAGTGGTCCCCAACCTTTCTGGTACCAGGGACCATTTTCATGGAAAATAATTTTTCCATGGACTGGAGGAGGGGGAAGGATAGTTTTGGGATGATTCAAGTGCATTACATTTATTGTGCACTTCATTTCTATTATTATTACATTGTAATATATAATGAAATAATTATGCAACTCACCATAGGTTGGGGACCCCTGTATTAGGGGACAGTAACAGTAATCCAGGGGTACAGGAAGTCCTGTGTAACCAGGGTTTATCCTGTGAACCTGGGTGGAAGAGTGGTCTGTCTGCAACTTTCACGGTGCTAGATGGTTGTATTAGTTTCCTAGGGCTGCCGTAGAAGAGTACCTCGCACTTTAAGCTGATTAAACTTAAACAACAGAATGCTATTGGCATACAGTTCTGGAGGCTGGAAGTTCAAGATCAAGGTGTCGGCAGGGTTGGTTTTGAAGGCTGCGAGGGACAATCTATCCCATGTCTCTCTCCCAGCTTCTGGTGGTTTGCTGACAATCTTTGACACTCCTTGACTTGGAGATGCATCACTCTGATCCCCGTCTTCATCTTCACATGGTGTTTTACCCTGTAGGTGTGTCACTGTGTCCAAATAAATGTCCTCTTTTTATCATACAAAGACACCAGTCATTTTGGATTAGGATTTATCCTAATGACCTCATTTTAACTTAATAACCTCTGTAAAGACCCTAAATCCAAATAAGATCACACTCGGGGTTACAGGGGATTAACACTCCAACTTATCTTTTGGTGGTGGGAGGGGATTCATAATTCAACCGATAACAGTGGTGAAGAAACTGAGCAACATAAACCTCTGCTGCCAAGAAAGAGAAACGCCATCTGGAACTCCTTTCCCAGATGTCCTGCTGGCCCATGTTCTCATTTCTTCATGTCTCCACTCAAATGCCACCTCAATGAGATCTTCCCAAATGTTCTGTCTAAATAGCAAGATCCTTGTGTCCTTCCCCTGCTTTATTTTTCTTCTTAGCGCTTATCCCCACCTGACACGCTGCACAGTAGCTGCTGTTGACTACCTTCCCCACTAGACTAGCAGTTCCAGGAGAGCAGAGGCCCAGTCTGGTTGTTCATCCAGTGTCTGGAACTAGTCCTGGCATGTAGTAGACTTCTACTGATTAGATTAGTGAGTGAGTGAATGGATAAAATACAGTGTAGGTTCCAAGGGAACCCCAATAAAGGGTGAGGGAAGATTTTCCGGAGAAGGTTACTCTCAAGGCTGGTGGTAGAAAAACCCAGTGGAAAAGGAGAACAGCAGCTGACCACCCTCTGCATCTTGGCAGACAGTAGGGCAAAACTGTTGTCTGGCTGGGAAGATGGCTCACCTGGGGACCATTGGATGCTGAGTAATGGGGGAAAGTCCCCATGGGTGTGAGCTTTTGCCTGAACAGAGTCTTTAGAGGCGAGTGTCTGGCTTTTCCTCAAACCTGAACTGAGAAAAGGCTGACTGAAGGGTCCAGCTTCAAAAAATGTATTGAAAGAACTCATACTTGTGTAATGGGGTGGGTGTTGGATCTAACACTCTGCTTTGTACTTTATTTAAATTATCTCACTTAATGTTCACCCCAATGAGCAGGAATAACTTTCATCGCTATAGTAAGGAGGACTTTGAATCTCAGAGAACTTAAAACACAAAACCAAAAACAAAATAACAACAACAACAACAAAAAACATGGCCACCTTCTCAGAGGGAGAGAAATAGGGAAAAGGGGAGAGAAAGAGAGAGAGTCTATTAATACATGGTTCATAGAGGCAGAAGCCTTATATGCAACTTGGCATTATCTGTAGATTGAATAAATAATGTTTTCCACGTGGCAGATATGACAAAATCATATATGAATATCACTTTTCCACTTGGGGGTTTGATACTAATTAATAAAATACAAATTCACTTGAAATTGTTACTAAGCTCATGAGAGTTTTTCTGTTTATGTATTTTGTCATCAGTGGAGATATAGCCATTATCATGTGGAGACCAGTGAAATGTTTATATTAAAAAGGGGTCTTTAAACTGATGAGGTTGATACTATCTCATCTGAGAAGTTGGATAAAATAAAGGTTTGAAGACATCATTCTTAGAGCTCCTGATTTAGCAGGTTGAGCAGGCGTGGGGCTGAGGATCTATGTGTTTTTTAAAAGCTCCTAGTCGGTTCTGATGTTTAGTCGGGTTTGCAAATAAACCATTTTGTTTACAGGTTGATGACAACTGGGGTCATTCTCACAGGGATCATAGGTGTAGCATGGACCTGGTTCATGCTCATAATGTCCTGTTCCCGTGGATTGTCACCCTTCCCCACCCACCTCCTGCCTGAGACTGGAATTTTGCCTGTCTTCGAAGGTCCAGCTCAGATGACATTTCCTCTTTCAAGCTTTCTCTGATGCCCCAGATGGAAAGAATTCTGGCTCCCTTGGTGCTTCCAGAGCATTTTGCTCAGATCTTCCTTTATGTCCTATTATGGCTTGAGTTATGGATATTTGTGTTCTCCTGTGACCTTCTCTGTAATTGAAGAGGTTCCTTGGTGAGCTTCAAGGGGCTGCAAATGTCATGAACAGAGTAGGATCCACCTTGTACAGATACTTCTCGACTTACAGTGGGGCTACGTTATGATAAACTCATTGTAAGTTGCAAACATTGTAGGTCAAACCGCCATAAATCAGGACTGTCTGTATAAGTTTGCTAGGGTGGTAATAACAAAATATCAGACTGGGAGGCTTAAATAACAGGAATTTATTTTCTTACAGTTCTGGAGGCTGGAAGTCCAAGATCAAAGTGTCAGGAGGTCTGGTTTCTTCTGAGGCTTCTCTCCTCGGCTTGCAAATGGTGTCTTTTTGCCGTGTCCTCATGTGGTCTTTCCTCTGTGAGCATGAATCCCTGGTGTCTCTCCTTTGTGTCCAAAGTTCCTCTCTTTAGAAGGATATAGGTCAGATTGGATTAGGACCCATCCTACGGCCTCATTTTAACTTAATTACCTCTTTAAAGACTTTATCTCCAAATATGGGGACATCCTGAGGTACTGGGGGGTGTGCACTTCAACACAGGGGTCTGGGGGAGGGCAGAGTTCATCCTATAATACACGTCATGTAGAGGAGATTCTTTTTAGGTAATTGACATTGTGTTAGTCTACAACTTTAACAATAAACTAGAGAACATTCACATTGGTTTTGAAGTTGGATGAGATATGTTGGGAAGGCAGAAGAAAAATTCAGTGACCTTAAATAATTAGAGAAACACTCTATCAAAAACAAGATTATATTCAATAAGAAAAACTGCAGAGGCTTCACAAGGACAGTAACAAATTACATGGGTATTGGATGGGAAATTATTGACTAGAGAGAACAAGTTCAGCTGAAAACACACACACACACACACACACACACACACACACACAACTGCCAGTCATCCTGAGCTACTGGTTGAATCAGAGGCAGCAGTGGAATGCTGTTATTAAAAAGGAAACAACTTGGAGTGTATTAGGAGTGAGAATCACACGATAGAGCTGGAAATAATCCTTTTGCTACACTTGGCTCTTTTTAGAGATCGTGGTTGGTTTGTAACTTTACATTTTAATAAAGAGTTACAGAAACCAAAGAAGGTTCATTTAAAAAAGGAAATATATTTTAAAGGAATGGGAAATGGGACTTATAATGGCTATTTAATCTGGAGAAGAAAAGTTGACAGGTGACTTAATACATATGTTCTGGTCTACACATAGGAAAACTAATATGGTGGATCCTTTCCAGATGTTTTCCTTTTCCACTGAGACAAAGAAAAAAAGGAAGCATTTTTTAAAAGCAAGCTTTAGATCAGTGGTTTCCAAATTGTATTCTGTAGATACTGAGTATTCTCAGCTTCACTTTTGTGTGCTTTATCTATTAAGTGCTTCTGTTACATTTTGTTTTAAAACATTGTTCTGATGTTAAACAGTTATGAAAACTAATTCTTTGGATAATACATAAAAATCATAGGATTCTAGTTCTGGGTAGGACTTTAATAATAATCTTATCCAAACTCTTTCATTCTCTAGATAAGAAATCTGAGGTCCTAAGAGGTTAAGTGACTTGCTCATAAAGGACATCGTAACCATCAGGATTTTAAAACATCAGTGTGGATATTCAGAGAAGACTAAGTCTTTATGAGGACTTCAGTGAAATAGAATAGAAATTTGTTGAATGATATTTTAGATCAGCATTTTCCAACTGGTGTTCTATATTATAGGTGGGTGGGATTGTAGAAGACAGTAATAGAATCTGTATCAATTTCTCCTTTTACAAAAGTGGGAATTAAAATAATTTAAAAGTATTTTTCCAGTTCAGAATGGAAGTTTGAGTCTCTGAGTATGTGCTGCGTTAGCCCACAGAGTGGGTTATAGACATCTAATGAGCAAACATCTAACTTAATTACTCTCTCAGCTAACTACCCCTGTCAGAGGGATGGTTTTACTGTTTTACAACTTTGAATTGTTCTTAATTTTTTTCACATATGGATTTTTTAAAAGATGGACGACTAATGGTCCTGAATAAAATAAACCATTGAGAAATATAATCATGATAATTATTTTGCAAATGACTTATGATGATGCTTACCTCTTCCAGAGGTTGCATTTGTATAATGAAAATTTTTATATAGCACAAATACATAACTCTAGGACTAAAAAAAAATCAATGCTAAAAAGAGAAAACATAGAGATGCCTACACCCAATTTGGCCTTCAATTTATTAGAAATAAAGATTCAACAGCCATATAAAATAATTGTTGCTGTATGTTTTGCAAATAATAGCCTGAAACTATTCCTCTAATGTTATTTTTATGAACAAAGCACAAATATTATTTTAAAATATACCAGTTGACTTTTATGTTCAAAATTCAAGAACTAAAAACACCAGGAAATGAAAGTATTTTGTGTCAGTTTCTAATGTCATAATATGTAGTTATATTTCAATATACATTTAAATATGTATTTAGTCCAAAATCCAAAGAGACTATATTGTCAATTTTGAATTTTTCAAGTTATGCTTTTCTTCATATAATTAATTTAAAAGGAATCATTTAAGTCCACTATAAACAAAAATAATTTGTTTTTATATTTTTTGTATTAAATATTATTAAAAATTGAGTTAGGGCCGGGTGCAGTGGCTCACCCCTGTAATCCTAGCACTCTGGAAGGCCGAGGTGGGCAGATTGCTCGAGGTCAGGAGTTCAAAACCAGCCTGAGCAAGAGTGAGACCCTGTCTCTACTAAAAATAGAAAGAAACTAATTGACCAACTAAAAATATATAGAAAACATTAGCCCAGCATGGTGGCACATGCCTGTAGTCCCAGCTACTTGGGAGGCTGAGGCAGAAGGATTGCTTGAGCCCAGGAGTTTGAGGTTGCTGTGAGCGAGGCTGACGCCATGGCACTCTAGCCAGGGCAACAGAGTGGGACTCTGTTTAAAAAAACAAAAAACAAAAATTGGGTTAAAATAAACCTCACAAAAGAAACTTCTATAATACATGTATCTAAAATATGGTATTTTATGTGAACTCTCTTCTCTTTATGTGCCATACCAAAAATTTTTAAATGACCTAAAAATGCCTAAATGGTTCATGAGATAATTATGACGGGAACTCACAGGACAAATGCTGAAAAATGCTGGCTTAAGTCAGTGTTTCTCAAAAGTAATATATAGCTCCCTTTCAAAAGAAACAAATCTCTAAGGTTTCAAATGCTTAAATTATTTTTATTTTATTTCTTAAGTGTATAAAAATAGAAAACAATACACGATATCTTTATATTTACAGCTCCTGTACAACTATAATACTAGAACATATGTGCATGTTAAATAAAAATAAAACCACAGAACCAATAAAAATTGAAAACAGCAACATTTATATGGCAGATTTTGTCAAAATTAAGTCACCCTTTGCTTAGGTAATCTAGCAACAAGAACTACAGCTTCCTTTTTATCTACTGAGTTCAGCCTGCTGATGCTATAAGGTGCCATGCAACGAAATTCCGTGAAAATTTGTATACAGTGCACCACAACTTCATTTGGTCTTTACATGGCATGAACATGTCACGTATATTAAAGCCATCTCTGCTGTTTTCTGATTAATGTTCAACATTTAAAGTAATGCTGCATTGCTGGGCAAGATGGCTTATGCCTATAATCCCAACACTTTGGGAGGCTGAGGTGGGAGGATCACTTGAGGCCAGGAGTTCCAGACCAGCTTGGGCAGCATAGCAGAACCCCACCAGCATCTCTACCAAGAAAAAAAAAATAGCTGAGCATGGTGGTAGGCAGCTGTAGCCCCGGGAGGTTGAGGTTACAGTGAGCTATGATTGTGCCACTGTACACCAGCCTGCAGAGTGACAGAGTGAGTTCTTCTATCTAAAAAAAAAAAATAAGATAAAAATAAAGCAGTGCTGCTTGGCACCATTGCAATTATAATCACAAATCCCAAAAATAAAAGATTGTCATTCGGATGATCTAATATGTTTCTAATAATTTGTTAAAAATTATCAATAAAATGAAAACATAAAATTCTTGAAGAGAAAAAGAAAACACCAAAGACTACTTTAAGGTCTCTGAAGGGTCTATGATCTCCAGTTGAATAAATCCTGGTTTTGGTGGTATCCAGTCTTTATTATTATAAATACTTTCAATCATATAAATATTTATTATAATAAATAATTTGGATCACTGGCTGAGGCAGAGGAAAGTTGAACTATTGGGAAGTCTGAATGTTAGCCAATTTCTTTTTAAAATACAGATTTATTTCCTATATCAAATATATATATGCCCCCAAAGTTTTCTGAGTTCTATCTTTTCTTATTCATTGGCTCATTAGTTCTTTTTTCTAGTCATTCAAATACCAGCTCTACAGAAATGCTGAGGTGAGGTAGGTAATAACTGTATAGTAATGATTTGTATTTCTATGTCAATTATTTGCATCTTAAATGGTATTTTGTGGCGTGCTGATAGATGCTTCAGTTCTTTTAAGTATTTCAGACAGTCTTGTTTACACCATTACTTTGTGGTGAGCAAGGGATTTCTAGGCTAATTTGAAGTGCAGCCTGGCTTCTGGAATCAGTGTGTGGGGGCACCAGGGAAAACACCCTCAGAACTTTGAGATAAGATTATCTTCCTGAGTGAATTAAAGGAGCATAAACATGTACAAGATAAGATCAGCACCCTTAGCAGGCAAATCCCAGCTTCCTGGCCTCTTGAGTACCTTGGGAGTTAGTGGCCACAACAATTTCAGGCACTGGGAGATACCGTTCTATTGGAAGTTCGGTGCTACAATGGCAATGGGTCTGTTGAAATAATTAGAAATTCTGAATTGGCAGAATCCTACTTACTAATGTCTCTAAATACTTTGTCATTCCATGATGCTATACTGTGATTTTTCTCCAGGCAGGTCAGGTCCCCATTGTTTCCCCTGTTACATATAATGCCTTGTGATTTTCCTTCCTAGCCCCTCTCACAATGTGTAGTTGCATATTCATTGTGACTCATCGATTACCATCCCCATGATGGCAAGGACCAGGCTTCTACCCTATCCCCAGTGTCCCATCATTCTATCCCCAGTGCAAAAGCAGTACCTGGTGCAGAGTAGGTGATCCTGAAGCTAAAAATCCAAATTCCTTTAACCCTTACAGTTAAGCAATGGAGATCTAATTTTAAACCTTTTAAAAAAAATTGAAAGTATTTTTCAGTCTGCTAGTTTGCCACTCTGTGGACCCTCAAAGTTTTCTCCATAAATGCTCATCTATGCTAAATAATTTAGAAAGATTGTTTGTAAAATTAATTATTGTTTTATGTTTAAGAAGTTTTTAAAATGTTTTTCTTTTCTTCATCACCTTCTCAAGATTCCAAACTCTCTCCAGTAATTTAAGCTCTTCTCTAGGCCACTGTTCTCTGTATTTTTTATTGGCTTTGCGGATCTTTCATAATATTAATGCATCATCAGGAGGAAGAGAATTCAGAGAAAGACCAGTTCTCTGCCTGGAGGTAGGGACTGCTCACACCTGCGTCCTTCCACATTTAAGAGGATGTTATAGAAACAGACCCAGCAAAAGGTGAACCCACATGTAGTTCTCTCTGATCTGGTCATGTATTTCCAAATTATCTGGTGCCATAGTGGAGCATAATGATGCTTTTTAAAAAAATATTAATTTAGATATAAGTTCCAGAGCATCCTAACACCAACAAGGAGTCCTTTTCTTTGTTGCTTACCAGCAAGAGCTCTTTGAAAGGAGGTGGACTAAACGAATGCAGACATAAAGAGAAAGGTCCAGAGTTCATGAGGCTAGATGCACTCTGCTATCTGAGATCTCAGGTGATTAGATAAAAGGTACAAGATCAGAATCCACAGAGTATAACTCACCCAGCTTACCCTAACAGAGAATACTGTTCTTCCATGTTATCCAGCCCCATCCCCCACCCCAGCTGCCACCCCCACACACTCCTCCCGGCTGGGGACTGTAACTTATTTTCCTTTGTGTCCTACCACCTAGCACAGTGTGAATTTATAACATGGGCTCTATGACCGCTGCCACCCCCGCCCCCCCCCCCCGACCCCTCATTCCCTTTTCACTCCACTTGGCTGATAGAGGGACACTAATTCAGGGAGAATAGATTTTAATAAATAAAATTATTCTCAGGAAAGAAATATAGGTTCAGTTTTAGATCAGAAACCATTTATCTCTTTAAATATAGGCTTAAAATTAAATGGGGCATAGAAACTATGTTATGATAGATATTCATTTGGGAAGCAACAAACTGGATTCATTGGCTTTATAAAATTCAACATTTTTTTTTTTTTTTTTTTGCAGAAGGGCACTCTCACAGTTATTAAGTATGTTACTTAGAGATTACAGAAGTTCACTGAGGTTTGAGCCTGTGCCATGATCTGTAGTTTTCTGATTATTAACGTCGGTGACCCTCTGTTGGACCCCTTCTTTGTCACTGAGAATGTACAAATAAATCGTAATGGTAGCCAGTCAACCTATTTGATGTAGCTGTGCTCCTAAAACTAAAAGGACCTATAGGCAGCTGGAACTAGAAAGTTTTCCATTTTCTTTAAACTCATCAAGTGTCAAACACCATGAAAACTCTTTGAGGTGTTTATCTAGCACAAAGTGTGACTATAAAATAGTGGGAACGATTTCACAAGCACATGCGGCAATGTGCCTGATTTTAGCCACACCGTGAATGCTGATGATGCAGTTTTTGAAGTAGATTCCTAAGAATCATGGAATCTTTGTAAGTTACAGATGGGAGGGCCCAGGAAATCTGCCTTGTCCTATCCACTTTATTTAGAGATTCTAGAAATTCAGGCTAAAGGAGGTAAAGTGACTTGCCCAAGCACACAGGGGGAGTAAAGAACAAACCCTGAATGAGCTGTAGATTGTATAAACTGTCTTGTGGAGTTCGTGCCCTGTTGTTTATGTCCTGCTGACAAGCCTGAAGGGATGAATCGTGCACCAGCTGCCACCAGAGCGAACCTACCTGTCGCCAAGACTTCACTCACAGCACAGACCAAAGGCTGCCGTCATGAGGTGAGCTGGTGGTCAGGAAAATGACCGGGGTTGTCCTTAGCTCTCCGGAATCTCTGAAAAGCCGACTCCGTATCAGAGCTTGAACGGGGCCGGGTGTGCAGGTCACGCAGCTGGTGGCGAGCAGTGTGCTCTGAGGCCGGAGGAGCGGTCAGGGCTGCTCGCTCAGCCAAAGGCAAGGACCCTGCTTGTGGCTGAGATCTTGATGTTTTGCCTTCAGATTATTCTTGAAAACCGTTTATGATAGGCAGAAGCACCAGACTGAAGAACACTGGGAGCAAACATGACGCAAAAGGAGGTGGCAATCAGGAGTTCAGAACACCTGCAGGCACCAGTACCATTCCGGCTTAGGAGAAAACTGCTCAGTGGACACATAGAGAAAAAGGAAAGTGCCTAATGTGGACTGTGCTGACCAGTTAACCAGGCATTTCTCCTCTGTTTACTACAAGGTTCTTTTAATTTTCAGAACAGTAGAGGTGAGGTGAGGCATGGCTGGAATTTTGAAGTGTAAACAGACATGGGGTCCGCCCTCTGAGAGTGAGTGAGAGAGGATGGACCACGCACGTGAGATTAGCTATCAGGGGCAATAGCTCAGGAGACCGTCTGCCCGGGCATGGCTGGGAGAGTAGGGAGCACCCGTATCTAATCAAGACGACCAGACTCCGCGTCTCAGGGAGGCACTGTCATGACAATAGAGCAATGAAACCACTTTCGAAAAGCTGCAAAGCAACGATCAATGATTAGAATCTTAACTATGAATGCTGAAATCCAATGAGTTTGGATGAAGAAAGAGGTGTTAACTTAAGGCAGATGGTCAGTACGAAATCCAGATTAAATAGAATCGAAAGAGCGAGGCTCTGGCTGTGTTTATCTGCCCTGGCCAAAAAAGACACACGTTTTGATCCCTTGAGAAATGTCCTTACTGTGTGGGAGCGATTTCTCAGAGGCTTCCCCACGGCCTCCCTCAGCTATCGCCATGATCATCTTTTTTCCTGCTCTGATTCCGCGTCCACCCAGGACAATTCTGATAAGTAATTCAACTTCTAGGAATCCGGATAGGGTGATAAATGCAAAGGGACATTGTACTTGGAGGCCATAATTATTTCAGCCTCTGAAAAAACATATTCTTTTCTCATTAAAAATTAATGCATCTAGAGATGAATATATATTTCATCCTAATTTTGGTTAGGCTATGTCAGAGTACAAAGTTTGCTGAGCACTTAAAAAAATTGAGTTTCTGTGCCCAAAAGTGAAGAATCATATTCTGCAACATGGTGACCCCACTCAAGAATTGCCACCTGAGGACCAAATGGGCCCTTTGTAGGGCATGGAGGGACAGCTCATTCTTTGAGAAGTCTACACCTTTCATTTCTGATGCCATTCATATTAATTTACTTCAAGCCAGATAGATTTTGTCAGAAATGGCCACTACATTAGCCACTGTAGTAGTGGCGCCCCACTGGAAGCTCTGCAACTCCTACCAGTCGGCCACGGAAGTACAATAAACTCTGCAGTTCCTTTCTATACTTGGGAAGCCTATGGGCCGTAGGCTGTTAAGGCTGCTTAAATGTTAAATTGTTTTGCGTTTGACTTAAATTATTTCAACTGATTTTGATAAGAATGGGAACCTCAAGTTGATCAGGAATTTGAATTGGCAATTATATATAATTTTATTTAATACAAATAGCAAAATTAATGATTCATTGATTTAATTGGTTAGGGATCTTTCCTCCCCCCAAAACAGGATTTAAAGGAAAAAAAAAAAGAGATCTTCATTGATGGCTTTTGGTTCTCATCAGCTACCACAATGAATTCTCTTACGTAGACAACACTATGTCTAATGACTGAGAAATAGGCAGTGTGCCCTTGTGAGAAAAGAGTAGAAGGAAGAAAAGAGACTCCACTTGCTGAATGCCTGTTATGTGCCATAGAATATGCCATTGGCTTTCATATACATTGTGTTATTGAATCTCAACATCAGCTCTGTTCAAACGGTATTGTTATCTGAGGCCCAGAGAGGTTAAGCGATTTGGCTGAAGTTACTCAGCTGCCAAGTGGCAGAGCTGGGGTTTTGGGTGAAATCTGCTTGACCTCAGAGTTGAAAGACTTTCTATTCTTGTTTATTGCTTTTAAAAGACAGTGGGATGGAATAGAACTTTGGATCGGAGTTGATTTTTGCAAAGCAGGCTGGGTGTGGTGGCTCATGCTTGTAATCCCAGTACTTTGGGAGGCCAAGGCAGGAGGATCGCTTGAGGCCAGGAGTTCAAGACCAGCTTGGGCAACATAGAGAGATCCTGTTTCTACAAAAAATAAAATAAAAAAAAAAATTAGCTGGGTGTTGGTAGCACACGCCTGTAGTCCTAGCTACTCAGGAGGCTGAGGTGGGAGGATTGCTTGAGCTCAGGAGTTAGAGGCTACAGTGAACTATGATTGTGTCACTGTCCTCCAGCCTGGGCAGCAGAGTGAAACCCTGTCTCAAAAAAAAAAAATTTTACAAAGCAAGGGTTGTGTTTTATTGTTTCTCCAAATCCAGAGAAACTGCTTCCAAATTCTTTAGCTTTTCATCCCTCTTTTCTCCACTTTAAGGAAAGGACATAATAATCCACATTATCCTAAATGGAAAGAAGGAAAATACTTATTCCCCTTCTTCTACCTACTCTCCACCTTCCAACTTTGAATGAAATAATAGCTTTTCAAAAAGATGCAATAAGACAGAAGAACCTTAACCTAAGAATAAAACTGAAAAGGTAAACCACAGAGAGGAGGAACAATGGATAATGGTTTCAGTAAATCCTGGGGGATGCAAATTTTCCCAGAGATGCCTGGTAGGCAAGGCCAAGGGAGAAATAAGTGGTGTTATGTAGCTTTCACTGTCTAATAAGGAAAGGACTACTAGTTTATTAGGAAAGATAAATTTTTTTGGTTACTCTTAGCCCTGAGAGAAATTTATCATATGAATTATCCTAAAAGAGCCTTGAGTGACATCAGTGAAAAAATACTAGAGAACAGTTTAATGTTAAAAAAAAAACAAAAACAGCAAGAAAATACTAATATCTTTTTGTTGTTGTTGTTCACTAAAGATGTCTCTGAGGGACAATTCTGGCAGAGGGGTGAATTTTTATGCTTTGGTTGTTTACTCATTTTGACGCAATAACTTTTGATATATTGATCAAAGAAAGTCTTCCCTTGAAGGTCTTTGACTGCCTCCTTCCATAATTTTACTCAGGCTATTTCTCCTAGAAGTTTTTCTTTTTTTTTTTAGTGTAGGTCTTTATTCTGTCCTGCCACACATTAGATAGAAAATTCCTGTGAAGAGGTTCCATTCTGGCTCCTTATGCTTTGTATAAAATACACAGACATACACACTCACACACACTACACCATGTACACACAGAGCACATATAGGTTCTTTCCATGGGGACAAGATTTTCATAATGCTTCCCACTTTTTAAAAAAATCTACTTTCAACATTTACTTGGGAAACTTAGCAATCATGCAAGTCATCTCAGCGTTATCCATTAAACCTTATCTCTTACATCTGACCTATGATCCAGTGATGTATTTGTTTCTCTCCTTAATAAAACTCCTTTATATACTTCCAGATTGAACTATCCACAAGTGTTTTTTTCTGCTTTGTTTCTGGTTGCAATGTCAGAAATCAAAACTTTCTACAGAGTACTTACTCTTGAACTTGAATAATCCATTTCTTCCTTCCCACATTTGTTAGACTCATAAGACTATTTTAAATTATTTTGCCAAATTTCTACAGTTATTCAGTTACACATACTTTCTTTGAGGACAGCTTCTGCCTCCATAGATTTTGTGTATCTCTAGCATTATACAGGTATATAATTTTTTTTTCTTTTTTGGCATATAGAGTAAACTTTACTAAAGTTTCCACAAAGACAAAGGGAGATTATACTAAGAGCACAAATAAATTTACAGCTGATTTCTAATAATTTTTGTACAATCATGATGCAAATGACTGATACAAATACATTATAGAGGAGTAAAATTTTGTTCCATTATAGAAAAATAACTTTCATGGAAAATGCAAAAAGATATTTTGAAAAGAATAAAAAATTGCCCAGATTCCCTAAATTTGAGACTTTAGGATTTTTTTCTTTCAGTATTTTTCAAAAGGACTTTCCAAGGACTTCAGAGGGAATTGGGGGTTGGGGGAGAAATACATCTCTTTCCAACAGCAAGGCCATGTACCTTGAACTTGCATTTGACTGGAATTGCTCTGTGGGTTGCTTCTAACTCTCTGGGCTATAGGCAGTTACCTTTATAAATGCCAACAAGATGAGGCCAACACCAGGTTATCACATCTGGGTGGTCTTCACTGTGGGAAAGAGCCTCAGCTGTTAACAGGCTGTGAAGAAACCATTTGGGCAAAACATTCTACCTTAAAATGTGGCACTTTGCTTTTAGCTCTAAAGGATCTCTCCTTCCTTCTCTAAATACTTTCTCATTTGCCCATCCTCTTGAAGAACTTTTATGTAAAGCTTTTGGCTTTCCCTTTCTAGGTATCTATCCAGGACAACTTTTTTTTTCTTCCTAATAGTACACCTTTTTAGAGGAAGGGGAGGACTGATGGTAGAATTATATTCCTGGTAGAGCAGAATTCTTTTTGTATCACCCGCTCAAGATTCCCTAGCTTTGGTGGTTCTCTTTTTCTGGCATAAAGCTCTCAAGCCCCCCAGTTCCCTTGCAGTCTTGTGTTAGCCTGAAGTCCAAGAATTCTGACAAAAGACTGTTTGCAATTTGTATTCTTCTAAAAGCCCAGCTGCTGGGGGGTGGGGACCGAGCTGTGAAGACGCTGCTCTGCTGGTGTTCTTGCCTGGCTTGAAGAATTGTCTTTCACTGATCCCCAAGGCAGCACTAGGAGAAGGAAACTATTTTTCAAGATGCTTGTGCATATCAAATACGACTTCCTAGAGGCTCCTTCTAAGCCACTTCTGCATTTCAAAGAGGGTTTATTTATCCCATTAGTTAAGTCATCACGTTTAAGGCAAAAGAGGCTTTTTACAGGTGTTGAGCTCTTTAGAAAGGACTTTCTATACATTCCCCTGAGTTGAGCTGACAACGGAGTTCCCACATTGGTTGCTATGCTAATTTAAAATATGCTTTGTTGCTCTAAGGAGAAAAACAAACACTTCGGGAAGAGAAATTTCCACAGAGTGTTGTAGACGTAGTGTGAGTGGATGAAACGGTTTTTCTTCTGTTAGC
The DNA here is from genome assembly GCA_008086735.1 of Cheirogaleus medius. Lineage (NCBI taxonomy): Eukaryota > Metazoa > Chordata > Mammalia > Primates > Cheirogaleidae > Cheirogaleus > Cheirogaleus medius. The sequence goes on from VBSM01000361.1 coordinate 85,104,914, forward strand.
AGATTCATCTTAGGCAGTCACAGTTATAACTATTACCATTTAGTGACACTAAGGTTTTCTGGTGCCATTGCACTATGCCTCCAGTTCCCATTTCTCCAATCTGTCCTACACACCACAGCCAAAAGTAATCTTTCTAATCTCAAAATCTTGTCATGTTGCTCCCTACTCCTCAGCTTAAAATCCTGCAAGGATCCACAGAAGGCAATGACATCTTAAGTGTGGCAGAGAAATCTTTCATGGCCTAGCCCCTGCCAACCTGTCCAACTTTATTCTCCCACAACGAGCTCCCCAAGAGCAATAGATGCCCAACCCATAGAAACCCTAGTTACTAAGCGCCAAGCATAGGGCTAAGTGCTTTACAGTGCGGTTTGATCCTCTTGGCAATGACAAGAAATAGATGCCATTATTGTCGCCATATTCCAAATGGGGAAACAGAGGCTTAGAGAGGTTAAGTAAGTCGTGAGAAGTCTCCAGTTTCTAAGTGGTGGAGGCCAGAGTCCTTCCCAGGTGGTCTGATGTCAAAATCTATGTGTCTAACCACTATACTGCTTCTCCTGCTGAATGGCTAGCTGTTTCTGAACATCCCATTCATTCTCTTAATGACTTAAGCCTTTTTACACGTTCCTATTTCCTGGAAGGGTCTATCCCATTTCTTCAACTGACTGCCTCCTTCTCCATCCTAATGTCCTCAACTCGGTGCTATTCTCCAGAAGTCTTTCTGGGCTCCCCAAGGCATGGTTAGGAAACAATGCCTCTGTGGCCACACAGCTGGGTTAGTGTGTGTGTGAGCAAACTATTGTCAGATTGTGTTGGGTTCATTTGCATCTTTATTTCTCTGATAGTCTGTGAGGTTTTGGAGGGCAGGTATTTTATCTTTGTATCCCCAATGTCTACTTCAGTGCCTAAGACATAACAACTTGGTGCTCAATCCATTCTTGTCAAGTGGAATGCATATAAGAATGAATGGATAGGAGTTGGGGAAATATAATGTGCACAAAATTTGCTTATTCTTAATAGAATCCTGTCTATTCTCTGGTGCAAAAGTTTCTTGTCTATGGTTTTTCCATCCCTCAGGGTCCTTAAAGATTGTAATGGATTCCTTGAGCTATTTTCAATATTTCAAAAGGCTAACAGAAACTATTACATTTACCTGAGATAAGTCCCCACAGCTACAGAAAATGTCAAGTTTCTTTGCTTTTGGCTAAAATCATATCAAGGTAGTGTGGTAACACAGATCCTCTCCTAATGACCAAAAACTCTGACTGGCAGGAAGGACTATGTGTGATTAATAAAACAATAAGAAAATAAATGATCTCTTACTTAAATACTGCCTATTTAGTGGAAGAAATTTCCCAAAGTTTGGCGAAAACTCTTAATAGAAGTGCATCCTTGATGATACAAATATGCAGAAGTCTCTGCCTTAATTAATGGATTCTTGTAGTCCAGAACCTTCTAATCTGTACAGAATCCCCTTTTCAAATAGCTGAGGAAATTATCTTATGATTGGGCAAATACAGCCTTTCTACTGAACTTTTTTTTTTTTTAACCTTTCCATTGACAATTGTATATGGGAATGATCTGGTTTCTTTTTTCGCCATTGATTGATCATCAGGTTTAACATAACTTGTTGAGTTGAATGTATGTTCTCAAGAACTTCACTGTTACATTCTTCTGGAAAAAAGAAAGAAAGAAAAAGGTAAAAGATAAGAGAGCAAAGGAGACAAGATTTTCTGTCCCCTTCCCATGGCTTCTGGCCAGCGTATTTTGATTATGAAAACTGCCAGCAGGCTACTTTATGGAAATAAATTCCAATTCCCCAATTTGTCAGATTTTTCACTTGGTCTGGAGTACACCACCATTATTATAAATGATTTCATCCCTGTCAGTGAAGGCAAAAGGTCCTTCATTAGCAGTTCTGGCTCTGTCACAAACCTTTCCGTGAGTTCATTTGTTCTCATGATTTATTATAAAATTTATAGTGTGTAAACATTGCCATAACCTTTGGGGTAGTAAACTCATCAAACCTTTTATAATATCTCCTCCTCATTCCCTCGCACTGTTTGGCTGATACATCTTGTTGGGATTGTAAATATTCTTCTAATTCTTGCTTACCATCATTCATAGATAAGACTACTCTTTTCTTTATTTCTGAACCCTGAAACATCACAGTCATCAAGCTACAGAGAAGATGGCAATCAGGCTCTGATGTGTACAGCCCAGCCATTAGCTCCTTGCTCTAGTTCATCCTGCACAGAGAAGCTGGAGTTATGGATTCAAAAGCCAAATTGGTTCCCATTGGTCTCCTGATTAGAAATCTTTGAGGTATCCTCATTGCTGACATTATCAACTTCCAATATTGAGTTGGTAGCCTGAAGTTGAAGAATTCTGGCCATTCAAGGCCCTTGACAATTTGTCTTCAAGGCTAACTTTCTAGCTTCTCGACTACCACCAGGCCACTGAAGTTTTCTCCCCTTCAAACCTCCTTGGATGCTAGCCTTTCCACAACGTGGCATGACTGTGCCCAAATGGGCTTGCATCCCTGTTCAACTCCCCCTTGTCCTCCAAAGTCCTGCTTAAATGGCGTCCCCCCTGGCAATGTTGGCTCATTCTTATATACAGTATACCTCATCTTTTGGTTTGTATTACAATTAGCTCTTTCCATGTCTACTTTTTCCACTCCTATGAGCTCTTTGAGGGCAGTGATCAGGTTTTATTTATGTTTCTATCCCTAGGGTCAATGGCTTTCAATCACTGGGAAGACCATAAAAGTTATCCATCAATCAGCGACACCTGTGAGAGTGCAAGGGGGCACTGTTTAAATAATTATATCAGGGCTGTAAGTATAAGTTGAGATTCGCCTGGGTAACACAGGATTCATAGATAACACCCTACCAACCACTTTAAGATAAAGCCCAAGCTATGCATCAAGACCACTCCAAGCCTTCCGAGTCCCTGTCTTCACCTGCTTTCCGTTTTACCTTTATCCATCCTCCTACCCCACCATGCACCCAAAATGGATGCTCCTTTCTAGTCTCGCCAAACTGCCCTGAGTCGCATTTTGGTCTCTGCCCTCACGATCCCTCTGCTATGTCCACCTGGAAAATTCCTCTTCATCTTTCAGAATTCTCTTGTGCCTACTTCTTTAAGGAAGCTTCCTTTGACTCTCCCCAGATTAAATTAGGAGCCTCTTCTGGGGTGCTTGCCATCTCTAAGCATGCTCTGTTTTGTATTACACCAATTTCCTTTCTTTTCTGCCTTGCACAGCTAGGATTGGAGCTCCGTGAGGCAATGATTGCATCTTATCATCTCTGATTTCCAATCACCCTGTGCTATTTTAATAAATGTCAACTGAATTAAGCATAACTTTGGAATTCCCATAGCTTTTAGGTGGCAAATTCATTAATTTTTTTTGTAATATCCCCCCTTTCACTGTGTACTTAACATATACTTCTGGAATTGAAATTATTTTTATACTTTAATAAATGTTAAATTACTGTTTATTGAAATGAATACATCTGATAGTAACTATCAAATTATGGTTTTATTTGAAAGGTAACTGGATGTTTAGGGCTTTTGCACCATTTTTAATAGCACCTAGACCTACAACCCTCTCACTAGCATTCTGGCATGATACCATTTTGAGGGGGTGTTCATGATCAAATTTTTTTGAAGAATGTCAATTCCACATGAAATATTTTGGGAATTTGGGGAAAATTCTGTGTTTACACATGACCCAATTAGAAAACAAAGTGAAATTTCTCGTTACCTAATATTTATCCTGAATCTCTTCTTGGCTTAATTTCAGCCAGCCTTCCTAAAACATGAACACTTGAGAAAGAGTGCCTGAAGTAGGCTGAGATGAGGCATGGCCTGGTTCCTATCAGAAGGGCACAAAATACTCCGCAGTCTTTTTTTACATTTATGGAAATTTAATGAGAACTTACGAGTCATATCTATACATAGTTCTGGGAAGAGACACCCACATCATCGGCTTGCTCCTCTTCTACCACGTCAGCCCACGTCCAGGAAATGACCACCTTGGCAGAGAGAAACAGTGAAAACAGGTCTGATGTGTTATCAGGCCCAGGAAAAGGGTATTTAGAGAGTGGTTGGTAGGCTTGTCCCATTGCCCTCTCCTGGCCCATGGTTTCTCTTATCCCCTAAGAACATTCCTGTTGGGTGAATGGGAAGAATTACCAAAATCAGTCATCATCTTTGAGCACCTAACACTGTGTATGTGACACTATGTGACACTTTGACCTGTGGACAAATGTTGAATGAAAAAAGAATAAAAGAATAGTTAGCAATTTTTGTAATGAATGACATCTGGTTGGCGTATTTAGAGTTCACAAACCATGGCCCAAAGATAAGAATAGGAGAAAGAGAGAGAGAGAGAGAGAGAGGGAGAATGTCAGGATAATGCACTCAATGAGAACAAATATTGGCTTTAAAAGAAAGTTCCATAACTGTAGCTTGTAATTGCTTTAACGACAGTCCCTTAGATTCTTCAGGATGTTCTTCCTGTTCCTGTTCCTTGCACTGTCCTGTTCTTTTGTTCAGTTTATTCAGTAAGCAGTTGGGAAGTGCTCATTGTGCATAGGCCCGGCCCGGAGGTGCTAGGTGAACAGATGAAAGACAGGTCCCCTGGCGTGGGAGCCCACGGTCTGTCTCTCCAGACACCTGTTCCGTGACACTCTCCTTTAGGGCCCTTACCTCCGTGTGAGCGGTTCTAGTGCAGGTTATCCTGCCTGCCCTGGACATTTTATGAGCTACTTTGTCCCACATCATGCTAATTCCACAAGGCCTAATTGGTTGAGAAGTTTGTATGTCCTAGGTACTGTGCTAAACACTGTACAAATATTCTTTCATTTAATCCTCGGTCAACCTAAGGTAAAAGTTTTTTGTAAATGAGGGAACTAAAACAGAAAGGTGACCAGCTAATAAGAGTGCTATTGGCTGAGCTGGGATCTGTGGGTCTCTAAAGCCAGTTTCTCAGTCACTGACCTATTCCCCCACCTGCATCTTCTCTTGCCTGCGCATGGCAGAAACTATTTAAAGGCTTCCCTAGCTCCCAGCCCCCGAACTTAAAAACCTGTCCCTTATTGAACATTTCAAATGAGAGAGTGAAGTTTCTGAACACTCCAAGTAAGTGATGTGCCAACAAGCAAAAGGCTTTGAGAATTACTGTTCCTTGAGGGTCCATTCTGTTCCTGGGGCCCTAGGTGTTCCCTTCCACTGTCTAGCTGTGGGTGGCTTGATGCCAGTGTTCCCTGATACCCAAATAACTGCCCTGCTCCCTGTCCTACATAGAGTCAGAAACACAGCTCCCCCCACGGCAACTGAACTGACTCATGAGGGGTGGCGAGGTAGCCAAACTTCAGTGGAAATCCTGTAGAAACAGGCTTCCATTATTAATGTATAGTCTCAGGTTTTAAAGACAGAAGCAAAGTAATGTAGATTTTCTCAGAATATTATTCTTTTTGGATTGATTCTCAAATCCATAGCTTATGCCCAAATTGATTTCTCCACCCCCTAACCCACTCCACTTTCATTTATAAGAACTTTGGATATCCTGAATACTTTTGGAAATTTGGGGGATATTCTATGTTACTACCATGGGCAACAGGTTCCTAGTAAATGACTCCAAGTATAGCTCAAGTGTGGAACAAGTTTTACTGGGATGTCAAACAACGCTCTCAAATAATGCATATCATAATCCCTCCTCAGTATTTTTCAAAGATCTGAACATCTAACTATAGTATTTAGATTAGCAAACAACTGAACAGTGCTTACAACAGCAATGCTTCATGTTGAGATTTTTGAAAATCTCAACATGGATGTGGTGCTTTTAAGGTTCCAGACTGTAGGTTCAAATGCAGCCCAGATTAGTGCCCTCCATGGAATATTTATCTCTACAAAGTTAACCACTCTTGTAACTCAAAATCTAAGCCATGGCTGGATACATTTTAAATACAGCCACCATCTCTGACATTTTGTTGGTGGTCTTAGTAGATAGAACTGTCATAGTGAGCTGGGGCATAATGAACATAAAATATTAATCTTAAAGTAATACAAGAGAAGTGTTCAAATTTTATTAGACTAAATCATCTTAAATCAAACACACACACATACAGAGTGGTTTTCTCTCTGCTTTCATAACTGCATGTGCTGATAAAAAGTGTTCTACTTAGACGAACATATCAACAATTGCATAATTTTTATAATCTACCATTTTAGGAACTCTGTAATTTAATATTTTCTCTCTATAATGAGTCATTGTGATTGTTTTATTGGGTTTTATAATGTTGACATCTACTTTTCCAACTTAGAATTTATAAAACGTTGATTTTCCCCCTCCAATTGGTTTTTCTTTTCTCATAGAACAGTCTCTTTTCAAATAGTTTTCCAAAATAGAGAGCAGCTTTTCTAGAAGATCGAATTTACTTTAAACATTCTATTCATTCATTCATTAAGCAAGTGTTAATCTAGTCCCTGCCGTGAGTATGGTGCAGTACTTGCTGAATTCGCTGTAGGAGGATACAAAACATTTTAACACATAATCCTCACCTTCAAAGAGCTTACGGCCTAGGTGGGAGTAGTGTAGACATGCAGTAAATGTTAAATGGTGATTCAACAGTACCTGAGATGTCACAAGGGTGTGTGTGACTGCCTATCAAGTGAATGCCGTTGATAGTAAACAAATGCTCTGAGTTCCTAAGAAGGAGAAATTACCGTGACTAAGAGAGGTTAGACAAGCTCCATGAGGTGAGGCACTGCATCTGGCCCCAAGAGGTAGGAAGTTCTTGGGAGGTTGATGGAAGGACATATTATGCCTTCCAGAGCAGGTCCCGAGTATCGAGCAAGCCAAGTGATGGGAATGAGCAAAGCGAAACTTCAGGGAATCGCACTGTGTCCCACCTTAGTGGCGGCAGAGGGCTTGGGCTTTGTAGTTTCTTCAGAACTCAATATTAGTTGAGACCATCCCTGACACAACACAGCAAAGAATCCAAGCAATGCAGTGTTCGGACCTGCATGGCATGGCTGGCGTTGTCAGTGTGCCATCAGGGACGTGAGGGGCCAAAAACACACTGTAGACCTTTCTTCCCCCCTTTCCCGTCCCTGCTTTTCTTTTCAGATAAAAGGAGAAAAACCAGATAAATGGGAAACACAAATATTTTATTATTTTGCTCTCACATGTGTAGTCTAGTCTTCTGTCTATACATAAAGCTATTCCCAAATTTGGCCCATTTTTTGACGTTTTCAGTGAGGAACATCAGCTTTGACTTTGCTACTGGCTTGTAGCACACTTCGGGTTTGTTTGTTTTTTCCTAGAAAACTTTTCTAATATCATTGAAACTGACTTCCTTCCACCTTTCTTCATCTTTCTAGGGTTTAAAATGGTTAAGTCCCTTCCACAAAGTTCTCTAGGCCAAATAGCTTTATGATTTTAGTTGTTTCTCTAAGGGCTATTTCTTCTAATCAATAAAAAAACCTGACTTTTCTCTTAGATGTCCCCCCATTCTTATTTTCTACTTTGAAATGTGAACCTAAAGATGGCATAGAGTATATTCAAGGATAGCCTGTAGCTGTACTGAGCATCAAGGAAAGACCTCCTATTTTTCTTTTACTAAATCGAACATGCTTCTGAAGCTAAAGCAAGAACACCAACAGTTTTTTTGACTATGACTTCCAGATCGTTTTCTTTGTGACATCACAGAATGAATCCTGCAATTGTGTGGTTTTTCTTCCCATGTGAATTACACTACAGAACCTCAATCTGTTTGTGTCTGCCCACTTCTCCAACTTATCAAGATCATTTGCACTTCTACACAGTTTTCCAAAGTGGAATGTACCACACCCGGTTTGATGTCATCACAGAATTTAATAACCATATTCTCTCCCGTCATCTAAGTCCCTGCTAAAAATAGCACTAGCATAAGACCAACCTCTCTGGAATCCCATGAGGTATGTACCTCTGCGCTGACACTGGACCATTAATAATTACCTACCGAGAAAGGCCTAATCACTTATGAATCCACCTGATGAGTGGGTGATTTTAGGATGCAGTCCTTTAATTGCCCAATGGCAAGCAAGACAAAGCTTAAAACTGCACAACAGTCAAAACTATCACATATTTTTGCCTTCTATTTAATTTTTACCAGACTTGTCATGTTTCTGAGGAATAGCATTCTGACTGAAGTGATAGGATTTCTTTTTTAAACAAAACTGTCTTGATTTTTTCCCATCATGCTACTCTGTGTGTGTGTGTGCGCGCGTGCGTTTGTGTGTGTGTGTAGGATTGCAATATATGTCTGGATCTGAATGTTAAGGTTCTAAGGAAAATTTTTTGAGTTTTCCTATTTCTCTTTAAGACACAAGTGTGCCTTTCTCTCTCACAGTCCCTAGACACCTCACCTTAAGTTTGCGAAGATAATTGCTAGTGATTCCGTAATGACTTCATTGAAATGCCATACCTTGGTGTTTGCCAGTAATTGTTTATTCATTCTGCCATCCAAGAGCTTACAGGTCATGCATTAGCATATGCATTTGTATATAATAATGATTTTCAATTTATTGAGTGGAGTCATCATTTGAGGCACTGTAAAAACACAAGGATAAAAGCAATTCCTACTTCATGTTTGTCACTTAACTGGGATAGACATGACAATTAAAAAATAAAAACACAGAGGGAGGAAAGGTCAGTCATACTGTGAGGCTTTGCTGGCAGCGAACTGCATTTTTCTTTGGCACAACCTTTGGACCGCAGCCATTTTGATTTAGAGGAGATCCATTGTAGGAAAAGCCTTCCTGGGAATGTGGAATGTGGGAGTTTTGAGAAGAGGTCTGAAAAAGAAAAGGGAACTAGCTAGGATAGTTGGAGGGAGGGCATAGGTTCATACAAAAGCAAACAGATTGTTCTCATCTCTCTGTTCTGCAAAAGGGATTTTCAGTGGCTTCCAAAGGAATTCTGGGTATGAAGGGTATGTAGGGGAAGGGAGATTGTTTAAAGGAGTCAGCCCTTGTTTTACCTGGCTGCCAAACAAAAGAACCTTCTAGCCACATGAAATTGGTTGCACAACACACAACATCTCGGTTATGACAAGGGTGGTTGCTAGAGACTGGTGTTACTGGTGCTTGAATTCTAAAAGTTTGTTTTCCACAAGCCACCAGTATATGTTGGGTGCTGTGACTCAAATGCTGATTGCGGTTGATCTGCATGGAGGTGGGAGGGGAAATGATGCCTCCAGGAAGGCTGGCTGGATTTGGGCTAGGCCACAGGCATACTGTTAGGGAACATGCATACTGCTGGGACCAGGTCTCACCCTGTGATCTCGGCTCACCCACCCTCAGCCAAGTGGCCAAGAATGAAAACTGACATAGTACTGTCTCTTCTCATAGCCTGCTCTGGGATCCTTACCCCTGGGATCACTCTTGGGGTGAGTCAATAAAAGAGTGGCCATTCCCTCCAGGAGGCCCCAGTAACAGCTTGAATGTCCCTATAGGAGGCAATAGAATGAGTGGAGCTGACTACTTTCCTCTTTCCCATTAGCTTGTAGGACTAACTTATTGTACTTCCCAATAACCAAGCCTGGCCCTGACGACATGTGATGGCAGATGTCTAACCTGCAAAGTGGAGCATGAGGGGAGTGGAGGCAGGAAGGAAACAGCGTGGCATGATAAAGGTTGGGTCAGGATGCCATGATGCCCAGGAAAGGCATTAACAGGCCACTGTAGTGGGCCAGTGTGGGTGTCTAGGATGTGGGCTGTGGAGAGGGAAGCAGAGGATACCCAAGCTGCCCATCACTGCCTTCTCCTCTTATTCCCTTACTTGTCTACTATTAAGCCCATAATAATGGTAGTACTAAGTGTCAAAGCATTCTGCTTTATACCAAAGATTTCTGAATGAGGCTACTGTTTATTGTATTCTTTGTTGGGTGAAAGGTTAAAAAAAAGTGCATATATTTTTTTTTAATCCAGTTCATTCAGGTTTTAATATAGAGCAGAGCAAAATACAATGAAGAGTATTGTACACTGATGGTCCCAGTTTCTTGAAGATATTGAGAGATGATAGCTCTACGTACTTACCATAAGTTAAAGTAGACCTTCCAAAACCTTGTTAGGTTTTTGTAGTATTGAAGCCTGTGGACATTGGTATGTGGTGAGGTTTGAGTCTTGGCTGGTGTAGGGATAATTACCAAAGCTTGGTTGTTGAATTACAAATCCTCCTTACCTAACATTCACACAATAGCAGCTTCCATAATGGAGTAATATATTCCGCGGTGGATGCCAGGGAGGGCAAAGGGAATGTGTTATCCTGTAGTAGATCAACCCACCTCTTTGATACTGTCTGGAAACAGAAGTTGAAACTTGCCACCGATTGCATCAGGGATTCCTTCCATACAATTTGTCTAATTACAAATTTTTGACTAGGGTGATCATTAGCTTCTGGGTGGAGAATTTGGTGTTTTATTTGAGTAGAATCTTAGTAATATTCAGTCCCAAGATATATGTACTGTGCTTCCAAAAAAGTGCTACCTTGTTTTTTCTTTTTCTTTTTTTTTTTTATGAATAATGCAAGTGGAGGGGAATATTGTCACATACTATATGCTGAAATGGCATTTCTCAAATTTTGCTGTACAGTTGTTTGTTAAGGTACATTAATGTGCTGACTTTGCATGTGTGAATGCATAAACTAGGGGTGCTTGGAACTGGTGTGGGCCCTGCAGGGTCTTGGCCTTGGCAGGAGTCACAGCTGAATGGGAAGCTGGAAGGGACAATCTTTTGGTTACTCAGAGCCACTTTCTATGCTGCTTGTCAATGTGAGAAAGTTTTGTTTGCAAATTCATGCCTGACTTTGGGTCTTATCATTGAACAGATCTCTGCCCATTTTTCTCTGGGGAAGCTGCAGTTAGCTGTTTCTGATTCTACATACCTAAGTAGTAACACCTCCCTGGCTCATCTATGTCAAAGCCTGTGGTGTTCTAAATGAGTATAATTTCAGAATAATGGATGACATTCCTTCAGAAGTGCCTTTTAACCTAATTTAAGAATTGCTTTTGACACGCTTTCAAAAATGAGGAATTGATTTACTGTACAAGGAAGAATGCAGTTTTCGGAGAGTATGTCATGGCAATTCTTGGCTGTGTCTCCTTGGACAAGTTTATAAACCTTTCTGAGCCTCAGTTTACTTCTGTATAAAAGTGGTGTGAATACACTTATTTCTTCTTTGAGGTTGTTGAGTGCAATAAATGAAGATATGTATTGTGTCTTAGTTTGTTCCTGCTGCTATAACAAAATACCCGAGACTGGGCAATTTATAAAGAACAAACATTTATTTTATCTTAGTTCTGGAAGGTGGGAAGTTCAAGATCAAGGCAACAGCAGGTTTGGTGTCCAGTGATGGCAGAGCCCTTATGACCTAATCACCTCCTGAGAGCCACACCGCTTAATACTATTGCACTGGGGATTAAGTTTCAACATGAATTTGGGAAAGGACATAAACATTCAAACCATAGCAGTATATAAGGAGACTAACACAGTGCCTAGCTTATAACAGTCACACATCAAGCTGTGGTGTGTCCAGGCCAACATCCTGTGGCTGGGAAGTGATAACCAAATTTTCTGGAAGTTCTTGAGTAGGTTGACATGACTTTGGTAGCCGGAAATCAGTTATGCTGAAAGTACAAATCAGACCTTTTCTTCCCCTTGGAGAGCTGGTTGTTAAAACATTTAAGAGCACATTGACAATAAGTATTAATCCCCCTTCATTACAGCTCCAAATTATAAGCCTCCTAGCCTTTTAAAACAAACCATATAGCATTTAAAATGATCCTATAAAGAGGATTTAAGGTTTTCACAGTAAACTTCCATCACTTTCCATATTATAGCACAGAGATGCTGTCAGGGCCCATTGAACGGTTGTCACCATCCTACAGGACTAGAGCATGCTTTACTTTTTAAAGGTTTTATGTTTGCTTTTTATATATTTTTTTCCTTCTCTTATTATATCAGGTTAGCTGTGTGCTAGCCTCTAATAGCTCCTCCTCACTTATTATTTGCTATTTCTCATTATTTGCTAGCTGAAAAATCAGCTGTTAAAATTATGTGTTAAGTAAAAGTAACTGGCTCTCAATTAAAAAATGAGCAAAAGATCTGAATAGATGTTTCTCCAAGGAAGATATACAAGGGTCAATAAGTACATGAAAAGATGCCTGACATCATTAGTCATCAGGGAAATGCAAATCAAAACCAGAAGGAGATACTGCTTCATACCCACCAGGATGACTACAATCAAAAAGTTCAGTAATAAAATGTTGACGAGGGTGTGGAGAAATTGGGACCCTCTTCATTATTGGTGGGAATGTAAAATCATGCATCCACTTTGGAAAATAATCTGGCAGTTTTTCAAATGATTAAACATAGAGTTAATATATGACCCAGAACTTCCACTGCTAGGCATATATCCAAGAGCAATGAAACCTCATGTCCACACAAAAATGTGTACAAGAATGTTTACGGCAGCATTATTCACAATAGCCAAAAAGTGGAATCAATCTGAATGTCTACCAACTGACACATGGATAGCCATCATGTGGTGTATCCATAGAATAGAATAGTATTTGAAAAAATAATTTTTAATTAGAAAAATTATGTGGCCATAAAAAGGAATGAAGTACTGATACATGCTACAGTACAGATAAACCTTAAACACATTATGCTGAGTGACAGAAGTCAGTCACAAACAACCACGTATTCTAGATTCCATTCATACAGAAGTCCAGAACTGGGAAATCTTTAGAGATAGAAAGTAGATTAGTGGTTGTTTAGTGCTGGGGTGGGGATGGGGGTAGGGAGATAGAGGAGTAATAGCTAAAGATTAAAAGATTTCTTTTTTGAGCTTATGGGGATGTTCTAGACTTGACCATGGTGATGGTTATATATATCTGTGAATATATTAAAAATCATTGACTAGTACACTTTGATGGATGAATTTTATGCTATGTAAATTATATCTCAGTAAATTCATTAAAATTGAAAAAAAATACAATATTATCATGACCTAAGGTTTAATTCATAAACTGCAAGCAGGATCTAAACCTAAGAAAATATTCTTATGCATTTACTACATTAGTGAACTTAGAAAAAAAGTAAACTGGCTTTGAGGGACCACCTGAAGGGCTCTGTGGATTGTTAATATCTATTTTTGCTGTTTAGAAACTCTTTTTCTCTTTGACTATATTGTGGATAGTTATGGTCTAAGTAATGTCCATCTGAAAGAGTTGTTTATAAGACTTTTAATTGGCCTTTTAGATGAGCAGTACTGAGGGGACTGAATAAGTCTCTTTCTCTCTCTCCATTTGTGTGTACGTGTAAGTTTAACAGTTTTGGATGATGGTGATGGTGATATTGCAGTTCACAAAAGATGCTTTCATCTCCAGCTCTGTGGGGGGCGGGGGGAAGTGGGCATGGGAGCCGAGATGGCAATATTGATACATTGATATCTACAAGTCATCATTGGTAGAACTGAAGATAATGACAAGTAGAGGTAGCCTAAAAATAGCAAATTATTCAACAGTTCTGTGTATTTTTTTTTCTTCTGAAAAGAAGCTTGTAAGATATTTTGGTACAAAGAGTAGAGAGCTGAAGATACTTATGTAAACACTGACCCATGCCAGTAACTTTCCACTGATATAACCCTTTTGTGTGATGCCAACATCTAGCAAAATATCAGCCTTTCATGCTTTGCAGAATTGCTGTGCAAATGTTATCTTATGCCCTCTTTTAGAAAGAATCTACGTATTTGAGGAAGAAAATATCTGTGTCACTTGAAATGTTTCATTAAGCATTCAAATGCCTGTCTGAGAAAATATATCGTTTCTTAAGGGTAAGCTGATCCCTTACAGAATACTTACCATTTGTGGGATAAAAAAATATGCTATGCTGTGACTCTTATGTGGTGAAATTCAATTTTAAGCTTTTATTCATGCTCTTTTTACATATATATTTGGTTTCTTCTTGCTCATGTTTTATTGCTAGTCATTCTTAGTTTATTTTTGTTTACCACAGTGCTCAAGGATTAGATTTCAGGAGGAAAAACAAATGAGGAAAAGTACTTCTGAAGTTTCAAACCACATCAATTGCCTGAACATAGTAAATAAGTAAATATAGGCTAAGAAACACCCAACACTCCAATAGCTCAGCTCCAGTCGTCTGGTGAGGTCTAAGTGCTGAGGAAAGGAATTGGCTAATAGCCGTCCTCCCCCTCCCCCCATTGTCTACACCGCCCTCCAGGATCGAACAATCCTTAGCTTGAGTGTGAGGATGTCATTTTCTCAACAAGTATTGGGGCAATTATAAATTACTTGGCATTATGGGAGAGTATTTCTGACCTCCATCAGCCAACGCTTGATCTCTGGAAGCCTGGGGATTCAGTACCTCCTGGCTTCAGTATGCACAGTTGCCAATGAGCTCAATATTTGGTGAAAAGAAAAGGGCAGAAAGGTGGAGAGATATTACTGTTCTCGGTGGTCAGGTCCATGGATAAATTGCCTTCTGGAGAAGAGGGAAAAAGAAGAATGTACAATGATTGGCATATCTGGGAACTTACAGGTTTAAGTGAATGCAGTGACTTACCTGCCAGATCTCCCTGGCACTTGCCTTCATTTCATTGGAGTTGACACACAACGTCAATATGAAATCAATATGCATATGTCTAGGCTTGGAAGAAGAGAGAAAAAAAATTGTAAATAGTATTAGAGATAATTTCATAAAACTTTATAAAATGTATATTTTCTTATTTCCTGTCTTAGAACACATGAAAAATAACTACCATGGGTTGGAAGACAGACTGAGTCTCAAGAGGCAGAACTGAGGACTTCTCAGCTCATAGCATGTCACATCAGAAGAAAGTCCAGTTTATCTTTGATGCCATTTATAACAGTTTCTAGTCTACCTACATTATAAGTTGCAAAAATAATAGTAGATTTTTACCTTTATGGAAAACGTACATGCTCCCTTAGGTTCACCTTTCCTTGATTCAAACTATTAACTAATTGCTAACTTTGAAAACGTCCCATATAAAATTTTGCCTGTCCCTTCTCACTGCTTCTAATTATTTTCTGGGATGTTATCAGAGATTTCTTTCTGTTTTTACCATCTTCCTTTGGAAATAAAGTGATTTTAACTGAATGTAGGAAAAAGGGTACATAATGCTTTTTGTAATGACATTGGATACATTCTCTTTTATTCTCATTCAATTTAAGCAATTTATTTGCTTTCCTTTGTTTTTTTTTAATCCCTGTTAAGCATCATGCATACATCTTCATTAAGATGTCCTCCATGAGCCTAAATCTTTTTCCTATAGGGTTAGAACTAATTCAGAACTCACCCAAGTGGATGAGTAATTTAAGTTGCTGCTTCCAATGTGCATTACTTTGCACTTGTCTGCTCTGAGCTTCATCTGCCACTGTTTTGCCCAATTACTGAGTTTGGATTCTGTGTTTCTCACATCCATCTGTGTAAACTTAGGGAACCAAAATAGTTTCGTGTAGTCAGCAAATTTCAGCACCTCATTATTTAGTCCATTTTCAAGGGTGTTAACAGATATCCTGGAGGACACTGCTCTTGTGTCCATAACTGACACCCCACTATTAACTCCTTTCCATGCTGAGAGCTGGCCATTTATTCTTTTGCTCTCTCTCTATCTCTTAACCCACTTTTAACTCAAGATTGACAGCCCTTTACCTCTTGCCCAGTGGTTGCCAAGTTTCCTTAATAGTCTCTTGTGTAAGACTTTATCAAAAGCCCTTTGAGAGTCTAAATAAATTACATCCACTAGTTTTCCTTTATCCACCATTTTGTTGCCTCCATAAAATTCTGCATTAAAAATACCAAAGGCACATAAAGAAAATAACAACTTCCAAACGTTCTTCTCTTCTTTTTGAATATGCCGGTTTACCCTCTAGAGCTGCTTTTTTTTTCTTTCTTTCTCTCAATACTAATTTTCTGTTTGTGTCAACCTCAGCTCTTCTCGGAACCTTTGCAAACCTGCCATATGGTAATGCTGTAACATATCTGATGAGATTTCGAGCTACTTTACAAGGTAAATTCATTCCCCTGGTTGGCCCCTTCCACATAGTAAGAAACATGTCTTGCTAACTCTTTCACTTATTTACCAGCTTGTCAGAAACTTCAAGAAAGCAAGTTTTCCATGTGGTAGTTAACATTCCAGTATTTTGGTTTTGGGGGCATGACACTTTGTCATCGCTTTTTTCTTTTTTTCTGTAGAGATATTTATGTGGGCCATATTCACCCTACACCAATAATGCCTCACTTTAATCAGAAAAAAGACATTGGAATGAAAAAAAGGAAATTTGAAAGTGTGTAATAAGTAATACAACAAAAGATCTTCTTTGTCGTAACTCCAGGTTTGATCCTCATGCTGTCTCCAGCAGTGAGCGTTGATAACACTGGTGTGGGAAACAGGAAGAAATGCGATGGGGAGGTTGCATACCCACATTTAGGTTTGCATACATTGTGAGCCTCATAACAACCTGATGAGGGCACGTAAGGCACGTATTATTATTATTATTTAATTATAGCATACACTAAAACATTAGAAGTAGATCATTTGCCTATGGCCATGGAACATGTTAATGAACTAGAACCCAAGTGTTCAGATCCTTCATCCACAAGCCCTTCTCTTCTCCCATACTGCCATCCTGAGCTCTGCTGTTCCTTCGAGGTAAATGTGTAAAAGACTTAAGCCATTTTAAAAATTACTTGTAGCATCTCATATACTATTTCTTTCAAAGTCTTCTTAGGAGAGGTGCAGTTCTAAATGTGGAGGGGATGTATCCTTGCCCTCCTAGATCTAATACCTGCCAAACATTACCCTTTTGAAGTGAAGGACATTTTCATTTTGGATTAATATTAAGGCTACATAAAAACGCATTTTGCTCTCTGAGGCAAGCTTTTCCTCAGTGTTTCAACAAACCATTTATATTTTTTATCATTTTTTTTCTTACAAAAAAGTCTCCCTCATTTAAATTGTCACAGCTTGGGAGCCCTGCCTGGAATACATAATAACTGCTTGTAACACTTAAAATGAAAACAAATTTACCAAGGATGGTGGAATGACAACAAAGAGCAAGAAAAATATAAGTACATGGAAAATAGTCTCTCCTACGCATATATTTTCAGCACTAAGTATTTTTTATTGAAATTGCTGTTTCCTGTTTTCTTGCTTACCTCCTCTTCATCTGGATTTTTTTGGGGGGGTGGGGTGGCGGATGTTAAAATATAAAGATCGAAAGAGAGAGAGAGATGAATCATTAGAATTGCTATTTGATTTCTTAGGTTCAGAAGGCAACATTTGGTGAAGTCATATTGACTCTGAGCAGAACACTGATGAATAGGTGGGTAGATAGAACAAGACTTCTTTTTCAAACTTGGTACTACTGACAGCTGAGGTGGGATACTTTTTGGTAGAGTGGAGGGCTGGGATTTTTCACAGCATTCCTGGCTTCTATGCACTAAATACAAGTAGCAACCCCCACCCCAATTGTGACAACTAAAAGTATCTTCAGACATGGCCCAGTGTTTCCAGGTTTAGAACCAAGGACTTACAGGCAAGGCTCTTAGGAACGTACTTCTGGATGCTGGTAGGGTCTTTGACAAGCATCCCATTCTCTCTCATGGGCAATCTCTCTTCATCCAGGGCAGAATGTCCTTGATACCTGGAAATAGAGTCACCTCTAAGGAGGCCTGCTTGCTTACCTCACCTTAGCTTATGCTTTATGCTTGGTGATTCTGAAAGACCCATTTACTCTCTTTGCCAGAACTAGCTAGAGTTGACAAAAACACTTCGAGAGCTTCCCTATTGGTTGGGAGGAGCTTGTGACATTTCCTGAAAATTCCATGCTCCTTTCTGTTTTTACCCTATTATGTGTGCCTCCCTTCCACCCAGTGCAAGAGCTACGATAAAAAAAAGAGTCCAGCTGGGGAGCAGCAGACCTCACTGACCTTGGGCGTGTTAATCCCTGGTCTGGGCTTTTGTTTTCTTATCCACACTGTGAAACAGTTGGACTAGATAATACATCTTCAATTCTATTGAATTCAATTCTAGAGCTGAAAGGAGCTCTAGAATACTGTGGTCTGAATGTTCTTATTTTTCTTTGCTTTTTAAATCTGTCAATTCAGGCTTTAGTAGCAACCATCCACTCCCCCCAATGGCACCAACCTGTAACCTGCTTTTGCAAAGCTGTTGTTGAGGGTTGATCTATTTGCTTTATTTCACCTATACATTTTTACCTTCAGAGCCTGACTTTATTGACCCATAAATAAGAATTTGGAAAACTTTGCCACATCTCTTGAAAAAGTCAACTCATTTGTCATAATGATTATATCAAGGAATTTTGAATTCCATCACACCTTAAAAGACTACATTATGCATTGAGGTTAAGCAGCAAAGTGTACAAATGAAACCATATTTCAAATTCATTGCAGGGAGTAGGTTATTTAAAGTAACCTGCTGGGAAGCTCTTTTAGACAAAAAAAAAAAAGAGTACTTTAAAAAAATAAATCAAGTAACTATTACTGGATTTATATAGATATAGCATTTCAAAGATTATAAAAATCTGATTGATTCCTACAAATGCACACAACCTTTTGCTGCTACTCTTATGATGCTGCTGCTGTTTACTCTTATGAAGTCCACACCTGACTTTCCCCAGACATTCCTGATACTGAAGGGACAGGTGTTGTCAAGGTGGCAAAGGCTTCTCTGCCTCCAAGTTGCTGGTTGTGTGACCTTAGGCAAGTCATTTCTCTCTCTGGGCTTCAGTATCCTCATTTCTAAAATGATGGAGTTGAATTTGATTTCTAAGTTCACTTATAGATCCCCATTTATATGAGTTAAATCAGAAAAGTACATTAGGAACAAGACTTTGGAACCCAAACTCCAGCAGGGCTGTGGAGCTGGATCCCCACAGAACTGGCTCTCCCCAATGGGCAAACTGTGGGCTCTTCTTCCTGCCCGGAAGGGGGAGATGGGCTGGAGCTGCCTCCCTTCCCCCAGGAGTCGGGAGGGCTGTGCTCACTGACCTGCCCCTGCCCGTCAGCTTCAGGGACGGCTGATAAAGGCAGTGCTTCTAGGAAAATGGGTGGGACCACGCGAAGGAAAATGCATCAACAGGCCCAAGGGAAGAGAGAGGGAGACCCCAGGGAGGAGTCCGATGTTCTTCTGGTTGAAGGAGCCCAGAGAGGGTATCACCAGCATGTTGTTAGAATGCACACCCTGAGTGGGAAGAGGAGAAGCCGAGGTGACAGAGAGGTGACTGAGGTGTTCTCACACTTCACCAAGAAACATGCAGAGAGCACAGCTCCAGCTCCTTAAGATATGCCACCTCCAGAGGATTTCCAGCTTCTCTGTGATCATAAATCCCTGACTGAAAGAAAGCAGCCACCAGGTCCTCCTAGGAACGTTTTGTCAAGAAAATGGCCCAGAGAGTCATTCCATCCATCTTTCCTGAAGGCGCACTGGGCACATTGCATCATTGTCACATTATAAGTGAATGTGTTAAAAAATATGAACTGAGCGATTACAATGTGCCAGGCACTGTGCTAGATGCTTGGGTTACAGCAGTGCACAAACCAAGATTCCTGCCCTCAGGGAGGGTACAGTCTCCAAGAGGAGGTGGATGGACAATAAAGATAATATGTAGATTAAGTGACATGTTAGAAGGGGATGCAACTATGAAAAGAAAAAAGAAAAGAAAAGCCATCATTTACTTCAATATATTTCAAAATATGTTTTCTTTATTACAATTTCTTATTCTTCAGATTTTTCATTATTGGGATGACCAGAGTATTGCTTGAGACTAATTTCATTCTATATGATAACAACTGGATGAGTTGTGGAAAGTGCCTTGTCTCTGTTCAATGACACATTTTCTAAATTTTCCTTACAGTACTTCTGTGTGTTAGGCAGAGAGGGTATTATTATCCCCATTTTATAGATGAAAAGCGCGAGGTTTAGAGAGTCTTTGAAAAGCTTGATATCTTGACTTTTTCTAGACTTATGTAGGAAACATTTTCAGCATTTTCTCTGTGAGAAAAAGTGTTAGAAATTTCAAACCATTAACTGCAAACAAATATTTGGAACAAACCTAGTTATCCATTGGCATTCTAATATGGTGTTTACTTTAAGTAAGTTCACACCTGATGGGATATTTTGTCTCCACTGTGGTTCCTGATATCAGGTCCTCCTCATAGGCACAAGATTTCCTTGGAGAGCTGGCGACCTGCTCCATGCATAATGGTTGGGGTTTTTTTTGTTTTTTTTCCCACAGCAGAAAATTGGTGAAGTGCAAAATCTTTTTTCCTTCCCCCTAGACTCTAGTGACACTGGTAAATATTACCATGTTCTGCTCCATTATTGCTGCCGACCTTCTGGGATTTAATGCCAACTGCATCTTCTGGAAGTGGGTCACATTCTCGGATGTAATCTGGTTAAGTCTTCTACAGGAGACAGGGGACCCAGCCACACACACACACACACACACACGCACACGATTTTTAAAGTCTCTAGGGAGTTTGCCTGTGTACATTCAGAGTATGTAATTGGATAGTCTGTAAAAATGAAAATTTTATCTCTGAATTCCTTTGCTTCCCCCCAACCTGGCAATTTCTCCTACCATAGGTATCTGTGGCAAAGTTTTTGTCCCAGGTTGGCTCTGTATGAAAGCTCTTGGGGGTCTTTTCATCACTTGCTACATGCTCAGCACCCACAGTTTAATTTCAGTATTGGTACAACTAGAACAGATGAAGGAAGGTAAATTTATTTTCATCGCTGTTGCAAAAATATGATTATGTGATGCATTCTAACATCAAGTGTGAATGACTTTTGTTTTGTACCATATCCAAAATAATCTAGAATCCTGCTCTTATCAGTAATATGAAAAACTGGAGGATTTCTAGCTCAGTGTCTTTACCGTACCTTCTCTTTTTTAGAATATACACTTAATACTGAATTATAACATGACAGGATAAAATTAGGCAGTGTGTTTCCTTGGTGGGAAGATGAACTTTCAAATAAGGGAGTCTTGGGTCGGTGCTTGATAGGACATTTTATTTATTATGTGACTTTAGCCTATTAGTTTACTTCTCTGAAACTTAGTTTCTTTTTCTGTAAAATGGAAGGAAAAGTGCCTCTTATGAGTATTTTTTAGGGACTTAAAAGAGGTAATGGAGAAAATGGCTGGAATTTAGATAGAATATACTCAGCAAATGTCAGTTTCCATCCCTCTTTTTTACCCTCTCACCTTTAACCTGGTAATGAAGCTTTCTTGGGAATGAAGTTTTAATGTGACAGGTTTATTTCTCCATTAGAACTTTATACAATCTGAACACAGTTTGCCTGTGCTCCTGCCAGCTCCCCGTGTGTGCTCTGGTGGGAAATGTGTTCTCCTTCCCACCGTGCTGATTCCAAGACACACTCATTTAAACCTGGGGCTGAAAGTGGCAGTGCCTGCCTTGCGGGCTGATCTCTGTCAGTATTGTGGTGTCACTGTTTGTCCTTTAAAATCCATTGGTTTGGGAATTAGGAGATCAGGTGTGCTCATCTAATTTGAAAATATTCTGGAGAAATAACTGATAACTCTTCTTACTTAGTCTCTCATATATCTCTCCTTCAACCTGAAACGCTGGTGCCAGAACTTTCTTTGCCACCACCACCACAGGGGCGAGTTTCCAACAAATGACCTGTCTCACCCCAAGGCAATTCTTAGTTTGACACCTTGGAAAAGTACAATGATTTCAGCAGAGAGTAGACAAAAACCTGCAGTATGGAGGACTAGAGGATACTTTGAGAAGGTATGAAGGTCCCACCAACATCCCACCTCTTTGCTCTTTGCTCTGAATCAGGGAATCGGATAAAAAGGATGGTATTTGATATTTCTAGACAAGAGCTTCTCCAGGTGACAAGTACAAATTACTCTTCTTGTTCCCGTAATCGGAGCGGTCAGCATCTGGTCCAGAACAAGGGCTCAGCATTAGAGAACATTCCAAACCATATGTAACACTCCACACGTTGCCTCCCTTCTGAAATAAAGAATGACTCTGCAAAGAAAATAAACAGAGGTGAGGAAAGCTTACAAATAATTAGGAAAAGAAAGATAGGAGTCAGATTCCACATGTGCTATCAAAAACATAGTAAGGAACAGCTCCATTAACTTTGTCTGAATAACTCAGTAAAATATACTCTTAGGACTTAAATCACAAGCAAAGTGGAAATTGCTCAAAGACATAAACAATTTCTTGATAGAGCCTTTCATAAATAATCATGTTTTGTCTCTGCTGGATATTTCATGTCAAAATTGTCATCAACATAGTTTTGAGTTTACCAACAAGACATGAGGTTGTGTTTTTATGATATAAATGAAGATAACTACTGAATAGCAGCCCCTTGGAATTATTCTTTAAATTCTGTGTGAAACAGAATACATGGAGGAAACCCGGTAAATTGAACAAAACCAAAACAGAAACAAAGTCATGGATAATTTCAAGGACTTGTGCACATGCAATGTAATAACGATGATCCTTTTGCATTGAAGACTAGCCTTCCATGTACCAGAGACACATGGTGATAACATCTCTATGCCCAAAGCAGATCTGGTTGAGGGAACCCCTACTGTTGGGCATCACTGCTGTGGAGAGTAAATGTATGCTCAGGAATAAGAACCTGCTGGATATAGCGAAGAGCCAATTGTCAATTTGCATATGTGATAATTTTTTCAAATAGCAGAAAAGAAAAAAATGTGCAAAGATACGCATTTCAATTCTCTCCCTGATTCCAGTTCATTCTTGATAACCATGGCAGGATCCCCTTTCACTGTAAAAGCAGATCTGAAATGTTCTAAAGGCCAAGGAATCGAGACCAACCTCCCCAGATGTTCAAGTCCTTCCCACAGCCATGCTGAGCCTCATCCCCTGCCTCATCCTGTCTTCGCCTCTCAGAACTGCTTTGATTCACGCCGTTCTGCCTGAGACTCTCTTCTTAGGGTCCTGATGTCTTTCCAAAGCCCAGATGGGATGACCTTTCTCTGGGAAATCTCATCCGCCCCTAAAGATTGGAGTTATCTGCCTCCACCCCTCTTTGCTTTTAACAGCTTTTGGCACTTCCATACTTAAGGTTTGTATTTGACTTACCTGCCAGCCTCCCCAACCAGGTACAAACTCCTCCAGGGCCAGGACTTGTCTTATTCATCTTTGTTGGAGAGTTTTTCAGCGCAGGGGAGGCAAGGTAAACGCTGGCTGGTGTACCTTTTCCTCTCATTTAGATTCTGATGATTCACAGTTTGAAAATTGGAGTGAGTCCTTTCATGTTTAAACCCCTCACTACCCTTGAGTTCTTGCCGGGGTATCATATTGTCTCCTGGTGTTCGCTTCCAAAATGTGTTTATGCTTCTGCTCAGTAAGAGTTCAGGCTCTGGAAGCTTGAGCCATATTGTGTCTTTCATTTCAAATCTTACCCATCAGATTATATTTTCCACATTGGCTTTTCCCTTACAGCCAAAACTAATTCAAAGTGTGTTCAGGTTCAGTGCTGAGTTTGTAAGAAGGGCCCCCTTTGTGCAATAGTCCTTGGACTGGCGTCTGCCAGAGGATTCCAGATTTGTTACCGCTCAGGTCTGGGCTTTTGGTTGGTGCCTAGTGAGGGTGGTTGCTCCTGTCAGCCAAGGACCCTGCAGGAGAACTTGCCAGGGGGAGTATTTGCTCTTCTTAGGGTTTTTAACAAATGGATTTTTATGTAGTTCAGTGTGGATCAGTACTTTTCCACAGTCAGAATCTCTCTGTCAGGTGGGCAGTTTCTCTTAGGTTTGCAGAATGCCCTCTGATGAAATTTAGGAGCAAATAAATTATTTGCCTCTTCAGGACATTTTGGTACCAGCTATAGAAGAGGAGAGGGGGTGCAGGGTGCAGCATAAGACCTGAGAACGCTGAAGAACCCAGAAAGATAGATGAGACAGGGTTCCAACCAATGAGATACCTACACAACACCCAGGGACCTATGGTTGCTACACATACTAATGATCTAATTATAATATAAAGGACTGAGGGTTCAATGACAACCCACTTGTTTTTCTACTGAGGTTAGGGTGATCTTGCTGGTGTCATTCCTAGAAAAACAATAAATCTTACAGGAAGATTCTGTAGGTACTCACATGCATACTATGTACATAATTATAGTTCATGTTTATTGAGCTCTTTCTAGGTGAGATGCTTTGTGCTTTACATTAGATACCTTATTCACCTTTCACAACAGCCCTAAGAGAGAGACGTAATCATCTCCACTTTACAAATAACCAAAATGAGACTTCAGGATGTTACATATCTTATCTTAACTTGTATACCAATTTTTTTAACTGATGGTTTTCCCAAGCTGTTCTTTCTCCTTTTTTTTACTCTAGAGCTAGAAGAAATGAAGCTGCTCAACAGTTTTTATTTCTACTCTTGATCAAGGAAAAGGGCATTTCAGAGGTTTGCTAGAGAAAAACTTGTTCTTTGGAAGGACTGAGACCCTTTGGCAAGGATATGGGAGTGTGAACAACAAATATTCTCGCTAAGAAAGAACTGATAATTTAGGATGCAATAGGTACAAATTAGGGTGGGCCTGTGGTCAACAGTAATTTGCTAGATGTCCCTGTCTACATTAACCTTTTGCTCCTGACTATTAGCTCACTGGTCCAGAAATTCTTGGCCCCAGCCTGATAAGTAAGCTTATCTGTCCTATGAATGTGGCACTCAAGGACACAAGATTGGAAGTCCTGGGTGCCAAGTCAACTCATAGCACAAAAGAAGGGTGGTCCTTGACTGCTCCTGAGACTTTTTTTTTTCTTTTTTGAAACAGGGTCTCCCTCTGTTGCCACAGCTAGAGTGCAGTGGCATCATCACAGCTCACTGCAACATCAAACTTCTGGGCTCAAGTGATCCTCCTGCCTCAGCCTCCTGAGTGGCTGGGACTACGGTTGTATGTCACCACCCCCAGCTAATTTTTTTTATTTTTAGTAGAGATAGGGTCTCACTCTTGCTCAGGCTGGTCTCAAACTCCTGGCCTCAAGTGATTCTCCTGCCTTGGCCTCCCAGAGTGCTAGCATTGCAGGCGTGGACCGCGGCGCCCCGCCTGCTCCTGAGGTCTCTGAGAAGCATCAGTCTCTCTGTCTATGTGGATACCGGGTGCTTCTGGTATTTCACAAATCTTGGGCTGGGCCAGGCGTTGACAGACATCCCTTTGTCATTTGAACAAGGCATGGTCAGCTCTGCTGTTTTGACTCTTCTTCTGCCTTGAACTTCCATGTCTACAGGAAAAGGTAGAAATCTCTTCCATCTTTGTGGGTTGTGGGGTGGGCACAGAGGCCCAGGAGGGTCTGCTAAACCTGTTCATGGCGCTGTAATACTTGCTCAGCAACTGCTAGCTCCCTTTTTCCTATCTGCTTTGTAGCTGAAGTGAGGCTGAGGGCAATAGATGGCTGAGGACAAAGGTTGCAGGGTGGGGCTGTCCTCGTCATTGCTCCCTGTTGGGCATGGAAGGAAAAAGAGGAAGGTCAGTAGAATGCAGAGAGAGGGAGTGTACATGTAGGAATGTGGCAGTGGTGGTGGGGAGTGTGTGCTTTAAGGATTGGAAAGCTCATCTCAGCCTTCGAGAAATTGCAGAAACACCTGAGAATAAAGAGTAGATGATTAGTAGAAGCACCTTGTAAAAATACCTGTGCATAAAATGTTGGTGTCTGAAATGTAAATGCCCTGAAAAATATGCAAGTCTGGAAGATAAACTTTCTGGGTTTATCATCTTTCACACTGCAACCTAAAGCTAGGGGGAGATTCAGGAATACGTGTGCAAAGACTGGAAAAAGAGTGACTAGAAATGACCTCCTGGCAAATTAGATACGACGATTTCACAAGAGACTATAAGAAAAATTGAGGAAAACATCAACAGTACAGAACACCTGTGATAATGTAATCAAGGGCAATAAATAATATAGATTTTGAAATGATAAATTATGACAAGCCAAATTGATGGATTTAAGTAGACTTAGAAGACTAACAGTTGAGTCCAGCCAAGCAGATGTTAAATGTTCAGAATTTAGGAAAGCACTTAGGGTGAGCTCTCAAAACATTTTACTTGCAAAATTACTTCAGATTGATTTGGATATGAGCACGCTGGAAATCAGACCATGAGCTTGGGCTCTGGCAAGATGCAAGGTGCCCAGCAGAAAGAGAGGGAGAGAGGAGGAGGAACACAAGGCTCTCTATAGGGAATACTTTTTAAAGTGTCTTTATTTGATAACTAGAAGGAGCTGATTAGTTTTTCCTAAACTGTGAAGGCATAAAATAAAACAGAAACAAGACTATGCCAAGAAAAAGAAACAAGCACATTAGATTCTGTTTTTAAAAAAACAACCATCCAAATCTGGATGTTTTCTGTGTTGAAGACAATCGTGGAATGCAGTGAGGCAATCCTAACCATCCACTCACTCCTTGAGCACGTGTTCTCTGCCTCCCGCAGGCCAGGCGCCGCTCAGTGCTGGGCACAGGCCAAGTAAACACGACCTCTGCCACTCATAGCTGAGGAACCGCAGGAGGGTGGCTTGGAGGAGACAGTGAGGATCTCCAGAGTAGGGGGGACCTGAGTTAAGTCTTAAGTCATAATAATAATAACTGATCATGTTGTATGATATTTTGTATTTAAGAAAGCACCTTCTCATATGGGATCTTAGTTTGTCCTTATCACAGCTGCGTGGGGTGGTGGAGACAGTGTTAATCCTTTTGGTTCTATTTCACATCACTTCTTTACCATGTTTGACCTGATTGGCCACAGCCTCCTGTTTGGACATCCACTCCTGATTTCTGCGAGACTTTGTGCTCATGGTTTTCTTACTGCTATGGTCTGAGTGTTTCTGTTGCCCTCAAATTCATATACGGAATTCTTCACCTCCAAGGTGATGGTATGAAGAAGTGGGGCCTCGGGAGGTGACTGGGTCATGAGGCCAGAGCCCGCATGAATGGGGTAAGTGCCCTTATAAGGGAGGCTCCCTGCCCCTCTGCCATGTGAGGTTAGAGCCAGAAGACAGCTGTCTATGAGGAAGTGGGTCCTCACCACCAGACACTGAATCTGCTTTGATCTTGGACTTCCCAGCCTGCAGTACTTGCCATTCTTTTCCATGCCTTAAATGCCAGTGTCCCTAAGGGGACCATCTCTGCTCTCCTATGTATCCCTCCAGGCTGGTGCTAATGCTGTGCTCTACCGGTGGCTGACAAGCCCAAGAACCGGAATGGTATTCAGTGAGGGGCGGAGAGAAAAGGCACTGGAAAATTTCAAAGGGTTGGTATAGTGGTTGGAAAGACGTCCCCTGGTAAACTTGACAACCCCCCCCCTCTCTGTTTTGAGAACCAGTTCCCTATAGATGCCGATGGTTACTTACAGTTATGTTCCGAGCCACTCTTTTTGTTTAACTCTGGATCTACCATCCTGTTTTCTTTTTTTTCCAAAATATTAAGGGGTGCCATCCAGTTTTCTCTAGGAACTTTAGTCTTGGCTGTTTCACCAGAGCCTCAGTCAAATGTCCCAAACAAAGCGTACTAGCTCCTGCTCCCCCACTGCCGTGCCCTCCACTCCTCCCTCTCCCCTAAGTCCCCCACTCCCTGTGGCTTACAGTCCATCTCCAAGCCCTTCCAACTACACCTTTTAAAAATCCGTAGAATGTGCCCACTTTTCCCTGGTCCCACTGCAGGGCTCTGGACTGCAACAGGCTCTGGACTCATCCTCATGCTTGTGGTTGTCAGCTCTCCATATGCATTCTCCATACCACCATTGGAGTAATTGTTCTAGAATAAAAACCTTCCTGTATTGCTCATTGCCAGTAGGTAGACAGAGAGGATGGGGTGTGCAGTCCTTTGTCGCCAGGCCCGTGCTGACTTGCAGCCTCATGTCTTCATCCCTTGCCATCCCCACTCTACCTCCCCCTTGATCTCTGCACTTCAGTTGATCTGTCCTTCCTCCCCAGACGTCCCACTCTTCTCTCTCTCGTCTGCCTGCACAGCCCACCCCCTGCTTTTCTGCTGTCCCTCTGGCAAGCGTTTCCCGCCCTCCTTCTAGCGAGGCCAAGTCCGTTGTCTCCTCTTTATCTGCCTCAGTAACCCCTTGGGTGCGGCAGTTATCTTACACCCTCTACTAGGGTATAAAAGCATTTTCAGGGACCATGGTTATACATCATTTTACACTCAGAGCCTGGAACATAGCAGCTGTTCAGTTAATGTGTGTTAGATAAATGAAGGCTGCGTAATGAATCTATTTCTCAGATGAAGATAGAGAGGTTAACTCACATGTCTAGGAGAGACATAGTGAGTCTTCTACTCTAGGGTCATTCCCAATAAATCATATCCGTGGTTAGACAGACCCTGTGGATATACACACATTAGAGTTGAATCTTGATAGCATGAGACATTGTTTCACAGCTTTTCTATTTTTTTATTTTGCTAGAGAATGGTAGCACTCAATGACAGCAAGGGAGTAAAGGGCAAATGTGGCTGATCAAGAAAGGGTTAGACTGGAAATCAGGGGCCCCACCACCGCTGCGTACCTCTCTGTTAACACTCAGCTCCTTTCAGGCCCTGTCTCTCTCTCCACAATATATGTGGATAGATTAGATGATGTTTAAAGGTCCATCGAACTCTGTGGTTCTGCTACACTGCATTGTCACAGTGCCCTTTAAGCTACTTCCTTCTTAAAAGGCCCAGTGAGCAACCAGTGAAATGTACGGGGAAGTATGATGTGTCCCGAGCTTGACACAAAAATCCCTCGGATGGCATGCAACGGATGGGCACACCTGGCTGGTCTCAGATCCAGATGTTTTCCTAATCCATGGCCTTTCATCAGTAGTGAGGATTCCTATTGCCATTTAATCCTTATCTAAATATACACCCACCTAATGGTGTGGAGGACTAGATAGTAGATGGAACTAGTTCAGAGTGTAGAAGGTGGCACTGGTGTTTTCCACAGCCAGCCTATTCTGGGGGGCTGCACTAGATATGTTATCACTATACCTGTCTACGGGAAATTCCCAACCCGCACCTTCTAGCGAGGTCTAGTGCAGGGGCAGGTTCAGTTCCACAGAGGATTCCCCTACCCCCTCTGCCACCAGCTGCCACTGACTAGATTAGGGGTGGCATTGGTCATAAGCCAAACTATAGACCGGTTAACAACCTGTGGCCTGACCTCATGCAAAAAACATGAGTTGCACTCAGACTCCGGAACTGGGAAATACTGAGAAAAAGGGACAGTTAACTCCATTAATTCTAGTGGAGGCAACAGTGGCTGAAAAGACACAAGAGAGAAGTGTTGAGGTAAAGTTAGAACCGTGACGTGTCATGGTAACCTGAAGTTATGAAGAAGCAGAAACTGGAATTTGTAAAGATGCAGAGGTTGTGCTTCCACACAGGAGTCCCCCGGGTAGGAGATATACAACCTGGAGTAGAGAATAAGTAGGTCAGAAAGGAGAGAACAGAGTAGACAGGCAGAGGCAGGTCGCAGGGTCCCACCCACACGTCCCTGCGGCTGCGTCTGGACACTTGTCTCCGGACCTGCACACTCCTCTGGTCCAATTTCATGCTCAGAAAGGTCTGGCCCCACCACAGGGCCTGTTCTTGTTTCTGAGAGGGTTTCTCCACTGTGTGTCCTTACAACAATCACTCTTTCCTTGTTTCTTGTCGTAACTGGTAGAGCCTAATGCAGACACATTCAGGTGTCCAAGTATCTGGGTCACTCTTTCTCCATAGTCACGTAACGTTTTCATTTGCGTGGCATAGCTAGCTCCTTGGATAGTCAACAACCAAATCCCCACATAGTAATACTTAAAGAAACATTTAAATTGGAGTTCAATAATTTAGGGCTTATGAACCCCAAGGAAACCTTGATGGTCTTCAGGGGGATCTAGAAACCCCCTGAAACTGTGTGTAGTGAAAGTGTGTGTTGGAAGTGCCTGCTCCAGGGGAGAGGTTCCATAACTTTAACCAGATTCTCAGAGTGATCTTCATCTTTCCCCCCTTAAGTGAAAAATCACTGGTTTTTGAGGCAAGCGCTCAGACTTCAGAATTAGAAGAGCTGTGACTGATATCCCAGCCATACTACTTCCCAGCTGGGGAGCCTTGCATGTTTACCTAACCTCTCCACACCTTATGTTATTTATGTATGAGATGGTCTAACGCTAACAGTGCTTACACATAGGAGTGTTATAAGGATTAAAGGTGGTAACCCACATACTGTGCTTAGCATAGTACCTGGCATATAGCAAGTTGTTACTGATGGCCACTATTAAAAATTTTTATTATATTTAATAAATGTAAATGTGACCAATTCTTCATTGTCATATGTTTTCGAATACTGGATACCGTGTTTCCCTGAAAATAAGACAGGGTCTTATATTTGTTTTTCCTCAAGAAGACACCTTAGGGCTTATTTTCAGGGGATGTGTTATTTTCCCCTCAAAGCCTCAGCTTGCAGCACGCACAGGATGGCCGGGACCTGACAGGGGGAGCCGACCTTGTTGGTGGGGCTGCCCGCACCTTTGAGGTCACCTTTGGGATAGTAGCTGTCACGATGAGGCAGATGAGAAGGGCTGCTCATCTTCTCTACCGCTCCGTGAGGAAATGCATGGGTTGTGCAGACACGCTGCGTATCCACGCCCATCACTAGGTCTTATTTTCGGGGTAGGGCTTATATTGCGCAAATGCTTAGAAACCCTGCTAGGGCTTATTTTATGGGTAGGTCTTATTTTCGGGGAAACACGGTATTTATGTTTTATTATGGAGGGTGGTTTTTTTAAATTTTTGGTCAGAGAAATTATGAGACAAGCAAAAAGGACCAATAATCAAATGTCATTTTTCAAAAATAGAAATTTTATTATCTGGGAAGGCATATAAGAAAATGCTGTGAAATGGGTACTTGGATTTCACACAATTTATGAATGTATATAGTACTAATGAGCCAGATGGATCTATTTTATACCGATAAGCATAATTTTATATATTATCATAATCATTAATAAAAATTTGATGAACTTAAAAGTCAATTTCTTGTAGGTTAGTGAGACAGTGAAATGACTGGAATTTTCACTGTTACCATTTCACATACATACATTCAGTCCTGACTGACTCACTGTGGGGGAATAGCTGAGACACTGACTGGAGTTTCTATGAATGTTTCAATACAGCTGCTCTTACGTGATTATGTTTTTTTAATGCCTAGTAAAAATCCATTATAAGGCACATTTTTGGCATTGCCAATTAACTTGCATAGGAAAATGTGTGATCCACAGCAGTGCAAGCCTCTGATTAGCCATTTTAGAATAGTAGCAGATACAGTCAAATAACCCTTACTGGAACTAATAGGGAGGATGTTATTTTGACACTCTGCATCCAAGTGGGTGAGAGATGACACTATTTTCTCAACCTACTTCAAATAAATATCCCACAATGCAATCAGACGTCCTAGGGACCCTACTGGCCTCTCAGAAGGCCTGTGGGGCAGTCACTTGTGGCCACTGAGCTGGTTCTAACAGGCCAGTCCTGACAAGGCCTCCATGGTATAGAAAATAAATCCTCTAAATTCCTGATGGGAGACCTTTGACTTTTAATTTGACAGGTGGTTAGTCAGGTGTATGTGAATAATAATTACACAGGAAATAGCACCAGCAAAACAAAACCCAACCCAACTCACAAATGTGAAAAATGTCATGTTTCCAAAATAATGATGTCCAGCCTGCCTCTCGGAAAGGGAAGAGGCACAGGAGTGGTCTTTGCTGGTGCGGCACGGTGTTCCTATTTCCCTGAGTGGAAGAAATAAAAGTCAAGGATATTCTGGCCCTCACCCAGTCACTCAACCTCTGTTGACTGGGTCCATGATCCGCAGTTGCTCCAGGCCACAGAGCTGTTTGGCTGGACTCCATGTCTGTGTATAAGGACAAAAGTCTTGCTGTTTGCAGATTGTGCAGGTAGCAGGAATCAGGACAATGATGGTGATAGGGATGGTGGCAATGATGATGATGACACTTTCAGTTGGGTGTTCTCTGGCTTTTTGATGGATATTTGTACATAATTTTTAAGCTAAGGATCTCAAGTAGACTCTAGTAGTGGGGTTTCCAGGGGTGTCTTATCTCAGAGAGAATGTTCCTTGTGTCAGTTGCCTCCCCCTGCCCTTGGCCATGCCTGGGCTTAGGGCCAGGGGCCAGCATTTTGCTTGGGTGCAAGGCTGTGGCATAGCAACTTTCTGTTCAAACGTGCTAAGAACTGACTGTAGCCTGATCCTCTCCCAAGACAGTCCCCGTGTAGGACACTGTATTAGCACGATGCCTATCCCATGAGAGGAATTGGGTAGGTACTCTGTAAATATGTGGTTTCTTCTTGTTAATGATAGGTGAATGGCTTCTTCATGCAAAGAGCAAGCTACTCCCTTTCTCCTTACTTTTATCTTTTTTTCCTTTTTCGGAGGGGGACAGAGAGGATTAAGGAATTTGGAAAATTCCTTGGTACATTACTGGTAGTTGTTTTTGGTTCAGTGAAAGATCATTAGTATACTTTTGAATAGTTCTCAGTTACAACCCCTGATTTCTATCCTGTTTCTACAAGGATCTATTTGGTTGACTCCTCTATCCCTAAATTTAGACATGAGGATGAGACCTTTAAGCAAATCTTCTGGAAATTTCAGGACCTTGAGATTGGGTGCCAAGCCTATGATTAAATTGAATTGAGAATGATTATAGCTGTTGTTTCTACAACTAATTCCAGGGAGAGAAGTGGAGAGGTCTTTTGTGCAGCTTTGTACTGTGCCAATTGAGCTAAACCGGAACTCTTGTTTCTCGTAATCCCTTTTGCTATATGTCTCCAAGTTACGTTTGGGCACAAAAGAGATTTGAACAAGAGCTGGAAGGTGAAAGTGAAGCAGCAGCCATATTTTGCCCACTGAAGGTGGGTGTGGAGCTCCAGGCACAGTGGCGGATCCCACGCGGTAGTGCCGATCCGCTGGCCTGCCCATGGACCACCCAGGCCACAGTCCCCCCAGCGACCTCCTGATCCTCCTTTGGCTTCTCTGAGTCCTGAGCCTGATGTGTACACAACTCCATGGGAAAGCATGTTGGCTTTACCATTCAGATCACCTGGTCCTTGAGGCTGAAGGTGACAAAAGACAGATGTGAGTTCTAATTGGTCCTCGTAGGTTCCAGTTTATTCTCGCAGGTTCCAGTTTGTCCTTGCTCTCCTGCACTCACGTCCTGCTTTCCTTCCTGACTACTGACCCAAGCCTATAGCCTATAGACTTTTCCACTCCCTCCCACACTTGTGTAAGGTCTCTCCCGTAACAAATCCCTACTTTACATCACTCATGGTGGTTCTGCTTCTCTCACGGAACCTTGATTGACACACCTATTCTTATCCTAAATGAATACCAGTAGCCCTTTTAGAACAGTGGCCCTGGAGTTATATGTTCTTTACACTCTCTTGGGGACCACCAACCCTAGTGGGGGAAGGTTCTATTCTGTATTTTATCTGGTATGTTAGTTGAAATTGTAAACTTGAACTTATTTTATGTAACTCAGGTATACTATCCACAGGAGGAGAGTAGCTCAGGTTTACAGGGAAAAAACAGACACTCCTTTGCCATCAAAGAGCCCGATTGGGAAGGACATGCATATATACACAGGTGCAAATATTAAAGGACTGATTAAACACCTGAGGGCATAAGAGAGGTGAGGAAAAGATGAGGGTATCGTGGAATAAATAAAGGTAAACACAAGTTATATATACAGTAAATGTTTGCTGAATGAATGCATAAGATGTATTTTGACATTTTTAATAAAAAACAAATATAACAATATCAAACAATAAAATAATTTTTTTATTTCCCACTTTCATAGTACCCCAATACAGCTATTTTCATTTTCAGCTATTATTTTTCGTATCCATATCCATTTGTTATATAGTTGGAATCACTGTGTAACAGTTTGTTGTATTGTCTTTGTTATTCCCCATTTTTTTTTCAAGTATGTATATATTTTTAATTGACCTGGATCTAAAGGAAGGCTATGATGACTCTTTAAGGAGATTTTAAACCTCTGTTCAAAAATATATTATGTTTTCTACTTCAACTCCTGCTTAGAATGTTTGGTTCTGTGAGGGACCTGGGCTGTTTTGGAAATCAGTCTGACAAATGATTGCTAAAGCAGTGTGTAGCTGAGGTGAGTTGTAAAAAGTAAGAGCTGTCGCTAAGGGAACCACTAGAGAAATGTGGATATAAACTTTGCTATCATATTTAAATTTCTTGACACAGTCCTTGCTTATTGGGCTTGAAAATTTAAAGTGCTCCAGTCAAGGCAGAAATGTCCTCGGGGTGATGGACGTGGTCTAGCAGAGGACATTGTCACAGAAGACAGCACAGGCTGCTGGAAGGAAGGGAAGGAAGCCACTCATGCCTGCTGACCAAGAAGAACACTTTCCAGACCCAGGGATCTGTGAATTTGAATGACAATTAGTTCACTATGGGGAAAGCTCATCTGTGTGGCTGCCAAGGTCCCTGGCTACCTGGGCGCAAGTGTTTTGTCAAGGTTGATTGTGTGCAACTTTTATGTGTGTGTGTGTATAAACCACAAGGACACAACTAAACGCAACCCTACATTGAACTCCAGGCCATTCAACTGATAAAAACGGAGCTGCTTTGGTTGAGTTTTGGATGAGGTGACAGAATTTCTCTCGCCCTTGACCTTCACCCCACCCTTACTCCCAACTCTGCTTCTCTACCACTGCAATCCCTGAGGCCCATGGGACTATCAGAAAAATGGCTGGGGAAAAAAAATGTTAGTTTAGAACCACTTTCATTCATGCTTAGGTCTTGTGAGGAAATCTGAAGCTTAAATTTGTGAGTCAGATGTTCTGCATTTTTTTTTCATTAATCTCTTGGTAATAATAATGATATTAAAATAGCAAAAAATCTTCCAGGGCTCCCACAACGTGCCAGGCTGCGTGCTAGGCACTTTGCAGATAGCAACTCATTTGATCTGTCCAACAACCCTATACGGAAGGTGCTACCAAAATTTATGGATTCTAAAACATGTTTTTCTCTCACACTTTAGCATTTGTGAACTTGGAATGTGTCTTACTTTTGATGGCCTGGCATAGTTTAATTGACGGCATTTAAAATTTTCTTAATGGAAGATAAAATAATGGTATGTTTTACAATGATGGACAGCTGAGAGTCCATGAAGTGCAATATTAATATTCCCATTTTACCAATGAAGAACAAAGGTACACAGAGATTAAGTAACTTGCCCAATATCACCCACCTTGGCATCTGGCTCAGGACTCTATGCTCTTCTGTGGGCATCTGGCTTGCGTTTTCCCGTCCATCTCGGCACTGCCACTGAGGGGTGGACCCTGAGCCTCGGAGGCCCCCTGGAATTCTGATACTGGCTTTCATCCATTGGATAGGGGGCTTCCTTCAGGCAGATGTACCTGGCTGGGTTAACACATCAAGCATTTTTCATTCAATTATTAACACTGCTGGGATTTGTTGCTTTCCAAATGAAAACCAATTTCAGAACAGCCCTCTGCAGAGGAGGCACAGAAAAAGTTTGGATAAGGGAAAAGATTGGAAGGACAAGTGGGGTGCTAAAACTGATTCTGATCAGCTTGGAAGAGCTCTTGCCAGCTGGTTGGTAAATCATTCCACCGATGAAATGGACCATGCTAGAACTATTTGGATCATTGAAATCAGCTAACTCTATTAATCCGGGCTTTTTGTTTGTTTGTTTGTCTGTCCTTTTTAGAGAGCAGCTTTAAGAGCACATCACTAGGTAGATGCTCAATTATTGGATTCCTGCAGAAAGCCCCCACG
The DNA here is from genome assembly GCA_008086735.1 of Cheirogaleus medius. Taxonomy (NCBI): domain Eukaryota; kingdom Metazoa; phylum Chordata; class Mammalia; order Primates; family Cheirogaleidae; genus Cheirogaleus; species Cheirogaleus medius. Next base: position 85,140,852 of record VBSM01000361.1, read on the forward strand.
GGTCAAAACATGACAGTGGGAAGGGATCAGGTGGAGTAAGTGTGAGAAAATGAGCAAGATGTGAAAATTTCATAATTGTCTCAATGTCAAATAATTTCATTATTATTAGAGTTAGATCTTGTGTGTGTGTTTTAATTTATGTTATCATCTTACTGTCTCCATAGGTAGGAGAACATCAACACATGTGCTATCCATATGTGTGGAGCTGTAGAGAAATCAAAATTACCCAGGGAGAGAGCACTGTTTGCTTTTAATTTTGCCCTCATTGCTGAGAAGAGGAGAGGTTAGTGAGCTAGTTGCCAAGGGCAGTGAGTGGCCAAGGGGGCTTCCAAGAATCATCTAAGAAGTGTAGCCCAGAAACAATAACTGTCCGATCCTAGATGGCAGTGATCCACACGTGAAAACGGATCAATACATGTTCTTTGTTGAATTGAGCAATTCTATAAGAGTTCTTATACACTCACCTCTCTTCCATATGAATTATTTTGTTATTTTCTCTTTTTCTCCTTGGTGATTCTCAGTAAAACCCACAACACGAAAAGGGCTTGTGGGTTTAGCATGAGGAAGAAGAAGGAAGTGAGCCGTTGAATAGACGCTGCCTCACGCCCCTCAGCCTGAAGAGAGGCAACTCCAGGGAATAAAGGAGATTGTAGCAAGGATAAAAAGAAACCCAAAGATCTTGGGTGTTTGGCAAAGGGTAAAAGAAGGCCACAGAAATAGGCTGGGGCTTGAGGAGATGCTCTTGAGACAGAGAATGAGGGAAGGGAGCTTGGGTCCCCAAACAGGGACTCCTTGGTTATCTTGGGGCTACAGAAGGCACGGGACATTGGTCGGTGTGGGGGTAGGGATTATGGCTGTCTTACAAATTGCGAAGGGCCTGCCCATTTCTCATTTCCAAACTGGGCTATTTTAGAAAAAAAAGAACACTCTTGTGATTCTCTTCTATTAATATTTAGAGCTGCCAACGATTCAGCTCAAGAAAGGTATCTTCATAGATTTTAGGATGGAGATTTTAGCAGCCAGGCTCTTGGCTACCTCAGAGGGATGGTATCGGCTTCATTAGGGTATGATTTCACGGCCGTATGGCAACTTTTGGAACAACCTTCCCTGGTATCTGCACCTACTCACAGAAAAGGGCTGCTCACAATTTATTAACAAATTTGGCTCTTATTAATAATTCTTGGAGCTATCAGAGCAATCCTAGCTGATTGAAAATAATTACCAACCTCTCCAGATGATTAAACAGTATGTTTGGATTTTCATTTATATCATCATTTTGATTGAATGATGCGTGTGTGTGCATGGGACTGTGTATTAACAAGGTATGTCTTAAAAGTAATAATAAATACTCAAAGGAAAAGAGTTACATATAGCTCAGCATCAAAGGAAAAACAAGAAGTCTAAGGAAGGTGAGCAAAAGAACAAAATTGGGACCTAAAATAAATTATGAAAGATGGTGTGACAGATAAAGTTTCATGGGACGTAAGTAATAAGCACATAGAAAAATACTTATGACGTTCCAAGCACAGTATCAGAGGAACGAAAATTCTGGTCAGCGTCAACAAACAAGCAGTGTAATTAATCTGGAACAGAAAGACTACCACAGATGTTTAAAATTATTTTTTTTCCTACTGACTCAGTCTCCTGCATATTTACAAATTGAAGGTTGTAGATTAATAGTCCCTGAGATTCACGCCCAATGGGCCCAGCTCCAGGACTGTGTTTGCACTCAGTGACATCCTTTTGGATTCAAACTATTTCCCTTAATTAGAATATAAGAAAAATTGAAGCCTAAACCTGCTTTGTCTCACACCGGTCTCCCAAGTGTATTCTATTATGGATTCACTCAGAATAACAAACACAAACTCCCACCAGAAACAGCAGCATCTCACAAAAGTGGTACAGGGCTGCTGTTCTTTGCTAACATAACTTAGTTTGGGGCGGCCTCGTTGGTAACACAATCATGGTAACTTCATTCCACCTGCTTCATTGGAATTCTGATTTTGCCGCATGTCCCCATCTGGATTAAGTCAACAAACTTTAAATGCTAGAGAAAAGATTATGCAAACGTGGACGTTCCAACACCCTGAGGACATTTTGTTTTCACAATCCCAAGGAATAGGAAAATGTTTTCATGGAGAGGTAAACTAAGTCACCAAGCTGTTCTGCTGGTGTCTTAAGGTCTCCTAGCAAGCCAGAGGCAAAACAAACACTGGAATCTTGGCCAGGATTCAAAATTCAGCAGGTTTGTTAGAGCACTGCCCTCTTTCAGGTTGACTTTTTTTTTTTTTTTTTTTTTTTTCCTGAAAGGGCAGCAGCGAAAGGCAGAGAGAGACCTATACGGTTTGGAAAGAGCCAGCTCTGCAGAGGAAAGCTGCATCTCAGACCTGGCAGCCTTTGCTTTCAAAGAGTTGCCTGATGGAACTCCAAGTAAATTTTGATCACGGACTGTGCTGATCTTGGAGTGCAGGTGGTTTAAAGAGCAGCAGAAACATGGTAACCCCTGCCAGACCCTTTTTAACCTGGAGATTTCATCCCACTCCCCTGGTTTGACCTACCAGGTCTCATGTGGGTCTACATATGCATCGACCGTCCCCCACACACTGAATCAGACATGATTTGCCAAGTTGTGAGTTCCTAGATAAGGCCTTACACTTGTCTGCTATGAGTTTGATCAGGAGCAAAATCCTTAGTTCTCTTTCTATGAAATAGGTTGGTAAAGTAGAATATGGAGGGAATAGATGAAAATGTACCAAAAAGAAAATGTTCTCATTTTAAAAAACTACATATTCACAGTTTACATGTTATTATAACTTAGAAATGCATTTTTGTCCACATTTATGTTCAAGGTGCAAAAGGTATTCTGACACAGTACACACACACACACACACATGCACACAAGTACTTAAAGACATCCTGAGAAACCATCTGACCAGAATAGAAACAGAAATAGAAACCAGGTATAAAAATAATTTCTCAGAGTCTTTGGCCTACAAAGAGAGTAAAAACCAAATACTGTACATTTGGTTGTTCCATGTAAACTAGTCCTTCCCCCATTGCCTGTATAGCCCCCTTTAACAATTCCCATCTTCTTTTATTCTTCCCCAAGTCACCAGGTTAAGAGAATATTAGTAATCACCTCTAATAAACCCACTTAGGTTACGTTTGCACAACAATAAGAAAACGTTTCAGGGAGGAATTAACTATTGCATTGGGCTATAGGCATTAATTTCTTCATGTAAAAACCAGTTCTTCTTTACAAAATGTTTCATCAAAATGTTTATTCCAAACCAGTAGGCTCAGCCTAGTTAAGGGGTGTTTTCCACATAAAAGCCTCCTGATTGGATAAGAACTGGCCTCACCCAGGGTGTCCTAAACTTTTCTTATCTTTTTAACACATTTTCGAACTCCTTTTAGACAAAAGAAGGAAACCAAGACAAAATTGGGGCTAACAATATGGTTAGGGAGATAGGACATCCCTGTTGAACCAGGAACGCATATTCCTGTGAAAGTGAAAAAAAAATGTAAAGGAGAGAATCATTAAATTTCATAATGTTCAGAGTCAGAAGGACTTTAACCTAATCTTCCTTATTCTGCAGATGTGAAAACTGAGAACCACACAGAGCAAAGTGACTTAACATTTTCTAAAAACACTTGGCCTATGGTTGAAGAGCTGATTGAAACATTCCAAGGCAGACTTTTCTGGATATTCTAGAAAACAAATCATCCAATTTTCTTTTATTCAAAAATTCAGTCATTCATATGGCCTGGCACTCTTTCCCTACATTTCTCTCAAATTTCTCATGCTGGCTTACTCAAGATAGGTCTACTTTTTGACAAACTGCCTTAGATGGGCAAACATTTTAAGGGATGTCCCTGGCAGGAGGGAACCATACCTCTAGCTAGAGCAAACCATTATAGCTGCCAGTGTAGGCCTTCATGCTTAGCAGTTTGCTCACAACTTATAGCTAAGGCGTGTTTAGCACACAAAAGTCAGAATTCTACCCAGACCATGTTTTCTGAATTCACCATATCCCTGGCTCAGTCTGGGGGACAAGGTGGTGTGCTGTTTGTTTTGATCACTTTCCTTCGTAGCAGTCTAAACTTACCTCTTGTTCCTTCAACAAATCCATGAAATCGTCCTCACTCTCTTCTCTTTCTTCTTTTTGGAAATCTTAATTTCCTAGTCATTTCAAGTTTGCTGTTTTTCAATTTTCTGCCCCACCCCCATCTTGACCCTCATTCCCTAATCTCATTTGAGCAAAGTACTGAGTTCCTTCTTCTTCTTTGTTTTCTCCCTGTAGTTTTTTTGGATGTCTTGGGACGTTTACCCTTTTTACCAAACGTAAATGTTGTTTGTTTGGACATATAAAAATTAACTGCTTCTAGTTTCTAGGAGATTAGAAGACTATAGATTCTTTTACTTTTTTAAAAAAATCACTAACCTTCCGGAAACAGGGCTACACTTAATCTATACTTAGTGTCTTCACATCTCATTAATTTCTCAATGTGGTACAGTGTGGCTTCCACTAACACCACTCAATTAAACGTACTCTCTCCCCAGCATCCTCCCAAGTGGCCGGTTCAATGGCCTCACTTTGCCTTGCCATCCTGCTTGACATTTATGCAACATTTGACACGCTCGAGTAGCCCCCTCCTTATTGAAACTCTTTCCTTTCTCAGCCTCTTTTATTTCACCAGCTCTTGTGTCTCTAAGCTTTCTTCTTGGGCTCCTTTGCTGGTTTCTCCTGCCCTTTGATGTTGTTTTTCTAGGGGATCTATTTATGGCCGGCTTGCCCTGCATACTCTCGCTCTACTCTAATTTCTCCAGTAACCCCATATGCACTGATGAAGTTCCCCGGCTCCTAACTTCTCAGCGGAACTCCAGTTCATATTTCCTAGAGCCTGTAGGACATCTTCAGTCACTGTTTTCTGAACAGGCTGTATTATTTATTATGACCATTATTGTTATCGTCATTATTAAGTTCCCTATGTGCTTGCACATGCTGTTTTCCTGGCTTTCTCCCTCCTTCCTTCACCATCCCGGCTTGGAGCGCTCCTGCTAATTATTCAAGCTCAGCTCCCCTGCTGACCATTCTGTGTCACTCTCAGGAAGAGTTAGCTGTTGTGCTCTTTTTTTATTTTGAAGCATTTTGATAGAGATAATGACTTACATTAATGGAATTCTTAGGTGCGATTCGCCGATCTGAGTTCTTCACTTGGATTATTTCATTCAATCTGCACAGTGGTCTCTCACACCGGTGCTTTTATCTTCTGCCAATTTTCGATGAGGCACCTAAGACTCCATGTAATAGCTTGCTCAGGGTCCCACCATAAAGTTTCAAACCCAGGGAGACTAAGCCCAGAACTGATATTATGAATATAACCTCTCCAAATAACACTAGCTAACTTTTACCAACTACCTACTTGGTGTGTGGGTTTGCTGTGTCTCATCTCATTCAGTTTCCAGAACACTGTTAGGAAATAGTATAATCATGACATCTATTTTATGAATGAGGACTCTGAGGCATGAATAGGTTCAATAACTTGCTCAAAACTACACAGCCCACAAAGTAGCCAAGTCAGAATGCACTTGTATTATCTACGTCTGTGACAGAACTTCCCAGATGGATCTATGATTAACTGCTTGCGTACTTCTATCCTTCACTCTTCTATCAGCTCCTTAACTGCCCAGATGAGGTTATTTTCAACATCTTAATCCTTTTTATCTAATCACAAATTGCAAGTTTAATAATTGTGGAGGGAAAGAGAGACTGATAGAAATATTGGCTATTGTTGTCTTTGGGTGGTTTTTCTAGGGCAACCGATGCACCCACTTTGTTATATGTTTTCCACAGCAAATCATTGCTTGTGTGTAGCATTATGAAGCCAAATGTGAGAATGCTGTCTCTGCAAACTTTCTTTTGGAGTAAAAATAGTTTCAGTTCCCAAAGGTAAAATAATTGCTGCCCTGATCATCTGTATCTGCATCTCTCTTCCTTTAGCAGTTTTTAGCTGTTGTGTCCAGATGGAAGGTTTACTTGAAGAGACCCTTAATCTATTCAGAGATAAATACCATATATCACAGAATATAAGCTGGGAACAAATTTAAGTCATGTCATGGTTCAAAAGAGGACATTTTCTGCCGAGTGAGACTGTATCTGCCCATCTCATGTACCTAATAGCTCTATTACCTTCCTTCCCTTCCTCTCTCCTTCCCTCCCTCTAACTTTCCCTCCCTCCTTTCTTTCCTTTTCTCAAAGCTCAGTTTCACTGTGTGTTGATGTTGTCACATAAAATCTAATATGCATCCCATTTCTAACAATATAATCTTCATCTCTCCACTTTTTCCAAAACAGGTGGTTGTATAGTTTTTAAAGCATAAAATACAATGGTTTGCATCTGTAAAGTACAATATGCATATTCATTTTCCTGTTTCTTTTTATTTATAAAAGTAAAACATTATATTGCAGAAAATATAAAAAATACAAAACTGTATATAGTAATATGTAAAAATCCTCCTATGTCATGTATCCTTAATTCTTCTCCTTCATTCAGTTTACTTGCTGTGCTTTTTCTACGCATTACAAACACAACTGTGCATATATACACACATATTGAGTTTTAAAATTTCATAAATTGAGATCACAGTACATATACTTTCTTCAGCACATTTTCCATATAACAATATATCATTCGGTGTCTGTATTAACAAATCTACTTAAATCTTTTTAATGGCTACCTAGTGTTCCATGTTAAGGAGTATATACCTTATAAACCAATTCCATTTAGAAGAACATGTGGTTTGGTTTCCACAATGTTAACTATACACATAACTCTGCACAGATGCAAGATTTCTGGAGCCGAGTTCCTGGAAGTAGATCTGTTGGTTAAGGAAGCATACATTATCATTTTGATAGCCTCTCCTTGTGGTAACTGATCTCCAATGACTGCCCCCACCAAACCACATCTCCCTTATGTGAAACCTTCCCACATTGAGCTGGGCTACCCATCTTTACAATTTTAACAAACATAGTTAAATCTATACACTGGATTATAATCAATATTGAGAATTAATCTGAATCTACAACTTCCTTATCCCCCTAAATATGACCCGGCTGGTAGCAGGCTTTTACTGCTTTCTCTCCTCTCTTATTTTTAAAATTTGATTAAATCATTTAGAACTTTCTGGGTTGTCACTAATTTTTTGACCCTATTCCTCTATTTTTTATAATGTATTTCTTAATAATTGTATTGAGCTTCATAGCTACATTATCATGAATAATTTAGATTTACCCCTTCATCATCTTGTACTATGTTGTTCCTTTTTAAAATTCCTTTTTTGTATTTTTATTTTTTCCAGATGCCAGGGTGGTAAGGATTAAAAATCATTGCATGTATAACAATATCTTATTTTTTTTCTCATTCTAGATTGATATTTTATCTGGTTATGGAATTCTAGGTTCAAGATAAATTTTTCTCTTAGCCTTTTAAAAGCATTTCTTTGTTATCCTCTAGTACTTGTTGATATAAAACGTGATGGCAAACTGATTTTTGTTCTTTTAGGTAACCCGTTTTTTTTCTCTCCTTGGAAGATTTTTAGATTTTCTCTTTGTCCTTGGAATTCAATAATCTCACTAAGATTCATGTGTGTTTTTGTTTGCTTGCTTTTTAAGCACTTTGTCAGCCATTATCAGAAAGGACATTCAGATTCTAGGATCCTAAAGCTCTCATAGCAAAGAGATTGTGAATTTTCTTTTATTATTACTTCTTGCTTGATACCCTTTAAAAAAATTAACAGGCTGTGAGAAAAACCAAAACAACAGGCAGAGAAGGGGAAATAAAAATTGAATGTCCATAATTTAAAAAAATATATATCTTCTCAACAGTTAGTTTAGGTTATTAAGTATCAAATGTCCAATTTCCTTAAGTACTAAGTTTGACAGTTGATATCTCTGACATTTCACTTTGACACTTCTTGTTTTATTTTTATTGTGAAGGTACATCCTCAGTCTTTCAAACACACGTTTTGGCTTGTGATTATCTTTCAAATTGTTTTTAGAGCAATTGTTGTGAAACCATGGATAAGTAAAAAATTTGTGTTATTTTCTAGTATAAGTTCTGTTGTGAAACAAATGCAGTGCAGACAGCCCGAAACATCAACAAAGTGTGTGGGTAGGATGTGGCTAATGGAAGCACAGTACATCAGTGGTTTGAAAAGTTCCATTCTGGTGAATTTAATCTTGAAAATGAGCCACATGGGTGACCTGAGACCAAGGTGAATAATGATGAGCTGAAAGTTGTAGTGGAAGTGAATCATCTCAACATAAGTGAATCCATCTCAACCTATGCATGAATTAGCAGCACATTACTATTCCAACAATATCAGACCATTTGAAACAAATAGACAAGGTAAAGAAGCTGGATAGATGGGTTCCGCATGAATTAAACGAGCATCCAAAGAGAGATCATCTCGAAGCTTTCTTTTCTTTGCTGTTGTGCCATAAAGGTGAACAATTTCTGCATTGTGTTGTTATCTGTGATGAAAAATGAATTCTTTTTGAGAATCGCAAGTGTTCGGCACAATGGTTGGATAAAGATGAAGTGCTGAAACACAGTCCAAAACTGAATATTCATCAGAAAAAGCTAATGGTGTCTGTTTGGTGGTCCAGCGCTGGTATTATCCACTACAGCTTCATAATACCTGGTCAATTGATTACAGTGGAGGTCTACTGCAACTAATTGGATGAAATGATGAGGATGCTTGTGATTAAGCAGCCAAGATTGGTCAATAGAGATAAGCCAATCTTGCAAGACACATGTTGCACAAACAACACTGCTCAAACTACAGAAGCTGGACTTGAAAATTCTCTGTCATCACCATATTCACCAGACCTTGCACCAACTGACTACCACTTCTTCCAGGCTTTGGACCACTTCCTGCAAGGAAAAATATTCAATTCTCAACAAGTTGTGGAAAATGCCTTTTGTGATTTCATGACTACTCGCTCTCCAGGCTTCTCTGCTGCTGGCATAAACAAGCTACTGTTGAGATGGCAATACTGTCTCGATAGTTTAGGTGCATACTTTGATTAATTGTACTGCTTCTTGTTTGAGATATAATAAACTACACTTTGATTCGAAATAGGACATTTCATATTTAATGACCTAAGTACATTTATTTGATCATAGATTATCATGATGAATTATTCCATTTTTTCCTACTAAATAGACTTGAATATCTAGAAATAAGATATGCTATCATTCTTTCTGGTCATGAAGGCTATACAATTACAGCCAGGCAGAAGAAATTTAGATTACAGAATTGATGTATTCTGGGGGGGGGGGGGGGGGGGAGGAGAGAAAAATCTGTTTTCTGTGTCCCAAAGCTTATATTCTCACTCATTTTCATGATAAAATTGGAGATGGGCTTGCCTGGAATAGTAATTTGGCCCTATTCATTATAAAATCATTTTCAACAGTTTAACAAGTACATTTGGATTACATATTTAGATTGCATGAATTTCTGAAAAATGCATTAATAATATACAAAACTACATGCAAGATATCAACATAAAATCCTGTATTAAAGGAAAAATGGTGGGTCTGACTGAGTACCCATGAGCCAACCTTTATTGATCATCACTCTGTGCCAGGCTTCTCTGCTATTTTGTGTAAGCATTGCTTCCTTTAATCTTCACAATGCACTGTTATTACCCGTTTTATCTAGGAGGAAACTGAAGTTGAGAGAACTTGCCAAGGATCACATAATTAGCAAATGACCTAGCCAGGATTCAAATCCAAGCTGCGCAATTCCTCAGGAGTGTTTGCTTACGGTACATGGTGGTTTGGGAAGTGTTCAGGAGCTTGATCTCTTCATTGCACAATCAGAGAGGACATCCTGGAGGTGGTGGCTCCTGAAAGGATCAATAGGTGAAGAAGAGATGAACATTCTAGAAGAGGACAACTTTTACAACTATACAGAAGTGTGAAGAATGTGGCCCACTGGGGAGACTTGAAGGTTGTTGTGTTTGGTTTTACTTGTCTCTCTGTGGGCTGTCAACTTTTCTGAGGCCTGGATGACTTGGTACTTTGGGTTTTATTAACCTATTTTTTGTCTGCACAGTTGTCTGTGAGACACATCAGTGGTTAAAGTGGTTGAAATAAGCAAGCGGATGGAGATCTGGTTATTTCAATCATGCAGACATAGCTTTAAGATTTGGTTTCATCTACTTAGAATTGGGGCTTACATTACCATGGATTTCAGATGAAATTGATTATAAAAAGCATGATGTGCTTCAATCACAGTTACTCATCAAAATAACTGACAGTAAACAGTATCAGATCTTCATGATTCTGGCCCATAAGGATTCCAAACAGGCTGTCCACTTAGGAGTAGGCCTGTAACAAGGAAGTGTGAGAATGAATGCCAAAGAAAAAAAATTTTGGTAAGTATTTTCAATTTTAAGCTTTCAGAGCATTTCTATGCACATAAAGGAATCAAGAGCCAGTCGAATAGTTAAGAAAATGCTTTTCACAGAGCCCTTTAAAATTTAACAGGTGCCAAAGAAATTCTACCAAAGAAGCTGAAGTGCATTTCGAGTGTGTTTTATGTTCAGTGTTATTGCCTGACTGTCCCTGACACAAGGACAGAATGTGAGACTGATATTTTCATCCAGGGAATGCTTCAATTCCAACTCTGGCTTATATTTCATCCTATTCCAGAAATCTCCTGCATGATTAAAGTAATTCACTGTAAAAGAATGCATCAATTCGTATAGAATTTGTTCCCATATGACATAATGAAAAACTTGCAGTAATGAGTTGTACTGTGATTTTATTCAGTCAACCCACTTCCAATTGCTAGATGTCATGTTTATCTGTGCGATCCAGTGTAGTTGTGTGTGTTAGGCTAAATTCCCTCTGTAATTTGAGCTCCTCTCTATTGGAGTGATCTCTGACCGCTTTGAGGCCTTGGTATCCCTTTAAAAACAAAGGCCTTATCTCTTCAGATCTCACTCTGAATTCCATTTGCCTCTGAATCCCAATCAAAGACAACGGAATAATCCAATTTCCTTTGAAATTTTTGATGCAATCTGATGTTGACGTGGAGCTCCAGAGTAGCCTGTGTAAAAAGCAAGCTCTCCTGCTGGATCACTGCCCACATTGTTTTTCTGTGTGTGATTCAAAGCTGTTTAGAACACGCTTTCTCTCAAGTCTCTTACACTATCACAGCTTGGCTAAATTCACTTTAGTGGAAAAACCTCTTGATGTATCAGCTTCATGAATTTAGAAAACATAAGAGTGTTGTCAGAGAAAAGTGGTATGATTAATCCTTGATAGGATAAAAAGAAAAATGTGATTCAAAACAAAGCTATTGTTCAAGAGAGGGGCGAAATTTCTAAGGGTTGACTTCTTAGTTTGGAGACCGGCTTGCCCTTAGGACTTGCGATTCTTGTCACAGAGGCAATGGAGGACGTAGGGATGAACTTACAAGTTACAACATGTTTCCTGGGGCATGAACATTCTTCTTTCTACTCCAGCCCCTAAATTTTATCCTTCAGTGGCCTTCTATTACACCAATTCTGTGAGCTTCTCATATGGGCACTTAATCTGTTTATTCTTTTGTCTTGGTTTCAAATTGTTCGTGTGTTATCTTGCCTCCACAACCAGATTGAAAGGTCCCGGAGATCAAGGGCCGTGTTTTACACCGCTTTTGTGGCGATCACAGCATCTAATAGTACGCTGAGTTCACAAGAGACTTCCCTCAGTCCTTGTAAAATGGATTCGAATTGAGTAAGTAATCTTGAGAATCTTGACCCAGGGCCAGTACAAAATCCACAAAATCTATTCGTCTTGGTTGGCAGCCACCTCGCATCTCGTTCCTCTGCCCCCAAGTTCTCTCCTGTCCCATCTACCCACATGTGCTCTTCTCCTCAAAAAGCACCTTTGTTTTTGGCACACTTTGATGCTTTTATCATCTCTAGTCCTTTTCTTCTTCTTAAATGCCAAATTCAGATATGTGGCATTAAATTTTTTTTATCAATAATTAACAGGCTAATAAATAACAAGTATAGATTAACAAGTTAATAATTAACAAGTATAAAGGATTATACCTGTGTGGTTGCTTAGTCTCAACGCAGGATTTAATTAGTATATGCTTATAGGCCTCTTAAGTGGATTTTCAATATATCCACATGGTTTTTATTGAGCATGGCAACATTGTCATTGTTGTGGGAGTTCGCCTTTGCTTCCAAAGCCCAAGCTACTTCTTTATTTTTTCATTATCTCTTTTCTATTTAAAATTTATATTAACTGTGATTTGAAAATCACTAAGTAGTTATTGTAAAGATTTTGACAAGTACAGGAGGATAACAAGAAAATCAAATTCATCCATAATCCCATCACCCAGAAATAAACAGTTCTAAAATAATATTCTTCCAGACTTTTCCTATGCATGTGTATGGGCGGGACCCTCACTTCATAAGCTTAGATATATAAGACATGTTTTCCTATTTTCTGAAATCCATATGAAATTTGACCTTATCCTTCCAGAGGATATTGGAATTATCTTGCCAACTCTGAGAAAACTTCACTGGTATTTTTGTTATAATTGACTGGAAATTATAAATTAATCCTTGAAAAGTGGGTATTTTTATAATATTCAGTTTCCCATCAAAGAATATGATATATGAATTTCATTCAAGTTTTCTTTTGTCTGTCTTTCAGTAAATTGTTGTAGGTTTTTGTAGGGGAAGGTGGGGAAATGCAGAGGTCCTACCCTTTTTAAATTATTTCTAGGTGTTTAACATTCTTTTTATTGCAATTGTGAAAAGAATCATTTTATCCTAACACTGACTCCTATTGCTGGCATTATGTAAGAAAGTTACTGTTTTGTTTGTATTTACTTTGTTTTCATCTATTAAACTTTCTTATTAGTTATATTCATTTTTCAGTTTATTCCTTGGAAATTTTAAGACCATAGCATCATTTGCAAATGATAATAGCTATACCTCTTATTTCCATTTCATGTCTTATTGCAATGACTAGAATGTGTAGAGCAATGCTGATATCCCTATTTTAAAGGGAATGTCTCCAGTATTTTGTGGATGTATGTTAGCTGCTATTTTGAGATAGATGTTCTTTTTCATGCTAAGTAATCAATAGTTGCTTTTAAAAAGTGTTCTTTGGACTCAGAGTTTCTTAAAATTTTGTAGCCACCTATTTAAAAAAAAAACTATTGTGTTGAGAGTAAAAGTGTCAACATAGGCGTAATTTACTAATTTATTGGTCATTAATGGATAGTATTAATAGTAGGGTAATTATAATAATAAAGATTTGTAGCATTTGTTTACATTATTCCACTTAACCTAGTTAGACTTTATTATGCCATTTATATTATCACTTACATTTGTATTTTTTTCATCTTCCACTGCATTATACTTTTCTTAATCACATTTTTCATCTCACTGTGTCTTCTAAAGTGTTCAAAATCCATGGATTTTGTGTTATTGATGGCCCACTAACATAGCACTGATAATAAAAACAACAATAATAGTGAACCTAATACATATTGAACACTTACTGGATACCAGGCAGTTTTAAGAACGTTATATGATTTTTAACCCACACAGTCATCCTTTGAGGTAGATATTATTAGATGCTTTTTTCCATGTTAGGAAACTGAGGCACTGAGGGAGATTAAGCAGATTGCCTCAGGTACACACCTAAGCAGTGACAGAGCCTGAATTTGTATCAGGCAGCCTAATCCCAGAGCTATGTTCCCTTCCACAGATGGCCAAGCCATTGCATAAATCAAGCTGGTAAATTGCTTGAAATGAAATTTTAATCCTGCTTTAGGCCTGTGCAACATGATGCAACCAATAGGATGGGGTAAGACTGGAAACATGTTTCTCTGAGATTGCATTTAATTTTTGTTTTTGTTTTACTTCTCAAGATAGAACTTTTGATTTTTCTCTGTGAAATGGCCCTAAGAATATCTTATTAAGTAATCTTTATAGCTTTACTTCACCAGCATAACTTTGATTATCTCTTAAATCTTTGTTTTGCAAAATTCTTTATTTTTATTGAAAGCAAAAATTATTGTATCCCTGGAGTAGAATCAATATTCACCATTAGTAAAGTTACGATGATGAACATGTACTCTGAAGAGTCCACACTCAGTTTTCCCAGGATTTACTGGCTGGCTGGGTAAACTGTCTGTACTCTATTGAGTGCAGGGTGGGGGACTTATAGAGGCCTACATGGAGTATGGGGTGATGGGGCTGTGGTCCAGCTTGTCACTAGTCACATGTGTGGCCACTGGAAGAGCAGAAAAGTATTCTTATGTTTGAAAAGGGTATGTCAAACTAAGTAAAATAGGATTAAATTTTCTTCTAACGCTAGAAGTTTATTATCTATATGATTGAGATGTTACCATAATTCAGAAATTTCAAAAATATATTTTTGATATACATAAGGACTATTCAACTTTTTGGCCATTTGAAATCTCTCAACATCTTGTTTAATCAATGTAAATTACAGTGTCTGAAAATCTTAAAAATGACCAATTGACTGTATACATTACACATCTTCAATTTTGAGTGATAGAATTATTCTTATGCTTTTTTAGAAAATTAATTTAATGGACTCTTCTATATATACTTTAACTGCCATCACATTTATCTTCCTTCTCTCGGCCCCATGTGTCCATAAACAATTAAAATAATAACAAAATAATAGCTACCTCTCAGTTCCACTATAAAGGCAGTGCTTTAGATAAAACATATTTCGGGTTATCAAACACTCTATTTATTCCCACAGTTTTAGGTCATTTAGAGCACTATTTTTCCATAATTTTATTTTCTTCCAGCTTAAATCTGCTATCCCCAACCCCTGGGCCACAGACCAGCACCGGTCCGTAGCCTGTTAGGAACTGGGCTACACAGCAGCAGGTGAGTGGCAAGTGAACAAGCGGAGCTTCGTCTGTATTTGCAGCTGCTCCCCATCGCTCACATCACTGCATAAGCTCCGCCTCCTGTCAAATGAGCAGTGGCATTAGATTCTTATAAGAGCATGAACCCTATTGTAAACTGCACACAGGAGGGATGTAGTTTGTGGCTCCTTATGAGAATCCAATGCCTGATGACCCAAGGTAGAGCTGAGGCGGTGATCCTAGTGCTGGGGAGCAGCTGCAAATACAGATTATCATTAGCAGAGAGGTTTGGCTGCACAATAAATGTAATGTGCTTGAATCATTCTGAAACCATAGCCCCCTACCCTAGTCCATGGAAAAATTGTCTTCCTTGAAACTGGTCCCTTGTACTAAAAAGGTGGAGACTGCTGGCTTAAATTATACATAGTTCTTGGAGCTACTGTTTTCCAAAATCATCATATTTCTTTATTGAAAAAGAACTTTTCCCCACATTCATTTTGTGTCTCCTAGTTGAGTCTACCTTTAGTGTTTAATTGCAGGTTAGTTTGGACTATCTGCATAAAGATGAATTAGTTTGGAAGCTAAATTTCATTACTGCTACTACAAATATAGGTCCAATAACATGCAACAAATTTTGACTATCATTTCCATTGGGATCACAGATGGTATTGATTTGGAAGATACCTATGGCACAGGCTAGTGGTGAGATGGTTGGCTTCCCCTCAGAGTCAGCGTAAAGGATGTGGCAAAAAATATCTAAGGATGTCATGAGGAATTCCACGTGTACACACAGGTCCCGGTGAGTTAATTGTAACAGATTCAGAGCCTGACCATGGGGAACCCAGGGATAGACTGGGTACTGCGTGATCCAAGGTTTTCTTCCTCTGTTTCAGGCAGAAATTAGAATGAAGAATAGATGCGATAAATTGTTTGCACTTAAAGAATAGACAGAATAGACTTCTAAGTGGGACAAGTGTTTTATCAAGCAGGTATATGGTCACAGCAAGTTTGAATCTCCTTGCACTATTGTCAAGGGGAGTTATGCGTTAAGAGATAAATGAAGGAGCAAGGTATATAGATGAAACCTATATGGGAAAGATAAAAAGTAAAAAAATAGTGGGGCAGGACTGTACTATTAATTGATTATATTGACAATAGGCTATACTCATGGGATTAGATTAGCCATTTATCAATTCAACAAATATTATTGAGCACCTACTATGTGCTAGAAACTGTGATAATTACTGAGAGACAATGACATGCAAATTAAACAGGGTTCCTAACCTTCCAGAACTCACAGTCTTGTTGGGGAGACTTTATGCATGATAAAACACTAGCACAAATGTAAAACATAAATATATAATTGAAATTTTTTATTTTTATCATTTTCAATGTTTGCACTTGTACAGTCCATCCTTTTCACGATTATAAGCTATAAATATTAGTGTAACAATAAGTATTTTGCATATATTAACTCATTTAAGTATCATACAACTCTGTGGCAAGTAAACTATTAATATCCTCACTTTACAAATGAAAAAGCTGAGGCATAGAAAGATGGATGTAATTTGCTCAGGGTTAAACAGTTTTTAACTAGGGGGCTAGAAACCAGTCCCTGGCAGAGTAGGTCCAGAGTCTGTGCTCTTAATTGCAACTATAATAATATATTGCAATGATGTAATTCTTTGGGCTAAACTTCCCTACAACTTTATCCAGAGTTCCAGTATTTATTAATTTCTCTTTCTTTGGGTCATAATGTTCCTCTGCCATTTGTGCTTTCCGGAGTGCTCTGCATACAATCAGCCTTTGGAATATGTTATTGATAACTGGCCTTTCCAGCCGAGCTGAGAGGGTCATCTTGTTGCATAAATGATGTTGGCAAACTCCTTAAATGAAGTTTTAATCCCGCTTTATAGCTGTCAGGTGACATCAGTTAACAGGCTTTTGAGTAAGAATAAAACCCTGGGGAAGTAAGGAGGACTCAAGACTGGCTCATCTTACACACAGACCAGAAAGTTCTTGGCATTCAGGATACAGTGATGCTTCAAGGAGGCTAGTGGAACACTTGGTGACCTAACAGCATCTCTCAGAGGAGGGTATTCTTTCTTGGGACAGAACTTCTCTGCCTGCTTTTTCTCTGTTGTGCAATTCTCTCTCCACTTTCATTCTCCACAGCACGTGCCTTCTTACTGCATACCACTTCTGTAGCTTCATGGCATCAGCTGCTCACTTATTCCCGTGGTGCTCTATGTTTGCTGACACAGTTGTGAGCCTCAGATTTACATTCCCCATGAGATAGTATCCCGTGGGACCTGGTTTAAGGCACCTGGTTTATGGCAGAGGTTTGGTGCTGGTTCTGCATGAGCTGATGGCCAGTCTGGAGTCAGTTGCCCTGACTCAGAAGCTCACCCCTATCCACTAATTGGTGGCCAGGTTGTGATGTGTCAGGAGCTTTCTGCAGGAAGTTCTGGGTGTGTCAGGCACTCTGAGAATCTGGGGAGGGGGTAGTGAAACTGTTGGACAATTTGCATAGCTTTTCCAGTATAGGTATGTTATTGATTTATTTTCACATTGAATACCTATGTGATCTATGTCAGTAATTTGTGTGGCAGGTGGGCCAGGGAACAGAGGTAGAATCTGTCTGAAGAATGAGAAGAGATGGACCATGAAACTGTTAGAATTTTGTAAATATTAAATTTTGAACAAATTTCTGAAAATGGAGTTGTTAATAATGTGGTTAATGATAAGGTTGTTGATAACAAAGTGATAGGGCAGGAAGGGACCTCAAGAGATTATAGATCATTTTCTACTCTGAGAAACTAGAACAGGTGCATGTCAACCATTTAAACATTTGTATTCAAAGGAAAACCCCCTAAAACCTGTAGAGCAACATGGTCTTGAGGAGTCACTGAAATAGAAAGCCAGTGTCTCCTCTCAATCCCTCCATCTTGATAATTTTTTATTTTCCTTCTTAGTGCCTATCATTACTTACACACTATGTATTTATTTCTTTGTCTTTGTCTCCCCAGCTAGAATATGAGCTTCACCTAGCAGATTGGTCTCTTTCACCCCTAGCTACATCTCCAGTGCCTAGAAAGTAGATATTTGTTGAATAAATGAATGAGTTAAGATAATGTATTAAAAAGTGTCTAGAAGAGTATACACCAAATTGTTCAAAACATCCACCTCTAGTCAATACAATTAGCAAAGTTAGGAGAGAATTGAAGGGGAAAGAGGTAGAATGGTGGACTTTGGCCTTATAAACTTAGATAATTATTTACGTTTTGCATTACTAAATAAAACTTAAAATAATTTGGCTTGATTTACACTGAATTTTTCATGAACACACTTATTGCACAAACAAGTAAAGGTGTATGTAGATATTATGTTATGATGCAAATATATGTTTATTAATCTCCTATGGTCTTTCTCAACCAGTTTGTCCAGTGTTGTATAGCAAAGTGGTAAGTTCCTCTTCAGGATGGCTCATATTTTAAAAATATATTTTTAATATTCCATATGTGGTAAGAAATTAATATGTGATTATCAACTGACTGGAAAAAACAAAACAACACTGATGCCAATTTTAAAAATAAAAATCCCTTCTAAATGTCTAGAAATGGTCTTTCATCAGTACTCAGTAAAATAATAGAATTGCTGGGAAGAAGAATTGCAAATGTTTAAGAAACATTGATCATAAATAATAAATAGAAGCATTTGTAAGGGTAAAAATTATGCCTACACACTTAATGGCTTTTTAAAAAATCTATAAAATTGCAAAATTAAAGATGAACAGTATATTAGTCACAGTCCTGTCAGAGACTGTACTAGATGTATTTCAGTAAACATATTTATTATGGGTAAATAATGGAGAAGGTGTTGGGGAAAGAAGGGAACCCAGGTATTAGTAATGACAGGAAGCCTCTATCCTCCTTGGGCTGGAGGAACCACGGGAGGAGGTGGTGTTCCCCGAACCCTGAGGCCAGGACCACTGGGTAGGAACTGGGACCATTTTCCAGAGACATGAATGGAGAGGTTGTTTGTCCAGCAGGGGCTGGAACCATAAAGGAAGAGGCTCTCTGACAGAAATTGGTCTAAGAAGGAGACACAGTCACTACCCAAAGTAGAAAGATGGGCAGAAATACTCTGCTCTCTGCTTCCTAGCCTCAAATCTCCCACTTATTCCTCCCATTGGTCAAACCTAGCAGGAAGTTAGTTTGAAAGGGATCCTGGGAAATGTAGTTTATAGAATTTGCTCCTACATACAGTGGGGACCCCAGGAAGAATGAGGAATGGTTTTGAGAGCAAACAGGCAAGTGACCTGACAAATGGTATAATAGAGGAAATAAAATATTCTATTCATGAAATAGCCAAATTTCATACAAAATATCTTTAGATATATTTAGTGATAATAATTTTATACATTTATTCAGGTATATTTGGGTAAGAATATCAATGTAGAGTGAAGACAGCATTAATTATTTCTCAACCTTTTTAGATTCAGGAATCCCTTTCACAGCAAAATGTAACATTTCTGGTTAAGTTATTAATTCTTTATTCCTGTGTTATTTTAGCCACATGTTATGGCATCAAAAATAAACACATATTTCTTGGCTCACTTGATGATAGAAATTTTTGTATGTGTGCTAAAAAAGTCAATGTTTTAAAAAATAGTTTTCCTGATTTGTTCCTAAATGGTGAACAAAGTGAGAGACTTTGAGGCTATATTTATAAGCATTTCTTGTAAAAAAAATCTCCCCTGCCCCAAATACATTACAAGCCAAATTAGACATGACTGTCATTATATTTTTCTCTTTCTAACTTAGGCTTTTGATGTATTGGAGACATTTCAATGTGTTATGTAGGAATTTAAATGAAACAAATGAACCTTATAGATCTGTTGAGGATCATCTTGAGGTGAATTTGCAGAATTATTATCATTTATTGCTTTTCATCAACTATATAATTGAGAAGATTTTCCCAGTGATTTATACCACCATAAAATACTTGGTTTTATTTCTATTAATTATGATTTGGAAGATGTAGTAAGTATAAAGTTAATGAATGCGTTGAATGATGTTCGATTAATTGGAATCACAAAAACGCCTTAAGCAAAGAGTGATAGTTTAAGACTATTGGCAAATCCAAAGATAAACTGTTATTTACTTTATGTCCTGCCCTGTCCTTAGAGATCCATCTGGTCCAGACCAAGAAGTTAGATCCAATCTTTGATCGTTGTTTCTGGTATTTTAAAAAAAAATTTTTATTATGGAAATTTCAAATATATAGAAAAATAACTCCAAGTACTATTCACCCAGTGTTAACAATGATCAACTCATGACCAGTCTTGTTTTCATATATAATCCCATCCAATTCCCTTTCCTCTCTTTATCTGAATTCCACTGGATTATTTTAAATACAATCTCAGATATCATATCACTTCATTCCTAGTGTTAATGAGCCTTTTGTTGGAAGGAGAAGGGGGAGAGAATTGGTAGCTTTCTATTTAGTACTGTGGTAGAAGAATCAACACAAAGTTCATCTGTTTCCCAAGAATGCCTGATGTTGGTGGGCTATGGTGAGAAATTACCAGAGAATTACATATCCTTTGGTGTATTCCTCTAAACCTAAGCACTAGGTAAATGATCCTGTAAAATGCACACACTTCTAAGAGTGAAAAATACATTAATTTTCATAAATTATCAGTATGCATTTTAAAATCAGATTTATATACAGTCATCTGATTCAAGATAACTAGAAGTGTCACCAAAGATTCCAGAACCTAGAACTAGCTCTTAACCAGCAATGACAACAGTCTGCTAGAATTTTGTGGTAGGGCAGTGAGGGAAGAAGGAAAGGACTTTGTGGAGAAATAATCATAAGGAGGACTCTCTTCTCACTTTACACAACCTTCTTGGTAAATTATATCTTTGTCTATGACACCAATTATTTTCTGTTAATGACTTGCAGATCTGTATTTCTGTATCTCTCCTTAGCTTGTGTTCAAATATACAACTCCTAGTAATATTTCTACGTAGTTGTGCACAAAGTTCCTCATATTCAACATGTTGGAAGAGATCATTCTGATCTTCCAAATCTATTTCTCTCTCATTTTTTGTCATCTGTATGAATAGTATCCTCTTCCAACCAGGTGTCCAAGTTAGAAACTTGAGAATCATAGTCTTCTCCTCTTCCTTGTTCCTCAGACTAACCAATCATCAGTTCTTGTCCTGTCTACCTCTTAAAAGACTCTCAATTGTTTTTGCTTACCATTACTGGCCCTACCGTAGTTAGGACTTCTTTCACCAGAACTAGTAAACTTATCTTAGATCTAATCCCTTCCCCACCTGCTATTAGACTTGAATTTAGCCAAAAGGACAGAAGCCATCATCCCGCTATTGGAGACATGTTGAATATGCGAATCTTACCTCTCATCAGTTCAAATTCTTAAACTTACCCTTTTTATGGCAAATATGACCGTTTACAATTTAGCCCTATCCTACTTGTGAGGTTTATCTCCTGCTATTCGTTAATAACTTTACCATTGAACTCTATGGAAGCACACATAGCTTTCCAAACATGCCAAAATGCAGATTCTGATTCAGATAGGGCCCAAGATTCTGTATACTCCTCAACTGATGACAGTCATAGATTTACAATATATTCAATTTGCAGTGGGTTTATCTGGAAGTAATGCCATCATCAGGAGTGTACTGAATGTACATCGCTTTCGCACCATCGTAAAGTTGAAAAGTTGTTAGTTGGACCTATCATAAGTTAAGGACCATCTGTATTTCTAATAAAACCCCAGCTGATGCTGCTGGTCCACAGACAACACTTTGGCAGTAAGGGCTACAGGATCTATTCTCCCCCATCTCTTAATTACCAGAGGAATCATAGTTGTTCCTTCTCCTTGCCATTTATTCAGTTTTAAGTGTTTTATGGCCTCAGCCATTTTATTTTGCAGATCAGCCAGATTGTCTCTCCAGATCACCAGCATGGCCAAGCCCTCTTCCCCTTCATGTCTCAACTCAAATACAATTTTCACTTGGAAAACTGCCCCGAATACCTCAGGAAGACTTAGCCACCTCCTCTATGCACACTCCATTTCTTACATTCTTCAATTATAGCACTAGCACCTTGCATTGTGGATTCTTGCTTGTCTACTTACCCATCCCAAATGTTCCCAGAATTACGCACAGTGGTAGGCACATGAGAGAAACACAGAAAGTATTTGTTGAAAAATAGATAGATGAATTCCTCCTTGATTACTTTGATTGTCTTTTGACATTCTCATGGTATGCCCAACATTGTGTGAGGTAGTAAGTAAATATTTCTAAGACTACCAACAGTTTCAGGAACTACAGACTTCAGGGATTAAGATTAAAATGTAATCCCATTTTAATAATAGTGTGGTCACCAGAAACTAAGGGTCCGAGGACTGTCTCTGGACAAACTTCATAGACCAGCCATTTGGGCTTTGATTAATTTATCATGGTTTATCTTTAGCCCCCAGGCTTATAGGTCCAAAAAGCTGATTTGTCAGCATCTTGAGTGAGTGTCCATTTCTCAGGGGGAGACTCATATTAACCCAGCTTTTAAGATTGATGTATAATGTCAACTCATTTGTTCATGGTGATAAGTTATGGCAATAAGAACCTGAACACTGGAACATACCTGATTAGCTCTTTCATTGAGCAATCAAACTTTAAAGAAAGTCAAATCTTAATTACAATTTCTCTGTAGGGCAGAATTTGAAGACTAGGATTTAGATATATTGGATATGTAGTGGTATCAGGTTAATTAGCTTGAAACATCTAAACCATAATAGGAATAATGTTGTCAATAGGACCAGAAACAAAGTCTGTGGCTGCACATTCTGCATCGTCTCTCCCGTAGAATGAATTTTCAGTGGGCCTGGAAATGCTCAACCTTGAAGTCCGAGAGTCGAGAGTGCCTGGCCCAGAGCTCTTGGACGGTCCCTGCCTCTGTTTGCCTCTGAGCTTTTTCCTTTACCATCCTCCCATGGCAATGAATCCCCTTTCAGTTGACTCATTTTTCCATAGAGCAATTCTCCCTTTTTAAAGGTGACTTTGCATAATTCTGCCTGATCCTTCAGTTGTTGTTTTCCATCATTTCTAAGTCCCAGAAGGCACTTTGCAACCAATTCCCAAGTGATGCCAAACAGTAACCCTCTGCTCTGAAGTGAGGCCAGGGCTGGCCTCATGAAGCAGGTGGATGTTTATATGATGTGATATAGGGAACGTCCTCCAGCCCAACTTCTTAGTGTGAAAAGGAACAAATAAATTTTCATGTCCTCTGCCAAATACTTATTGATACAGGAATTTTTTTGAGTCAAAGGAAAGTGCATCTGGGAAGGGTAACACCATTCTCACCCTTCTCCCTCTCTGTGAGTAGTTTTCACTGGGAGTTCTGGAAGGGAAAGTGCCTGTTGCAATATTAATTCTGAGTAAGTAGAGGGTATTGGGGCCTTAGGTCTTTGTCCCAAAGCCCACTATTTTAGACTGTAGTTCTCTTGCATTGCCGTGAAGTTGTTGGGAGAACAGGAATATACCTGTAAAGCAAAAAAAAAAATCCTGTTAAATTATGAGAGGGCTGTTCGAGTGAAGGGTGAGGAGGTGTAGAACTGCATCCTGATTGCTTACGCTAATAGTCCTTGGAGTATGTGCCAAGCGAACTTACGAGTTTTCTCCCCATTGGATATAAATATTTAAATTATTGACAGCTGTCTTTAGTTTCCTGGTGGTAAGAGACTGACACAGTGAAATATTTCTCTGTTTTTAATGTGCACACACATCATCTAGGGATCTTGTATCTTGTTGAAATGCAAATTCTGACTCAGTAGGTTGGATGGAGAGTGGACCTTGAGATTCTGCATTTCTGGCAAGTTCCCAGCTGATGCTGTGGGTCCATGGATTGCATGCTGAGCTAGCAAGGACTGCAAGGTCCCTTGAGGCTAATGCCCACCCTCTCAATTACCAAAGTTCCTCCTTTTCCTTGCCATTTGTTCTGTTTTACCTGTTTTCTGGCTACAGCTATTTCATTTTGCAGAATCAACCATGTCACATGGTAGGAAAACTTTCTCAGGCATGTGGATTTACATGGCCTTGGAAACATTCTGTAATTGGGAAGTGTTAATCAACAAGGAAAAATTAGTGGAGGTGGAGGAGTACTGTGTGGGAGGAGAAGTAGAGAATGGGGTGTGTGTGAGAGTGTGTGTGTGTGTGTGTGTGTGTGCAGCAAGGGTGGGGTAGGGAGGAAAAGGATATAATAGGTCTCATTGGAATGTGGAAATGTGTGTATGTGAGAGACCTGTTAACTCATGTCTAAAACAGCATAATACCCCAGCATGGGCAGGCAAGTAGAGTAGCAAAGTGGAAAAAAAATCTAGGGAATGTCAAAGAATATTTTGGAATAATATAAGCCCACGTCATGGTTTCTTTCCTCCTCTTTGCTGTTGCTGGTTGGATGTAGTTATCTGCTGCTCAGAGTCTGCTTGGTTCCCTATCCTATTTTGCAGAGAGGAGGTGGAAGAGTTACAAAGAGAGAGATTTCTGTTGTTTGTGGCTAAACAATATTCAGCATGTCACTATTTCAGTTTCACCTAAGTCTTCTTTCCAAAATGTTATTATATAATTTCTCTGCAGAAATCCTATTTATAACACCCTGACCTTCCTCACTTTGCTTTCTCTTTTTTAAACCTAGACTCTGTGCACATTACATATCAATGGTGGAGAATTTTTTTCCATTAGAAATAAAACTGCTCAAAATTTCGCTTGTCAACTTTTCTGTTCATTTTAATAACCCTTTCCCTATTTCAATTCTTTTCAGCCAGGAATTCCATATGTATTTCACATTGTTATTATTAGTTTTCTCTTATTTATTAAATTGTATTCCACAATTATGCATTCTATTACCATGCTTTACAGAATGAAGACATTGAAAAATAATGCAAATAACAAAATCTCAACTGATCAAATGGCAGTAAAAACACTTCAAAGAGGTTCCCTGGGAGAAATTTTTTGAAAACTTAATCTTTTCCCAGAAGATTCAGAAAGCGTTTGGTAGGCCTGTCTTTGAAATAATTTTCCCTGATATTTTTTCTTTGTGATGATAAGAAAAATAATATACAGTAACTGAAAAGATGAAGACTGTTAGATGTGTTGTAATTGTGAAAAATCTCTAATTTTCCAATTCAGATTTAGTTATGTTTTTCTGTTTTCCTATTTTCTATTGAGTCTGCATTTCGTGTCTATCTGTGCAGTATTGTGGGTTAGGCATCTCCATGGAAAGTACTTGTTCAGAAGAAAGTGGCTTTCATGTAGATGTCACTGGGAAATGTTACTTTTTATTGCTTGGATTAGTTAGGATTTTATATGTGGTAAGTGCCATACAATTCTGTCAGTGGTTATTTCCCATGAATAATTTCATGACTTAGTTTATTATTGCTATATCCATTTTATAGATGGTAATACAGAGGAATGAATTACAAGGGAGTTGAAATTAGAACCTACAATCACAAAGATTTCCCAGACCAGTTTTTAGTTTAAACTATAAACTGCAAATGTGTCTCTGTGTGTCAAATATCTGATAAAAAGTGAAATATGTGGGGACTTGGCATGTCTGGTCTTGTGTCTGGGTTTGCAAAGGACAAATGAGGAGATCTGAATCAATTACATCATATTAATATTATGGAGAGAAAAGTGCCTGGTAGTGAGGAAACTGAGGACACATTGGCTCAGTGATCCTCTCTGGAAGATCAGATCTGCAGGATCATTGCTCAACTTGAGTTTGTTTTCATAAACACCACTATCCTGTCTGTTACAGTGCCAGGAATAGCTGCCTTCCACACTCTTCTTATAATTTTACTTTCAATCCAGAACATGTGTCCATCAGATTCTTAATAGGCAATTTAAGATTATGCTTATGATTCTCTGTGACCTCAGAGAATCAGATTTGGAACAAGAGAATCTATCTGTAGAAAACATCCAGTGAACTGAGTAGAGGTATCTTGACAAACCTGTTCCATTTGCCTGCAGCCATTAGTGTTGGCTTTAGAAGGTTTATTCTAAAGTGAATGAGCTGTGCCGGGGGGAATTTTTCTTAGCCCTCCATTGGATGTGCAGTACAAGAGGTTCCTAATGAGAGCTGGACTCTAACTTCAATAAAGGAAAGAGCAGCCTGGGGCAGAGGACATAGAGAGGACGGAGGAAGGGTATGTCTACTGCAGTGCTCTTGCTGCTCGCTTATAAGATGCAGGGCCCTCCATAGTTCCTCCTTGTGGGGAACGAGCAACTCTTTGGTCACCTGGATTCTAGCCCTATAAGACCCATTTTGGATTTCTGACCACCATAACTATAGATTAGAATAGTCACTAAGTTGTGGCAATTTGTTATGGCTGCAACAGGAAACTAATGCAGGTGCTTTGTATCTTCATGAGCTATGTCCTCCATTAAAAAAGTTAAAAATATATTTTATGATTGTGTTGGTATAAAGATGAATGTATTAATGCATTAAAACACTTTCTTTGACCTAAAAGTTCCTTCTTTTTTTTCTTTTGATTTTAAAAGAAATTAAAACATTTTTGTGGGCATCTAAAAGTATCATGGGCTCTGAGCACAGCATCCGGTGTGCCTAATGGATAAGTCACCTCTGCTTATGAGTATATATAAATCTTCCCCATCGCTCACTTTGGATCCAGTATAGCCAAGTACATGCCAACTGAAGGATTTTAGAGATCCTGACTAGTTGTTTTGTTGTCTAGTCTCTTGCTGTTTGAATGGGGGCAGGGGTAGGAAATCTTACATTGGAGGGGATATATATTTTGAGAAGGAAGAAGTCATTCAGAATGTGTCGTGAGTTATATGACATCAGGATAGTCCTCTAACTGTACACATAATCAACACAACAAATTCTAGTTGAGTAAAGAATTGTGACAAGATTCTTGACTTTTAGTTCTGTTTCTTGGAAGATTGTACACTATCAATATACCTTTCTTATCTAGCAAGTAAAAGAATAGATTATAGGTTAAAATTTGACAATAGATGTAATAAGAATGTTAATATTCTTTATGTTTAAATAGCATTTACAGTTTGCAAAACACTTTCATCTCCATAATCTCTTTTGATAACCTATAAAGTCATTTAAATGTTAGGAGGAAAAATATTTATTTTATGTATATATAAATAAGCACATTAACAGTGGTTTTAATTTTAGATAGATCATTTGTCATTTATAATATTTTAAAGAAAAATACTATGAAAGATAGTTATATATCTGACTTTTGTCACTTTATAATTTTGTCTATGCTCTCATATGTAGGTAAACATGCAAAACATAATTTGTGCTCCTTAGTCATATACATTACGTTCTGCACTTTGCCTCTGTGAAAATGATACGTTTCAACCCTAGGATTGCAAGTGCTAATGCTATGAATTGGAAATTACAGCACACCTCATTGCATACCTCATTAACTGTTTCCACTTCTCCAACAATTAGAAGGCAGAAAGGCATCATTTCTAGCTTAAAGCAAACTTTAGGTTGAGGGAAGTTCAGAAACGTGATGAAGGAACCTGAGACCAGAGCGCCTCGCTGCTTATGGAGCGCACAAGGGTAAAAAGAACCACTCTCTTAATTATGATTCTAATTCAGGATTTGTGGAGTCAACTCTCATTTGGCACTGTTCCGGAAAAGGCTATGTCGAAAAGGATTTGTTTCTAGAGATTTTCAGGAAAGTAGCCAATTCAAACTGTTCAACCCTGTGGAATCATTCCTGGCTGCTAGGGAGAACTTTCTGTCCGGTGGGGCTTGCTTGAGAGTGAAGAATACCCTCGTACCTAGTGCTTCTGAATCCATCCCTGTGCCCTCCACGGACACACTCACATGGACACACCAACACCCTGGTTTTTATACCTGCCTTTCGCACCCGTCGTGTGAACTTATTCAAGTTAGACCAGTTTAGTCCAGCTCTGAAAAAACAGACAGCTAAGATCTGACACATTCCATCAAATTGATTCCTAATTTCATAACTGAAGTTTTGATAGGCTGTCTGGCCTCCATTTGCAAGATGTGTTTTCTTCTGTTCTAGAGCAACCAAACCCAGCTTCCAACTCTACCCCTAAGAAGAGTGGGCTGCTGTTCAGTGATCCCCACTTGGGTTGCCCTTCTGTCTTGAGCCCTTCCCTGCCTGCTTAGGGTTAGGTGGCTTTTAAGAAGTTGCACTCATTCAAGTTACACCCTGCCACACCTCCAGGCCTAAGGATGCTTTCCTGTGAGTTCCCAGCAGTCTTAAAACCTTGCCAACAGCAGACAGAGGGATCACACTGAGCTCTGTGTGGAGAAAGCCTTGCATTGTGCAAGTGACCCATTTGGCGCAGGGGTGGTGGGTGGGGGGAGAGTAATCCTGAGGGGCTCCAGGGAGTCCTCATCCACTCCCCCTGGGATCCGCTCATGGAGAGCTCTTGCAAACACAATCACCCTGCCACAGTCGAGGTTCATCAACAGAAACCCACGGAAACGGGGCCGTGCCCCGTGGCACTCTGAGTCAGTCTTGTAGCATGATTTACCAGCTGTCTGAAAAAAAATACTGCTTGGACCAGAGCTGGGGCATGAAGTGTGAAGGTGTCAAGTTGAAAAACCAAGGGTGGGTCTGAATCTCCTCCTCCCCCCTACCCCCTTCCTGCCCTGAGAAAATTATTCTGGTGTAAACATTTCTTTTTAAATTTAGGATATCTGTGCAAGAAAAACTACTTTATTACTCAACATTAAAGACTCACTTTGAACCTTAATTCTGAAAACCACAGAATTTAAAAAATGCTGTAAATAGCTGACATGGGTGTTCTTCTGCGCTTTCAAAGGAATTGTTTTTGTAATTACTGAGCAGGGCGAAGTTGAATTGTCCCCTGCAGTAAACAGGAGAGTGTGTAATGAGATATCTGAACTAAAAACATTAATCATATTCAGATTAATTAATGATAGGAAAGTTTCAGGACATTCCTAATGCATTTTTTTTTAGAAAAAAATCTTTTATTTTTTTTAAGTTGTTAGGGTCTCTATTCTAGTTCTGAGTACAAATAAATGCCTGACATATGGTCTAAGCCAAATTCCAAAATGTAGCAAAAACAGTGCCTGCATTTTTGGCAGGAATTTAAACCAGTTCAGGTCAGTGTCTGTTTTCTGCCCAAAGAAGAGTTTCTGCATTTACACTGGGCTAGGAAAATAACACAGGAAAACATGAGGAACAACAAGTAATATTGTAAGCTCCAGTGCCAGGCTGGCCAAAGAATAATGTTTGGAGCAACTCAGGAATTACCGCCCAAGCTGCAGTTTGGGTTTGCATAATGTTTGGGAGGACAGTGAGTGAGAGAGAGAGAGAGAGAGAGAGAGGACAGATTGCATTGTTGTAAGGAAATTGCCTTCTCCCTTCTAAAGGCTCTCACCTTGCAAATCATCCTTTCTTAGCAAAAGCACATCTTACTTGTTAACTCTTCCCCTACTAGCTAACCTTTTCAATCATCCCTCTTCCACATTGCAGAATAGCTTTCAGAACAAAGCAGCATTTTAAAGCCTTTCCCACTAAAAGTTTGCCCCTCCCCCCCTTTTAAAGAGGCAGTGTGGGGGTAATTTTCTTTCTTCCTTTCTTTCTTTTTCTTTTTTTTTTTATTTGTTTTTCTGCAATCTACTCTTGTGAGGCTGTCATTGTTTGAGGGTTGATGGATATTTCTTCAGAGATACCATCATATTGCTTGTTATTGTAACACTTATTGGTGATAAAGTTCAGACTAAAAATTAAGCAGCTGCAATGTAGCAGCACAAATTAGTTTAATGTAAGCAGTCAGGAGCAGCTGGCTGGCTCAGGACTCGAATTTAGCTGTGGGGGGAAGGGTTCTGTGACGCTGACAGTGTTTTTTTCCTCTACATAAACATTTTTGGCTGTTGCAGCTTTTGTGCTGATCATGTGACAGTGTCCCTAGGCAGATAATTTATTTCTGTGGCTTTCATGAGCAATCATTAACCTTCAGACACCGAGTTTGCTTTTTGCTTTGTGGCATTTGTTATTATTATTATTATTTTTTGTATACTAACTAGTTTAATTCAGAAAGTGTCAGGAGAAAATTACAACCAATTTATAATAGACTGCAATGCATAATACTTATGTTTCTATTAAAGCAGACCTTGCTTATAAGACCATTCTCCCAGCTTTGCTGGTGTTCGTGGGTCAGAATAATCATTTTCAGGGTGGTTGTCGTTGGGATGCTCCTTCAGTGTCCTCTTCCGAT
Source organism: Cheirogaleus medius (assembly GCA_008086735.1). Classification (NCBI taxonomy): domain Eukaryota; kingdom Metazoa; phylum Chordata; class Mammalia; order Primates; family Cheirogaleidae; genus Cheirogaleus; species Cheirogaleus medius. The sequence continues at coordinate 85,171,086 of VBSM01000361.1, forward strand.
TGCAAGGTCCCTGCAAGCTGGCCTTGCAGAAACTCAATTTGGAGATCAACCTTTGGCAGTCTTCATCTACTCCCTAGGAGGCTGGAACCTCAAAGGGGTGGGGAATTGGGTTTCTGGAGTTGAGCAGTGCTCAGATCCCTTCTTCCAACAACTGACACACCAGCCTTCAGTAAACAGTGTGGCATTTTGTAGTGAGTAACTGGAACTAGAATATATTGGGACTGAAAAACAAAGGAAATCAGAAACTGTGTCCTGCATACATCAAAAGGGGGCCGGGGGACAGAAAAGTATCATTTCTGACATCTACTAATCATGCCGACCCCGTTTTCTAAATTTATCTGTTGCGTCCTTCTCAGATCTGTTTGTGTTGCACAGCCATTTCTGCCACCCAGTAATTCAGGAGTAAAATGCACAGGGTCACTCTTTGGTGTCTATCATACATGATATCTTCAGACACTTTCAGAATGCCGATTATCTCGTGGGTATTGTGTGGGCCCTGTTAGATATTCATTTATTCATTCTCTCATGGTGCGGGGTTGGTGGGGGGAGCGCTCAGGACTACTAGCACAGAGGGATTTGATAAAGTGTATTTATAAACCCCAATGAACTGTGTTTAGAGGAAAATAAGAGGAAGAAATAACCCTTTTTCTATTTTGGTCATTTAAAATATTCTAATGATGAGAGCTGCTCTTAATTGATCTTGCTATTTCATAAGAATAGATGAATGGGTTGTAGAACATAGCATGTGAATTTTGTTTTTCAAAATTTATGATTCAAAAAGCTCAAAATGTACAGGAAATTGATACTGTCATTCTTTAAACATTTTAAACACCGTCAATGGACTAGGTACTACTCCCGCGAAAAGTGAGGAAAAGCTTGACTGAATGATAGAAATGAGGATGCCAGAGTAGTTGGGTGATCTCTGATGTCGCATGAAAATGAGTGAATGGGTCCCCTAGGTGTAATTAACGTGATGGTGCACAGAGTGTTCTCTGAGTTGCATTGTTGTTGGGGTGGGGGCGGGGAAGTGAGCAGGATATGGGAACTTCTTTGTCTTCACCCAAAAGAGAGAGATTTCTTTCCCAAACACAGTCCTAGTGTTCTAGACTTTCTCTACTTCTTCTTCCTAACTTTGCTTTCCTGCTCACTGGATTTCAGCTCATACGATTAGCAGGGCAGCATTAAGACTTATCTGGTAAGTGGTTCACTTACTTAGCTTTTGCCTTCGGGAGCCTCTTCCTCCATAAAAATATTGATAATTGTATTTTATGACTGTGTTGTTTTAAGAGGAATTTAATCCAGACTGGATTCATTTTTACATATTCTTTATTATTATTTCCCTTTTTTTTGATGTTAAAAGACATTAAAATGAAATCATTGTTGTGGACCCCTAAAAGTATCGTGGGCCCTGTTTCCCCTGACTAATAGAGGAATCAGCTGTAAGGATGGGCTCAAGCACACAACTGACCTTTAATCAAGGAGAAGATACCTTGGGAAAACAAATGAAATACAAGTGAGAAAAGTTACATGTATAGTCTCTTTCCTCAGGTTAAAGCCCTCACGGTTCATTCCAGACACTCCTTTGGCACAGGGTCTCCTACCAGGTTCAGCCCTCTATGGGGGCTCACCTCTTATTGTTCCCTTACCCCCAGCGGTAGAGTCACCTGTTAAGGGGCATGGAAGACATGGCAGTCAGAGCATGGAAGCGAATGGCAGGGTAGCTGGGAAGGCTCTTCCTAGAAGGAAAAGTTTAGATCTTAAAGGGAGGATAAATCATAGATAATAGAAAAAAGGGGGAGGAAGTTTCCATGTCAAAGCAAAGGTTAGGCAGAAGGACAAATATTTTTCTGGTTTTAACCATGAGCTTTAAAATAGTCAACATCTAGCAGTTACAGAATAGCCCCGAAACCTTTGCCCTCTTCTGTGGGTAGGTAGTTACTAAATTATAATGACTTTAAGCCAGGTAGAGAACTGGGAGCCAAAGATGAGAGTCACATAAGATACAAGAGAATAAGTCAAAGTGTAATCTGTGAGAATAATGCCATTTAGTCATTCACTCCATTTTTCGTCATAACTTATTGAATACCATATTTTCAGCAGTATAGGAACATTTTTGTGAGATCAAACATGAAAAGATGGCCCTGATCTTCAAGGAGCACAGTTTAGTAGGGCAAGGGGATAGGACAATGTAATTAGTTATTATCAAATGTGATCAAGGTAATAAGGACATTATGTACCAGGGGCAGAGGTAGCACTGAGCAAAGAGCTCCTGCCTTTTCCAGTACTTGGATCAGAGAATGCTTACTTTGGAGGTGCCGGTTGAGTTGTGTCTCTAAAGATGGGTAGGTGTTCCACCAACTTAAAAAGGTTAGATCTCAAAAAAAAAAAAAAAAAAAGGTAAGATCTCCAGAGCAAGGAGATCAACATATGCAAAGTAGTAGAGGTGGGATGCTTAACAAATGCTGAGAACTTCCACAATTTGTTATCAGTGGGGCTTCAAGTTCTCCCCTGGGGAATTTGGAGCTGAGGTGTTATTTCAGGCATGGTCAGATCACAGAGGAAAAAGTTTTAAGCAGGGAGCATCACCGTCAGTTCACATAGGTAGAAAATGAATGGCAAGGGAAAAGAGGGAAGTAGAAAAACAAGTTAGGAGCCCGCTGTGATTATTTTGGTGCTAGATTGAGGACCCAATTCAAGGTAGTGGGGATGAGGAGAGAAAGCACATTTTAGGCTGAGGACTAATTAGGTTTGCATGAAAAGGGAGCAAGCTAACTCCTAGATTCCTGGGGCATTAACTAAGCTTGTGGATATAGATGGAGATTTAAGATGGGGTAAAAAGATAATTCCAGTTGATTCTCAGTATGTATAGTAATTATTTCCATAAAGTTGCCTCAAACACTGAATTAGGGAACATTAAATTGTTGTTCCTGGGGGAAATACAGGATTCCTTTGAGGAGCCTGTGGTCACAACATTTTCATCAACTGATCAATACATAAGATTATTTTATGTATGTTTCTGTTTAAAGACACCTTATTCAGTAAATACTGTTGATTCATTATCACCAAAGCCAGAGCTGACACTGCCATTACTCATGCCTGAACCTTACCTAACCCGTGTATTTTCTCTGTAGGGTACATCACTGTCTTCATATACTTAGGAACACTAGATAACCCTTCAGCACTACACTTGGGGCAGAGGCATTATAAAAAGTGAAACCAGCAACAAAATGCATAAAAATGTGAAAAATGCGGCCCTAAGTAGACTAGGCAAAGGATACTTATTGACTGTATGAGAGCTGAAAGAAGAAGGTAGAGCATTGCCTTGTTCGACCTCGTGGGAATGTGTGCGACAGACAGGCAACTCAAGTTTTCCACTGCTCTCTGCATGTCTACAAATGACCATGAAAGCATGAGTTTTAACTTGGGGTTACAAATACATTTTAGGAAGGTGAAAAGTTTGCAAATGGCGCTCCGTGAATAATAAAAATCCATTGTATTCACTTAGCATTTGGAAATTTTGCTTTAGACACGCCATTAAGACATGCAGTTGGCATGTCTTAGAATGAAAGTCAGGAGAGGTGATGAACCAGAAAATAGATACTTGAGATACATTACTATTTAAATGGCTGAACAATCCTGACTATGTGAGAGATCATTACTGGGCATAACAGATTATTTGTACAGTGTAAACACATAGTGTAAAGATGGAGGAGGAGGAACTGGGCTGTTGCAATATAGGGGCAGGGCTCGCAGGGCCCCTGAGGCATTGGGGGAACTTTGCATCCCCGTGAGGTGAGTTTCTACCTGCGCTGCTTCCTTTCACATCCTGCAGTGGAATCCGGTGTATGTCGTGCACTAGGTGAAATCCTGGAGAGGTCCTGGAGATTTGATTCAGGATCATCACTGCACAAGTTGCTTTCAGAGCCAATGCTTCAAGGAGAACAAAAAGTCTCCTGGACGGGGGACATGGGTCAGAACTCCATGGAGAGGAGAGCTCTGGAAAGTATGCATGTCCCATGCTCTGGGCTGCTGTTAGTAGGGAAAAGGAGTGTATCGGCTGCTCCATCCTGGATCCTTGTGTCTCCTTTTATACTCCCACCAAAGTAACTTCTTTGAGACACATGACTTCAGAGAGCCACACTTGGGAGCAAAATATCCTGCCCTGATGTTCTTTCTACAGTTATAAATTTCTGGCATTTCTACCTAACCCCATCCTTTCTCTGCAAACTCTATAACCCACTCTCCAGGTCTCTGGTGGTCCTTTCATCTAAGTCTATCTGTTCTCCATCATAACCCCATTTTCACAGATCCAACTAAATAAGCTAAAATATTTAAGACAAAAATGAGTTACATTTAGAACTCAACTGTTAAATATTCTTTCTTTCCTTCTCTTTGTGCTGTGTGTTAGACACTCTACTAGAAGCTGGATATGTAGTAACAAACGAACTAGGCGCGGTCCCTGCACTATTGCACCCTACAGTGTAGGAAATACGATATAGTGAGAAGCAGGCTGGAGCCAGGACACCAGGGTCAAGTTCTGGTTATGTCATTCGTTATTTGTTGATGTAACATAGGGCAAGTCACTTTAGCTCTTAGAACCTCTTCTCTCATTTGCACAACATTGAGTTTTGGTTTCTAGGTTTTTTTTTTTTTTTTTTTTGGCCCCTTATATTCAATGATTCCACAGAGGAAAATACTTTCACATTGTGCTACAGGGTGATGGCAAATGTTATTATTGAACGTGATTGTTGTAGAGAAACTAGACTTGAGATTGTCTAAGTTGCTGAAAGCTTTGAGCCACCAGCACGGTGTATGCATATCCCCTGCAGAAAGGCGATTGTCAATGCTTACCACGCAACTTGTTGAACCCTGAAGTATTTGGATTCTGCAGAGGGATTTACTGAACAGAAGGGAAGATGCCAGCCTTGGGAAGAGGATTTGATAATACCTTGCACAATTTAACACCAGCTGGAGAGTGGATCCACAACTTCCCATTGTTATGCTTTGGTTTTAACTGAATGACTCCATTTGAAAGCCACTGCTGTGCTTTTGTGAACAGTAGCAGGAGCTCATGTATTGTACAGGGTCCCCAAGAACATCTTGAGAAACCAGAAGACCACATTTGAAATAGGATAGTTGAGTTACTTTTCCAGAGACAAACACAGCACTGAAAATCTGTTGCACGTGCAGGAATTTCTGCATCATCACTCTCTGCTTTCTCAGATACAGATTTATTGAAAGAATGAAATGAAGCATGAATCCAAATAAAAATTGTTTTTCAAATAAATATTAGGTAACACCACAGCAGAGGCTGATAGTTTTCTTTTCTGTACAATGCACACGTGTGATTCAGTGTTTCACTATCAGATGAAGGAAACTTAGAGAGAGGTTTTAAATGAAAGGACATCATACATGAAATTAATGGCCCAACAACTTACTGGAAGAGTTTTACCACATTTTGTTATATATTGGGTAAATATATTCCTTCTCCAAAGGGTGTATTTTTAAGAAAAAAAGTTATACTCATCATAAAAGAACCCTCTTTTGTTTGTGGCTAAAGAATGGCTCTAATTAAATTAATACAGTGGGATACACTGGGCAGGTTGAATCCACAGCGTGGGGCATGGCACCCGGACTAGGTTTTGCCCTTGAGTGGTCCCGTGACCTTAGGCATTAGAATAAATTTCTCTAGCACTTTCCTTGAATGCACAGTGCAGACAGCAGCAATTTCTGTTCCTTTTTCTTACCTTGTATGTTGAGTAATAAGTGGTAAAGTGGATGGAGTTCTTCAAGGGAAATGCTTGCTTTTAGTACAAGCCCACTGGGTAATATTTATGGAGTATACCAGTATATTTAGAACTATGATCAGAACTGAATTGAATTACTAAAATAATGCAAGACATTTAGACTCCTGGGAATACCTGATCATTATAAAATGTGGCCAAAATTGTAATGAAATAACTGCTAAGACTTTTCTGACTTTGGAAACTCTGGTAATCTACTTGAAAAAGAAGGCCTTCAAGTTCCTTGGCATCCTCTTCTCCTGACTGTTTTCTGCAGTAAACTGTTCTCCTTTTTTTCTTTCCTGACCTCTAGTTTCCTCCCCTTAGTTCTCTGCTTCTTCCATTTCTGGCTTCTTTCTGTTCTTTACTCATGTTCTTCTCTTACAAGTGTGAGGGAATCAGTATTTAAACTCAAACACTTAAGGTCTAAGGAGGCTGTGTGAGTCAGGGGACAGTCCTTTGTTGTGACCCAGAGAAGGATTATATTAATATTACAATATTCTAGTTCCCCAAGGAAAAGAGCCTTTTGCCATTCACCAGTTTAACCGATTAAGGAAGAGCCCTTTCTGAGGGTCACATCTGAAAAGATAACAAAAAATACCCAACATGAATGTCTTCTCCTAGAATCCCAAGACAAAAAAAAAAAAAAAAA
>VBSM01000361.1:85177530-85302161 GCA_008086735.1 Cheirogaleus medius
AAAAATTTAAAAAAAATTTTAAAAAAGGGGGAGTTGTGGGGGAAAAATGAATGCAAGACACTGTAAAGAGCCTGCTATCAAAGTCGCAACACTCAGGAAATGCTGAGATAGTGCAGCTTCCTTTATTAGTATTATTTTTGAAAATATATGTGGTATCTACTATAAGGTCTGTATTTAAAACTGGCTCTCTTATGGTTTGGCAGAGGAGATGTGCTAAATTTAAGAAGTTTGACTGAAATGTAAACCTGGAGTGAATTGAAAGAGAACATAGTTTCACTGAGTTGAGAAAAACAACGAGTTGTAAAAAATTAAATAAAATAATACTAGATCACTTGGATTTGCATTTAGAGTAGTATGAAATTGTTTTTGATGCATTCATTTAATTTTAAATATAAGTCATTTTATTTCACTTCTTTTTAGAAATGTTTTAAGGTGTGGTCACATCCTCTCTGTCCCCTTCAAATATCTCCCTCCTACTCTGTCCTTTTTCTGTGTCAGGGCCTCTTTCCAGGCTCTTCAACCTTTACAGGCAAAATAATCCTCACCCATCTGCTATCCTGTAGCTTTTGCTCAGGCTACCATTGTAGGACTTACCAAGGAGCACATCTCCAATTATATGCTACTTCCGCGGGAGGCCTTCTTTGAAGTGGATGGCCCCTTGTGGGGTTGTCTTATCTCTTTGTGCCGGCCCCTTTCCCAGCTTTGCCCCTCCCTCCTGTGACTGTCTGTCAGCCTCCCCTCTGGCTGGACTGTAAGCTCCTGGTAAACCCTGTATTCTTAACACCTACCCTAATGGTTGATCTTTAGTAGAATAAAGAATTCACTGTCAAACCAAAAAGTGTGTTTTCTTATAATTGTTTTTGAAGTAAGCAAGTAAAAAGAAACAGGCATTTTAAGCTTTCGATCAAATTTATCTATGAATTGCATTTCTGTCAATTGCAAATGGACCTGTCCCTCTGCATGCAGTAACATTGAAGAGTCTTCTGCCTTCCCATGAAAGTGCCTCTGCCTGGAATTCTCTACCCATCAGTCTTGTTGACTCCCAGTCATTCTTTGGAGCTCAGCTTGAACAAACCTTCCTTTCCTAGCATCTCCCTCTCTCCTCCTGCCCACTCAAATCTGAAGCAACTTCCCCTAAACTCAATGATCATCACATTGTTTATTTTTCCTTCCCATTACTTACCAAAAGTATAGATTTCTTTTTTATGGTTTATCATTTCTACTAGACTGTAAGCTCCATGTAAACAGAAAATTTATATATTTAGTGCACTATTACATTTCTAGAACCTAGCGCGGTATCTGGCACAAACGATGTGGGCAATAAATATTTATAAAATTGTGACATTTGTTGCTTTTTCTACTGTACAAATGGTACTAGAAGAATACATAGATAAATAAGAGATCTATCTCTAGCCTTAAGAGGAAGTTTTGGGAAGTCTGGTGTCCCTGATGCCTTCAGGATGAAAAGGCATCCTGTGTTAGAGATGAGGAGGAATGCAAAAGTCTAGGGATTGAGGCTGGGAATGTATTCTTACCATAGTGTGTATGATAATATTTGCACATTCATTAAACACTGATTAAGAAAATTATGACTGAAAACTATACATTTATTCAGTAATCCTATTGAGTTTACACATTATTAATTACAATGTTACATGATTTTGAGGGATAGTGGTATATATGGTGAGAGATACAGATGATCAATTTTTTCTAAATTTATTTTTTAATTGACAAAATAGTACATATTTATCATTTACAACATGTTTTGAAATAGGTATACATTATGAAAAGACTGAATTAAGCTGATTAACATCTGCATTACATCACATACAATTTTTTTGTGATGAGAACACATAAAATCTACTCTCAGCAATTTAAAAAAATGCATTATTATTAACAATAGATACTATGTCCGTTCAATAAATCTCTTGAATTTATTCCTCCTCTGTAATTGAAAATTCATATCTTTTGACCAACAAGGGCATAACAAGTTTGGTAGCTTCTTACACATATTAGACACCTTGCGATAACAGTCCCAGGGTCCCCAAGCTTTGGTTGCTGGGTAACTAGGGCTCAGGATGGGGAAATCAGTGCCTCAGAAATATTGCTAAGAGGAGAGAAAAACCTCGAAGTATAGTTGCGAGGACATTAATTCAAAATTTGTAAAGTTCTAGTCTGATGGCATTTAAAGATGTTCTAAATTTAGTATTGCTTCAAAAATTCATCTTCCTCTTCAAGACTATGTGTATTAATTTATTCTTTAAATAACCAGCAGTCACTCTGGTGTGTGTCCAGTGATGACTATGTTTACTTAAGAAGACAGTGTTCTTCTCTATTTTCTTTAAGCTGTGATAGACAGTATGGAAATAAACACTTGAAAGTACAACAAGCCAAGGCATTATGTAATGGGGAGAAGCAAACACATAAATAATCAGATGAATACATAAATATTCACAGAGTTTAGTTGCATTGGACATTAAAATAAAAAGAAATATTGTCATCCTTCTTTTCAACTTTTAGTCAGGCAGGCTGCAGGCAAAGCAAAGAGACCTTCTAGGCAATGAAACTGATGTGAAAGCTAACACTTACCTTGGGCCACAATATGCCAGATCCATCCTAAGTGATTTATAGGCATTAATTCATTTAAAGCTTATACCAGCTATAATATAATGGATGCTGTGGTATGTCACACAGATATTCCCCTATAGGACAAAGGCATTACTCCCTCATTTCCTGGAATTTTGTCAGCTGACAGGTCATAGCTAAACCCCGCCTTAGCAATTGCCCTCAGCACCAAGGAGCTGTCTGTCCAAGGCTACCTACCTTTCCAGGGATGGCCAGCATCCAATGACTGGTCAATATCTCTGCGGGCCATTCCAGCTTCGGATCTGGGATCAGTGGGACCAGCTGAGGCCTCTGTTACAACTGCTTCGTAGTTCAACTTCTCTTGCTCCTCAATCTTGCTTCCCTCATTGCCTTATTGGTGTTTTTCCTGACAGCACACCCTACTCAAATCTCAGCATTTCTCTGAGATGAGTGCTATCACCAGGATTTATGAGAAAGTTGACAGGCAGAGAGGTAAAGTAATTTGCTGTGGTTCATTGAACTGTGGTTCACCTGAATCCAGAGTGTATGAGCTTACCAACTCACTATTCTTTGGAGCACCAGGTGGGCCAGGTGATGAGGGTATTAAAATTGGAGGTTGGAAGAGTTCTGATAGATCCATTAGGCAATCGGGGGTCTTCATAATGAGGAAAAAGCATGGGTTTGGAGGTCACATGGATAAGAATTCTAATTCCAGCTCTAGTCATTGCTGGAAATGTTGCTTATTCATTTTAAGGCTCAGTTTTCTCTATTATAAAGTGGGGATAACAAAACTGAACATTTAGGGCTGTATGAGGATTATATATAATGTAGGAGGAACCATTTAAAGAGTATGACTGTCGCCAGGACTCAGCTCATGCATGGTCATTGCTGTTGTTTCAGGGTAGCTTCTTAAGCAAGGGTGGAAGCTTCTGGAGAAGATGAGGACACAAGGCAAAAGACTGAAAATGTCATTTTAGGAAGGGAGAGATGGCTGCATGGCATATGATGAATTAAAAAAGGGTGAGATAGAAGAGTTGGATGAGGGTATATGTAGTACCAATAATTAGGATTGTCTAGTAATATAAAGATATGTGGTAGAGAGGGTCTAGTGCTGGGCAGTGGCTGTAGAACACAGAGGAAGGAGGAAGCCCAAGCCGTACCATAAAGAATTGGCAAGATTCTGTACACAGAGCGCCAGAGAAGAGGCAGTGAAAACCAGCAGACCCAAAGGCTGAGAAAGGGAAGACCACTGAAGAAAAAAAATGAGGAAACTATGGGAGGTGCAGCACCTGGGTCATATGATAAATTCTGATGGTGAGGTGAAGGTGAGTAATAGGTGTGTGAAAAACATTGAGAAGAATCTGAATGTCAGAAAAGGAATTTTTTAAAAAGCCAGTGGTTTCATTCATTTTGATCTTGAAAAGGTGGGATTTCTGGTTGTAGCTTTTCTGGCTAAAATTCCGAGGGAAAGAGAGCCAAGACATGTGGCTGCTTAGAACAGGTGCCATCCTTGCATGAAAGGGAGCCGAAGTCACTGAGATGGGTGAGGACATCGGACTCTGGGTTTACAAAGCAATGGCCAAGAGAGACTCAGCAATGGAGATTGCATGAGGCATTGATACTGTCTTCTCACAAACCAAGTCCTTTCCTTTGTGGGGTCAGTGGTCTTCTTCCTCTGAAACCTACCAATTCCAAGACTCAGTGATTTTTTCAGATGTTCACTTTTGGAGATTGTTTTAGAATACAGTTTCGAGGCCATTGAGTTTCTTCTGTTCTTTTGCTTTAAAAGCAACACGGTGGAATGCCTTGCCAACACCAAAGGGTTCAGAAGAACTATTTTTGTTTTTCCAAAGGGCTTAATAAGGAAGCAGCTTCTTCTCTCTGAGGAAAATGACAGTTCACTGAGGCCAAATATATTTCTGTAAATAGTGAAGGATAATAATATTGTTCCAATTAAGCTCTTCATGTTCACAGTATAGAGGCCAACCTGACCTCGTACAAATAGGACAGTAGGAAAAGAAAGATGCTGTTGCCAAAATGCTCTCACCTGAAAGATAAATGTCTCAAATAAGCGGTTGCCAAAAAACTCTAGAGAAGCTAGAAGCACCATTTTATTGTCTCAAACAGATGAATAGATGAATTTGTAAATTGAGAAACTATAGGGAGCTGGAATCAGGGAATTTGAAATTATCAGCCATGCTGAGCCAAGTGGCCTTTCTCAGAGTCTAGAATTTCTTATGTTCCAATAACAAAGCCCAAATCCCTGAGGCAAACAGTCCTAGAAAAAATTTTCATTATCGGCTCATTAGATGAAGTTAACACTGAGCTCCTGAAATGTGTTTGTTTTACTGAGTATTGGTGATGTGTTTTAGAAGTTCTTCTTAGAATTTACCTGCCTTAAAAATGGTCAAGAGTAGATTTTAATTAAGATCCACCCTTTTCCTTTCTTGCACACTTAGACAGTAAGATGAGGAACAAAAAGTCTAAGAGAAGCCTTTCCTTAGTCCATCTGTGAGTTATAATGTTGTCTGTCAATGTGTTTTAAAGTACACAGTGCAAAAATTATTTCTACATTCAGTAAAATATATTAGAAGTGGGAAGATGGAAGAAGTCACAATTGTGCTTAAAATTCAATTAGATTGGCTGCAGGCTTGGCATAATATTAGCTTGCATGGTGATTTTTTTCTCCCCTTAAATGCTCAGATTTTATTCTCAACCATTCATATAAATGTTCATGCTGAAGGATCAATAAATGCCCTGGAAGCTTCTTTTTTAAATGAAATTTTGCCTTATTTAAGGAAACAAAATGCATTTGGGAAAGAAATAAAGTACAATTTCATGCCCATTGAGCAGACATATACTCATGCTACCTACGGCTCTTTTAGAAGAAAAATTCCCTTTTGAAGATTCTGGATTTCTATTGTGTAATATATTATGCTATGCTTGATTCTGAAGGGCAAAATGTAGTTATATGGCTTTTTTCATTGATGACTGCGGTGTATGCCAGTCAAGTCCATGGTGTTGAAAATCACTGATTGAATATTTTATAGGTCCACCTTCCCGAGTGACACCCGCATACTACAGTGGTTTTTCATGGAGACTTACCTCTCCAACTTCTTCTTTCTTTCCAGGGGAAAAGCCCCAAGATGGTTCATTTGATTGTTTAGATTTTCTTATACTTGCTTACTTGGGAGGCTATCAGACCAAATGTTTAATCCACAGAATTCTTTCTAAAAATGATACTTTCCCAGGAGCTTCATGGGAAAGGGAGCTTAAGTGGGCAGGGGTGGTGAGAGGATGGAGGGGGGAGAAGGTGGGGGGAAACACAGTTAAACTTTTGCTGATTTTAAGGTCCAACTGGTGCTATTCTTTATTGCTGCTATCTGAGAAAAAGCAAATTCATCACCAAAATTCTTCTTTATCACATAGGTTTCTGTTCAGGAAACAAGAAGAATGATTTCAACTTTGAGAACAGCCGTTACCTCTCAGGCATGATACTACAAATGGGTGTTAAATCTTGTTTCTCCATCTACCTGTGCATGCCCTGAGTCTCTCATGCCTGGAATAAGTTAGCAGCAATCCTTATTTTTATTCCTACCCAACACTGTTTGAAAAATAACCTATTCTTATAGAGAATAAGTAAGCTAACATGGACATCATATTCCTTTTTGGAGAAGATAAAAAGCACATTTCTTATTAAAGGGCCGATATTTTTGCAATGTTGAATAGGATGCTACTTTAAAACAATTCTGGTTGCTTAAATGTAGAATGCTGAAAAGAGTCAATTCCCACCACCAGCACCCCCCCCAAATCCTTTGTTCTGAACCTATTTCTTTTCATTATATTGTGAATTGGACAGTTTTGTTTGCTTCAAGCTTTTGTGTTTTGTTTTGTTTTCCTGACTTGGTTCTTTGATGACCATAATCATGTTAAACCTGAGGACTCTCTTCTTACACACTCGCTTTCATTTGCATTGTTGCCAGCTCATTCCCACAGGTATTTGTTATTTATTTATGTAATTATTTATTTAGCAATTTGGTTAAGAAATGTTATTTTCATGTGCTATTTTGCTCCTTCAATTACTTTCCTGGTCTATTTTATTTCTTCATAGGCCTCCCCTTTCTTGTTGATGTTTCTTTTAAAATAAAAAATGTTCAAAAATTATATGAGCTTTTTTCTAGGTCTTTCTCAAGTTTATGAGTGTTTTTATTTTTTAAAGAAGAATTTATTGTTTTAGTTCATTAAAAATGTGGATTTGAAAAATTAGCAAAATAGTAATTTCTTGATGGAAAAATTGTCAAAATACCAAAGTGTAAAAAAGGGCACAAAGTGAATCTCTTCTTATATGCCCTTAATTCTATTCCTCAGAGGTAACCACTGCTAACAGTTTAGTATATATACTTTCTATGTCTATACAAATTTATCTGCATCTATATCTGTGGCTATATCTATCTGTCCATTTTATATATATACATATATATATTAACAAACGCAACATGCTATGTACAGTTGATTCTCAATATTCATGGTAGTTATGTTTGTAAAGTTGTCATGAACACTGAATTAGTGAAAACTGATCCATTGTATTTCCTAGGGGAAATACAGAGATAGGTTCCTGTGAGCCTCTGATCACAACATTTTTGCCAACCAATCAATATATAACCTTTTTCTGTGTGAATTTCTATTTAAAGACACCATATTCAATGTATATCATTAATTCAATAACACTGAAGTTACAGACAACAGCACTATATAAATCATGCCTGAATGGAACTTTCCTAGCACATGTATTTTCTCCATAAGCTACTTCAAAAACTTCTTATGCTTAGGGACACCAGACAGTACTTCAGCACTATGTTTGGAGCCGTTTTAAATAGCAAAAGCAATATAAAAACATAGCATTGAATAGATCACAAAAATAACACTTGTTTATAGTATGAGAACTGAAACAATAAGGTAGAGTGTTAACCTTACTCTTCAACCTCAGCTAGAAATGCACATATCTGTGAACAGCTGAGAAAGTATCTTGAGTATTGATTCTGAAGTTACAAATAAGTAGTGAGTATGTGAAGTCACAAATTAAAGAATCCATGAATAATGAGGATTAACTCTGTGTCTTTCTGCAACTTGTTTTTTTCCCCCATTCAATAACAATTTATGGACATCTTTCCATGTTATTGCATATAGTCTTTAGTTTATTCACGTCATGTTTATTGATCACTTACGAGGCATTTTGCTTAGTGCTGGGACCTTGCATTGAACAAAACAGAACAGAATCTGTGTTATTAATAGATAATATAATGTTGCATAGTGATTAAGTGCTTAAGGAAGGCCTTTCTGATAGGTCAACATTTGCATAAGATTTGAATGACTTGGAAGAATCAGCCAAGCAGACCAAGAAACTAACGAAGATTATGCTTCAAGGCCCCTCACTCTGGCCCTGTTGCCCCAGGAAGGATTTGTAAAATTGCAAGGTAAGATATTTTAACTGCAATTGGTTAAGACCAATTGCAATTTGGTCTTTCCTCTTTCCTTTTCAACTTCCCCTCTGGCATCTCCCTCTGGTATTGTGTGGTGTCAGCCATGGGCATTTTCGGGAATTGGCTAAAGCAGTGTGTTAGTAGATAATTGATACCTGGCTCTCAGGAAATAAAAACTCTAGTTTGTAGCACTTGTCATTTTCTATGGTGTAGTTATTCCCACCATGGCCAATTTCAAGCTACCAGCATGAGGTCACATAAAGTGAAACTGGGGAGAGAAGAGCAGGGGCGCACCATTATGTAGTATTTCCACCATCCAGATAGGACAGATGTAACTTGCCATGCTCCTGTGATCCTTGAATTTTCTGTAAATTGGTAGCTAGATCTGGAGGCTGGAGGAGACTAAGGTTTGAATTTTATTTTTAAGCCAGAATTTGTCTTAGTATTGTGCACATTCATTGGGAGATCCATGATAGAATAGTCTTACCTTAAATAATGTAATTATTTATCAGCCTGAAGTCAAAGGACAGATGGAAATGATTTATTGGAAATCCTTCTGGAACGATGACTGTAAAAAGAGATAAACCTGGTTTGCATTTGTGGGGATGACCTTTGAAGAAAATGTTTAAACTGTGACCATAATCTTTTCAAGAAGTAGCATTATTGACCACAGGAATTCTGACTCTGCACTCTTGGTAGTACAGGTGAGTTGGTGATGTCATTGCTAATTGTTGGTGATTTGTAATCCTGGTGGTACAATTTAGAGTCTTTTATGCTGATCAATGTTGAGGTTGAGGGATTAAAGCTATTTCTTATAGATGTTTTTATTTTTAAGGTAAAAGAAAGCACTGCTTTTCTCTGATCCTGTGTGGTAAGAAAAACTTTTAAGGTTATGAAAGATGGTTTGTGATGAGTGTTTTCACCCTTTTGAGTGTCTGTGGGATCTCCTCTCTGGCTCTGCCTTGGGTGTCTCAAGAGCATAATTTTTGGCCTCAGCCATTGTATTTCCTGGGAGTCTTCATCTCCTCTTCATCCCATTCACTCCTGAGGAATATTTGCCCAATCCATCTGTGGCTCTGGTCTGGTTGATAACTCTTCAATTAGACAACCTTTTCTTCTCTGCATTCCAGAAGTAGAACCAAACACACCCCCCCCTTATAAATACATGTAAACCAGAACATTCTCATTCCTTTGCTATTCTGGATTCCTCTAACTTCTACTGTAAACGTCCATGGGGTCTAATGTGAGGGACCTCTGACTTAATATAAGCCAATGAAGGTCAAGAACAATGTCCGCCTTCAAGGAATTGATCTGGAAGGAATGAGGACAGATCTGAGTGTCTGGGGAGCAGGTCTGGAATCTTGCTGTTTGAGAGTATTGGAGAGAGGTGGAGAGGGCACTGATGCTGAGCGCCTGCTCACCTGGGTTCCCCGTGGCTCTGGGCCCCGCAGAGCACTCTGCATGACCAGGACGGACCTCTTCAGGCCTCAGGCATGGGTGAGACTTGCATGCTGTATCTGTTGGCTCCATGTTATCCAGTTCTGAATCGATTTTCTCAGAGTCCCTAAGTCTACTAGCAGCTTAGGACTATTATACTATACTCATAATGACCAGGACATGGGCATCTCCCAAATTGTTCTTTACTGACAAGTAAGCTCAGAATCTGGAGTACAAGTGTGAGCAGGTGTGACTGGTGCACTGCCCAGAGCTCTTTAGAGCCCTTTCAATGACCTGTGTTTATGAGGTCATAGCTTCTCAACTGGGTTCTTGGTTATTTTGCTTTGACAAGCCTGCACCTGAGACTCTCTCCAGCAGCCACCCCCGGGATTACCTGAGCCACTTTGGCCATAAGTGCAAAGATATCAAAGTACCTGGGAACTTAGGTCCTTCAGGGGCAGCCTTGAGCCAGTGGCAATATTATTGCCTTTAGCTGGAACAAACTCTGAGGCAAAATGTGTACTCCAGAAGTTCTGCAGGATCCAGCTGAGCTACCCTCTGAGAGTTCACATTGCACCTTGTCTGGCTATATTTTCTTCCTCCTCTCCTCCTCCTTCTTCCCTGTTCCTGTTTCCTCCATTCCCTTCCTGGATTCTCCTGTGAGACCTTCTTACTAAGTCACCTTCATGTGAATTCTTGTCTCAGGGTCTGGTTCTGGGAAATCAGAGTAAGATAAGGGGCCACAGTGAGCACTTGGGTGCAGGATTCCTGTTCCTGTCCCTCATGGTCTAGGCCGCAGAACTTGGTTCTGACCTTGGTAATGCCTTGGTCTCCCACCTCCCCTGGCTGGGACCACAGATCCCTCAGAAATAGGCTCTGCTGGCATGGTTGAGCCCAAGTATCCCTTATTATTCTTGCCAATTCCCCTTACTGGGATAAGAATCTTCCCTTCCATTCTCCAACTTCTTAAAAATGTTCTGGACAGAGTTCCAGGAAGCACTTCTACTCCGTGGCTGGTGCCAAAACCTTTGACTGTTGCCTGAAGTCACCATGGCAGGGGTCTACCTGGTGATTTACAGAATTATGCCTGAGTTGGTCAGATCCTGGACATACTGCCTGGTGGCCATGGCTGGGCCAGCCTCAGAGGATGGGTCTATCTGCCCCAGCTGGCATCCTCTCCCAGCTAGCCGTGTGGTGGAACTCCAAGTATGGTGCCTGGTTAGTAAACTTGTGAAAACAGCACCTGCATGCACTTTAACTACTAAATTCCTATCATCCAAGCTTAGTGCATATGTGTTGAATGAATGAATGAAGAGTACTCACCAAAATTGTTGTATAAAATTCTGTTAATACCCAAATCTGTTTCTTGGCATGTCCTAAACTTTGCTGTGGATACTTAAACAAACAAAATTCAGGATGTGCCCAACAGGGTGGATGAAGTGGCTTTGGCAGAAAGTACTAAAATCTGATGCACACATCCGTATATTTCCACCATCCTCAAGGCAGCATAGTGCAGGATGATGGGTTCTGGGTCAGGCAAACCTGAGACCATATCCAAGCTCTATCATTTATTAATGATAATCACTAATAGTAATATGATGTCACTGTGTGCTAGGGAGTGTCCTAAGCAGTTAAATTAAAATAATTTATTCTTTGACCCTAACTACAAGCTTATGAATTAGAGAATATTATTGTTGGCCCCGTTTCAGAGGTGAGAAAATTGAGGCTCATTGGCTTAACAGACAGTGGCAGAACTGAGATCTGAACCCAGGTCTGACCCCAGAGGATATGTGCTTAATCTCTGCAATACAAACTGTGTGAGGATATGACAGTGAGGATTACATGTGAAAATACATTAAATGGGTCCAAATACATGCAGGGAAGAAAGACAGTGCACCTGCCTCCTATTTTTTTCCCTCCGCGGCTGACTTTATTTTTTCAATGAATCTTTTATTTCAGAAAAATTAAAACAGCTAAATAGTTTCAAATATATTCAAACTATTTTCAAAAGTAAAGAGATTAATATCCTATCCACCCTTCACCAGCTTCAACAATTATCAACATGTAAACACTCTTGTTCCATCTTTACCTCTTTTCTCATTATTTTGTGATAAATCCCCAGCATCATATTATTTCATCCATAAATATTTCAGGATATATTTCTAAAATATAATGACTCTTTTTAAGAACACATAATAAAATACCATTATCATGTCTAAAAATGACTAACAATAATTTCTTAACATCACTGAACATCCCAGCCATATATACATTTCCTAATTGTTTCTCTTACTTTTCCTCCACACATTTGATTGCATGAATTAGGATTATATATAATGTCCATAAATTGCAACAGGTTGCTATGTCTTTTAAGTTTCTTTTAAGATACAGTTGCCCTTCTCCACAGTTTTCTCTCTAGTAATTTAATTGGGAAGGAACTGTCTTCCCAGAGGTGGACGGTTGCATCCTCATCATGTCCCTCTTTTATTCTTTTGGTTATCTCCTCTTGCTGGGATAGCAACAAAGCTTTGTTTGACCCAGAGCCCATCATACTGCATTATGCTGCCTGGGGGCTGGTGCGTGTATGTCATATAGGTGATGCAGTTTACTTTCCCTTGTGGCATATCTTGTCCTTTATTCCAATATTGGTGATGTAGAAAGCTTGATTCGTTGGTTAAGTTGAAGTCTGCAAGGTTTCACGATAGCAAGAAGAAAAAAATTACGAAGAAAAACAAAAATTATGAAGAAATTTGTACTTTTCCTTGGTATCTACTTGATATTTACTGGGATCTTATTTCACCATTTTCCTCTCTTCCCCATCCTATCACCTGCACTGATAGAATATAATCTTGAGGATAAGGTTTTACCTAAATCATCTTTCTATTACTTGAAGCAATAAGCATTAATACTGTAATTGATACAATTAATTAATACAATAAGTATTAATACTTAATACTGGAGTTCAATAAATTATTAATAAATTCCATTGAAAGTGAGCTGCCAATTTGTTTGATATTTGCATGAATACTTTTTACCTTTCCAGCTTCTTAAGTTTGGGATAGGAAAGGTTCACATGTAGGACAATATTTAAGTACGACTTTTTGATGAAATCATGTTTACACTCTTTTCCGGCGCAAATTTTCATTGGAAGAAGATCCTTGAAGAGTCCTGAAAAAATGTTCTAAAAGTAAAGATGGAATGTGCCCCATAGGGTAATGGCCATGTCTTGTGAGACATGGTCAGGAACTGTGAGGAATTCCCAGGGGACCATGTAATCAGATGATGTGACATCAAATCCACGGAGTAACTCAAAACACAGCTGTGGGGCAGGAATCTGCAACTAACCATAAGTCTCTTTTTCTCCTTTTTCCATCCTACAATCTAGGTGATGGGGTTTTAGCTTCCTTATTCTGTAGAAGCAGCTTCACCCTCATCAAGATATAGCTTTTCATTTCCATATGCCTTAGCCTCATTTTATGAACTAACATCTCCTTTTCAGTCAACTGAGAATAGTGGTATTTTCTAAAGCACTCTTGATTGATATTTGATATTACCCATAACATTCCAATTAGAGACAGTGAAAATAGGGCACTAATTAAAAATAAGCTTTGGGTGTTAAGAAAAATATTTATGCAGGCAATCTTTGGAGAAAGAAAGAAATTGAATGGGATATCATATGCCTCAAGTTATAGTTTTAATTTTATCCAATCTATCTATATCATCTTATTTCTCAGAGTAAGCTAACTACCAGTAGTATAGTACTAGAAATGTGACATCTCCTTTTTGGGATATAGAGGTGGAGTTTTCAACAAATGTGGTTATGGTTGGATAGAACAGTACAAGGTTGTGTTTACATAGAAGCTTTCATTGGAAGAACTTCGAGTGCTTTATAAACATTACCTTATGAATCCTTCCAACATCTTTAGGAGGTGAATGGAGTTATTGTCCCCATTTAACAAACAGCAAAATTGAAAAAGGCAGAGCTTGAGCTGCATATTCATCAGCCAATGGTCTATGTGACCATACGAGTATGAGTTACCTAGCCTTTTGGTTCCTGATGCTGTAGTTATGCTGCATGAGTGATATATCCCTGTTCTGATTTTATGCTACTGTCATTTTTCTTCTTTTTCATTAGACCATTAAAAAGTGATCACATAGAAACTTTCATAAATATTCTGTATTATGAGTTACTCATAATACTCTGCATCATTCTTTAAACTTCTACCAAACTTCTACCGTTAAAGTAATCCTTCTGTAACAGAGCTTTGCTTTACCCTATTATTTAGAGGTTGTATTTCAGTTATTTAACTACTAGGAATACAGCCACAATTCTAGATTTGAACTAATACTAGCCCTAGGTCAGTAATAGCTGTCACAAAACCCATGAACCTTGCTTTGCAGAGGACAGCACTAGTTCAATCACTTAAGCAAAATATGTAGACTAAAGCAAGTAATAACAGGACCCGGGTCCTCTGACATCAGTAAGAATGAAAACTGACAAAGCAGGGAGAGTTTTAAAAGGCAGTCTGCTATGGGTTGTGGGATTATATGAGGGATTTTGAGTATTTTCAGAAAAAAAAAAAAGACCATTTAAATGACAACCGACTAGTTATTAAATCTTGTTTCTAGTTCTTTGCCACAGTAGTTTGGAGGGTGTTCTCTCCCTTACATAGGTCTGAGATAAAAAATAAAATGACAGTGATATTATAAATATGCAAGGTTAGTTTGATGTACTGATAGTTCTTAGTGAGATTAAATTCTAGTTAAGTTATATTTTGTGTATCTATAAGACATTTGTAATTCTATTTTAAAGACTAATATTAGAAATGGTTAA
The DNA here is from genome assembly GCA_008086735.1 of Cheirogaleus medius. Lineage (NCBI taxonomy): Eukaryota > Metazoa > Chordata > Mammalia > Primates > Cheirogaleidae > Cheirogaleus > Cheirogaleus medius. Next base: position 85,191,868 of record VBSM01000361.1, read on the forward strand.
AAAAAAAAAGTATTTGAAGCAACATATATCAGAACGTGAAGAGTGCCTCATTCCATCTGAAAGGGAACAAATTGTTTTTTGTCCAATATGTGTATGGAGCCTTGGCCAGTCAAGGGGTGAGATATATGCGGGCCCTCTGACAATTGTCAGGTCTTGATATTGCTGCTAATGATCTGTTGACAGGAACACCTGGTGATAGCAACAAAGGTGAGTGTTACTAGAGAAGAAGGCCTGGAGACCTCACCATGGTAGTGCAGGACTGGCAGAGAACAGGGGACAGGTGCCAGCCAAAGCCCTATTACCTGGCCCTTAGTAAGTTATAAGATCTACATTTTGTGGACTCTACTTGGCACGGAATAAGGATGAAAGAGGTTCAGTTTGACCATCTCCTTCATATCCATACATAAACATAGTCTAAGGAGAAAATCTGATTATACCCTTTCTGCAATCCTGCACCTGAATCTCTAAAAGGGCAGAATATTTTGGACTCGGTGTTCATTGGATCATTTGTCATTGTGCCAAATAAATGTTGGCCCTGAGAGCACTTGGAAAACACGTTTTGTGAAGAGTCTGTGTAACATTCTGGGTGGGGTGATTTCTAAAAGGCTCAACCTTAAACACAAAGCAGGGCCGTAAGACCAGTGATTAGGGCTGATGCAACAGCTTCGCAGCTGTGCTGAGTGTGCACAGTGTCGGCGATGCCCTAAACCCATGCTGCGTTGACACGTCCTTCACCATATGTTGACAGGAGAGGGCTAAATAGTGTGTGTTACACTTTTTAAAATCCTTATTCAAATAAACTCGGTTTCTTCAAAAGTTATTTGATAATGAGAATTCATATATATTTTTCTTTTAGCTTTTTAAAAATTGTGAAATATTTCATACTTATAAAATAATAAATATAAAGTGTAAATGATAACAATAAAACTTATACTCCTGTGTTTACCACCTAGTTTAAGAAAGAAAACTTTTCTAATCCTTTTGACACTCCCTGTGAGTTATTTCTCATTCTTCCTCATTGCAGAGGTAACAGCTATCTTGACTTTTGTGTTTATCATTCTCATCGTTTTCCTTACAGTTTTACTATATATAGATATAGATACTCTTTTTTTACAGGGGTACAAATGTTTAGGTTACATATATTGCCTTTGCCCCACCTGAGTCAGAGCTACAAGCATGTCCATCCCCCAGATGGTGCACACCACACTCATTAGGTGTGAATATACCCATCTCATCTACCCCCCCACCTGACTGACACCTGATGAATGTTACTACCATATGTGCACATAAGCATTGGTCAGTTAAGTTAGTTAATACCAATTTGATGGTGAGTACATATGGTGCTTGTTTTTCCATTCTTGTGATACTTCACTTGGTACAATAGGCTCTTTATATATATGCATCCTTAACAAAATAGTATTATTAATTTTACAAGTTTTTGAACTTTATAATATTTTATTCCTTCTTTGATTTGCATATTTGTTCAGAACTTTATTCGTGAGATTCACTCACAAGCATGTAGCTGATTAAATTTCTCTGTTGCAGAGTATTCAATTGCGTAAATATACCACAAGTTATCTATTACTGCCCTTTTGACCGACAGCCAGGTTGTTTCCAGGCTATCAGAAACATTATTGTAAATGCCTCCTGGTGTTCACAAGCAAGACCTTCTCTAGGGTATAGAAAGTGGAATTTGCTGGTTAATGCAATATGCACATCTGAAACTTTATTAGATAATACCATATTATTTTCCAAAATCAGTGAACCAATTCATACTTCCACAAACAGTGGGTCAGAGTTTCCATTGCTCCGCTTCCTCTCCAACCTTTAGGATAGCTAGTCTTTCAAATTTTTGCCAATTCAGTGGACATGCAATGGTGTCTTGTTGATTTAGCATTATTCTTCCTGGTTACAAAAAAGGTTGAGCTTCTGATTATGTTTCTGTCATTCATGTTTCTACTTTGGTTAAATGTCCATTTTGTATGCCCATTTTGTTATTGAATTGTTGACTTTTTCTTGTCTGTTTTAAGGGTTCTTTATATATTCTGGATGCAAATGCTTTTTTGATTATGTATGTTTCAAAAATTGGTTCCCAGATTATTATCTTTTCAATTTCTTTTGACATAGTCTATTTCTTTAAAAATTTTACCAAGGTAAACAAATATTCTCTGCTTAGTATTTAAAGAAGTAAAACTAGGTTAATCATACTACTCAGAATTTTTATTCAAACATAAGAATTAGAAATAGCACAATATACATTTGTGCTAATTATTTTAAAAGGCAGAATGACCAAGACCTGTTTCCTGACAGATTCTCTAGGACAATCTATTGAGGTGATGATATTTAGTCTTAACCAAATGGATTCTTTTGCTTATTTAACTGAGTCTTGTCATCATTGCAGGCATATCCAAAAAGGCTGTAAAAAATCAAATAGCAACACACCTCTCTCTTTCCTCCCAGCATCCCATTTCTGGAAGAGTAGTCTACGCTTGTCTCCTCTTCCTGATAATCACTCATTCCTTGTCCTTGGGTGATCTGGCTTCTCCCACTACTCACTTGGAAACTGATCTTTCAAAGGTTGCAGTGACTTTGTAATTTCCAAATTGAATAGCCTCTTACTCGAGTTGCCAGATTTAGCAAATAGAAATACAGAATTTGCAGTTAAATTTGAATTTCAGATAAACAACCAATAAGTTTTGAGTATAAGTATGTCCCAAATGTCCCAACATATGTTCCAAGTATTTGCCCATATCCCCCCTCCAAACACATTCAATGGAGAACAAAGTTTTATTTATCAATGCTTCAAGTATTTATATTAATAATCCCCTTGCAGTGATTATAATGTTGGAGTGAAACAAAGACATGGAAATTTTGGTATGTAGTTTGTGTGATACATTTATAGAACAGTGAACTGTGCTTACATTCCTTTCTAATCAAACACTTTTTCATCAGTCTCCAGGCCTGAGATTTCTGCCTCCTTCTGCTAGATTCTCCCTAGGTAGTACAACTGGGGGAGAAGAGGCCAGCTAACCTAAGTTATGCTAGCAGGGAGAGTTACAATCTCAGAGAATGTCTCTGACCAAGAGAATCTAACTTGGAGAGAAAAGAGGAGGTAGGGCTGAGGGCTGGAGAGCTTGGAATTGTGTTTAAGGTTCTTGTTACTCTCTGTCACATAATCTCACTTTTCTTCTCTCTCCTCCCCTAATCACCTATCATAAACTACTCCTCTCCTTCAACTCCTCCTGACCTCTAGAAGAAAATGCAAGAGACTAATAATACACATAAACCCCAGAAGTAGAAATTAAAGCAATAATAAAATGTCTTGGGAGAATTTCAAACAGGTGAGAGATGTGGTCAAAAATTTTTCTAAATAAATGTACTTTTGTTTGATTTGACTTTTTAACTGCATCAATAATTTCAAGATGCAAGTGATTTCAATTACAGATTTTCAGTAGCCTGGAAATAATAGTAGTATACCATAAATAATGGCAGCATTATTTTGTATGCCATTGCTTTTGGCATTGAAATTGAATTATTCATCTAAGATCCACTTAGATGCATTTTGATATAAGATTATGGTTAGATAACTTTAAAAACTACTTTCCAAATCTAGAATTCCTTAGGGAAAGAGAATTAGGTTTAAAATCCAAGGAGAAAAACAGGAGTTATATAAAATACAATGTGTCAGATTCTATCATCAGCAACTTGCTAGTCATAAGAAAGTTACTCTGGAAGACAATGATTTTTAAGGTGCCACTGATACAGGAGTGCACTAATAGCCTAAGAAGTGATGTGACTATTGATTTACAAGTTGGGGTAAGTTATATAGTGGCTGAGCCTAACTCAATATAGTGTCATTACCTGAATCTCAGAGTCAGACACTTGTTTTCTTGAGGAACTGAAGGCAGTAATAGGGGAATGGACTCCACCCACTCATCTCTTAGTCATTTGTTGATTCCTTTATTTGACCCATTTTTACTGAATGCCTGCACTGAGCTGGGCACTGTCTTATGTATAAGTTAGAGATGTCCTTCTTTTAGGAGTCTATAATTTAGTGAGGGAGACAGAACAATAAACAATTACATAGACAAATAGAACATGATTTCCTCTAGTGATGATTGTTGTAAAGACCATGAAATGGTGCAGCTTTCTTGGCGGGGAGTGTTAGGGGAGGCGTCTGAAGGAACAGTATTTGAATTGAGTTCTGAAGGGTAAAAACAATGTCTTCATGTAGAATTGGGCAGTGAGAATTCCAGGCAGTGGGACAGTAAGTTTAAAGCCTGAGGTGTCGTCTCAGCTACTTGGGAGGCTGAGGTGGAAGGATCCTTTGAGCCCAGGAGTTTGAGACCAACCTGAGCAACATAGCAAGACCCTGTCTCCAAGCAAAATAAATAAATAAATAAAAATAAAAATAAATCCTGAGGCAATAATAAAGCCTGCCCTAGAAAGACAGCCAGGCCTGAAGAGTGGGGAGCTGGCAAGGGTCACTTGGTAGGGGCCGAGGCCAGAGAGCATACCAGGGACTTGGATTTATGAGCCATGGTAAGGAGTCTCACCTTCTGTGACAAAAAGCCATTGGCTTACTTCAAGTGGACAAAAAGTCATTTCAAGTAGGCCACTGGCTTGATCTGTGTTTTGAAAGATCACCCTGATTGTTGTGTGCAGTAAGCATTGTTAAGGGACAGAACTGGAAACAACGGTTCAAGATGAGAGACCATTGAGGCTTACACTAGGGTGCTTCTAGGGAGATGGGGAGGAGGACCACGATGGAATGGGGGTGGGGTTTGGAGTGAAAGCCTGTCGGATGTTGGGGAAATGGAAAAACTGGAATCTCAGATGACTTGTCCATCCAGATGCCATTTATTGTCATGGGAAGTTGCAGAAGGAGGTGCCCATGGCTGGTGAGAACCCAGGGTTCTGTTGGTTCAGCTACGTTGGAGATGTTGGTAAAACACTCAGGTTGACGTTAGTGATTGGAGGGGGCGGAGAAGCAGGGCCGTGTGTTGATCAGCTAATTAATAAACAGCACTGAAGAAAGCCAGCGGAGCTCCCAGAGAGGTGGAAAGTGTCCTTACCAAAGCTTTTAAATCCTAGAGTGAGGATTCCTAAGTCAACTTCCTCCCCCACTTTATCTTTAAAATGTCCCCACTCCCACCCCAAGAGAGACAAGTGTCGGGGCCAGAGAATGAAGTACAATTTGGAAATGTTTGTAGACTTGACTACAAAGTACAATTTCAGCACAATATCCCCACCCACCCCTGCTGGGGCACCTCTGGTTTTCTCTAATCCGTTTTGAACTACATTCCAGTTACAACAACACAAGGAAGAGAGCTGGTTGTACTCGCATTGCTCAATCTCTTCATCATTTCAGGAGAATAAGACATATATTTGTAACCAACCAGTCGAACTCTGGGGGGAAAATGTTTTCCCCCCTGTTATCAGAATGTAGCCAGACTTAAAGAAGACTGGTTATCTGTTAGTCATTTGGTATTCAAAACGCGCGGGTGTGGACTCCCCACCTACCTGTAGCTTGCCTGAATTGTAACTGAGTTTGTCTTAATTGGTTGCCTAAAAACAGGAGATATTATGCTTTCTGGCACTTCAACCAAAAGCCCAGTGCTTAGGTCAGAATATTAATAATATTATCAATTCATAAAGGACAGAATTGATATCTTCTAAGAACGTAACAATGAAGTAAAGTGAGTGCTTTAAAAATGAATATAACAAAACACAAACTCAGAAAAGAGCTTGATCATTTAAAGAGTCATTTAGGGAAACAATGCAAATTCACAGCATTTTTTAACTCCTTTTAAAAAAAGTCTTTCAGGAATAGTCTTGGTTGAACATGTGAAAATTCTTCTTTATTTTAATGGTATTACTCATTTTCCCATCAAAATTAGTCTGTCATAGTTGGAAAAGAAAAAAAAAAACCCCACAGGCTTCAGAGAATCACAAACCTGGGTTAAATCCAACCTCTGTTATATTCTGGGTTTATGATCTTGGAAAGTGCTTCATTTACTCATCTAAAAAATGGGAAAATTATAAAAGCCTCTAGAAATATGCATGTCCCAGATCCAGCAATTCTACTTCTAGGAAATTATCTGAAGGAAATGATCATAAAAATCTATGAAGATTTATCTATGAAGAATGTTCCTTTGCAGTATTGAAATATTGGAATTGTTTGAAAAGATTATGATTTATCTACACATGGGAATACCAAATAGTGAGTGAAGATTTTGTCAAAGAAATTTAGTGACATGAAAAATTGTTCAGAATATAGCATCAAGTGAAAAATTATAAAGTTATGCACATGATGATTAATTTGTGGGAAAAACTATATTTATATGTCTACTCATAGACGAAAGACTAGACATATAAGCATGGTAATATCAGCAGTGATTCCACCTGAATGGTAAAAGCAGGTTTGGTCTCTCTATTCTTCTAGATTTTCCAAACTTCATTTAATGACATATACTAATTTTATAATTATTAAAGAAATATTACATGGGAAGATTAATGTTCACCTTATAGATTTGTGGTAATAATTACACTAGGTGAGATGATTTATAAAAAACACTTAGTTTAGTACCTGGCATTTAATTGGTGTTTTCAATTATTTTTATTCAGTTTAATCACTCGCCATGGACTTAGCTCAAAATGATCTTTGACTTGAAGCAAAACCAAAAATATTACCCTTTAATGGGTGAAGATTTGTCACTGTTAAGGGCAAATCATATATTAAAAAGAATGCACCGTAAGCTATGAAAGCAATTTCAAAAGAGATATTCCTGAAATGCCTTGAGCAATGGGAAAGACAATGAAATAAGCATTTAAACTTAAGGTGACTACTTTGGAGCATTTATTTGGACCTATAAGCTTTGGTTTGTTTGTTTAAAAACCTCTCATTACTATATAGCCACATTGGGTACATAGATAGATGGAACAAAATCTAACTCAAAGCGAGCAATTAATCTGTCATGATAAATGCCCCCTCTTCTTCAGGCTGATAAAAAGTCTCTTGGCAGAGCTTCTTGTGTCATCCTGAAAACTGTGCATGTGCCCTGCTGCTTTCTCTTGCAACATTCTCCCTCCTGCAAAAATGTAGAGGGGGGCTTTTGTGGGTATGGCTGAAAGACAGCTTGTGGTCTCCCTATTTCCCTTCCTGTACTATTTCCCCTCCCTGTGCTGCGCCCCTGTCCCCCAGCCAGGACACACACACACGCACACACACACATAGAAACATATACACAGCCACACACAGAGACATATACACACACAGATATTCACAAACACAGAAACACACACACTCATACACAGAGAAATACACACGCAGACACACATACATACACACATTCACACATACAGAAACACATACATACATACACAGAGAAACACACATACACAGAAACACACACTCACATACAGAGAAATACACACAGACACACATACTCACACTCACACACACGCACACACACTCCTTCCACTTTCCCCATCCTCTCCTATCATCCTTCCCTTGTGCTGTTAAGAGCTCCTCCTGTTTTTTTTCTAATCTCTGTTTTTGCATTTCCCATAGAGTATAGCAAACATGGCGTTGCTTATCTCACTCCCGCACTAGAGTTCCTTGAGAGATCTGCCCCTTTTATTAACCTCTCAGAGCCTTAGTTCCTTCCTCTTAGTTTTCCATTGGCATATGAGAACATAATGCCTCACTTGTGAGTTTGTTGTGGGCATCCCGTTGCGTAATGGAAGCAGTGTTCCTGGCACGTACTAGGCACCCAATAATGGAAGCTATTATTGTGATTTATTATATTATTTTATTCATTTTTCTATCCTGAGGGCCTGATGTAATGTCTGATGTGTGATGGGTGCGAAATAGATATCTGATGAATTAATGAACTAATTTACAAGCTTACAGAATAGGGCTTTAAAACAAAAGAAAAATGTTTTGCAGTGTTTATAGGAGCAGTGAGCAACAAACCCTGCACTTCCCCTTCTCACCCCTTTCCCCAGACAACCTATTTGGTGCCCATCCTTGGACCCAATTTTTCCTTGGGAAAAGCAATTGTTACTATCTAGATATAGAAAGCCTATTGACTGTTACTTCCACATAGATAGGGCTTAATCAGGATAAGAGGAATTTTCTCCCTGATCCTCATCTCCTTAAGCTTCCTAGTTTATTGCCCAGAGACCAGTCTTCCTTAGCTCTGTTAACCTCTGTGCCTTCTTTCAATCCAACAAGCAATGCTGGCTGCGGTAACCCGACCAGGATGAAATCAACTCCACTGCTAACTCCAGACTTTACTGGCTCTGTTAGTTCTAATCTATTCACCTCTCTCAGTGTTCACAAAACCTGTTAGCTGATTTGCATTCCACCTCCTATCTTTTGCCTACTTCCTTTTAGGAAGATGTTTGTGAATTATTTTAAGCCAGTTGAATCACTCTGAGAGTTGAGTGCTATTTTTAAGCTTTTGAGGAACAGTTGAGAAGGAATGATTTAGAGATGTGAAGCATTTCACAATAATATCCCACAGAAACTTCAACTTACCAAGTTTGTGGTAAATTTCAGCGTATTAAGACATTAGAGGTAAGTGAGTCCCTGTTCTCAGACATTAAATTCTAAGGAACCTGGGAGCAAAGTGCCTTGTTGAAGCAGCGGTGTAGGGTGCAGGTGAGAGACACACACAGTCATCTGCTGCTTGAGAGAATCTTCCTTTCCAATATCTTCTGAATATACTGCTTTCTCTCACTACTATCTCTGCCCGGGTGCAGAACTTTGTCCTCTTTTATCAAGACCACTGTCTCTGTGTCCTTATTAAACGTGTTGCCTCCTACAGGCAACCTCCCCTTTCAAGACTGTGAGGCTGGTCTAGGGTCCCAGGTGATCTCGCAGAGTGGGCAGACCTCCAGAGTAGATCACAAGGTGAAAACCCTCTTGAATGATCATCCCACTTATTTTTGATGAACCTTTTCTGATCCCCCAGCCCCCTAACCAATATACATTTCCCTACCAGAACCCCCTACTCATTCCAGAAAGTCTTCCCAGATGAATAAGAACACAAATGTTTTATCTTATCTCAACTTTTGTAGACCTTTATGTTGACTGTTGCCAGCTCAGTTCTGTGTCTCATGGTGCCCTGCGTCCTCCTTACTCCTGGCCTGTACACGGAAATCTATGCTGTCCTGATCAATGGTGCTGTTTCAGTTTGCCGTCTGCATGTCCTTATCATGCTGGTTCAGGACATTATTTTCAGTAATAGGCTGTACCCAGGTAGAATGGAAAGACGATATTTGTTTTCTTTCTTATATTTTTTAAGGTGATCGGTGAAGCACCAAGTGCAATTATGAATTAATAAATCCTTTTTTTGGTTGATGATAATGAAATGTTCTTTCATAGTCACAGGCTGTACCTTCCTATAATTCAGGTACTGTAGGTCAAGGGGAAACAATAGCGGGATGTTTAAGATGATGAAATCTGGAGTCAAATCTTTGTTGTTAACGAACTGAAAACTTGCATATGATTTTAAACAATTTCTTCATATAAATTGAACTAGCTACCTATCATTGGTCAGGAGTAAAAATAAGTCCACAGTTTTCATCATGAATTATGGAGTTTGGATAAAGACAAAGAACATTCTAAATTGCCAAGTCTGCTCCAAACTTCAGGAAATCACTGCTCCAAGATGATCACTTAGATCTTTGCTCCTGTATAAGGCAACAGACAGTGATACTTTTTACAGTGAGTATACCAGATATTTTCTCCTGATATGTAGAATACTGAGGAAATCTCACACTAAATATTGGAGATATTACCGTAATCACTCATTTTACAAGAAAGAAAGATGATTGCAGTCGTATTTTTGTCATTTTATTGCTGTCATTCCTGGTATTAATTGCCAATTTAGGGGTTTATATTTTATTCAGACTTATCAGTAGGAATATGGGCATGGAGAATTTTCAATCAAGAGCTAGGAGTAACCCAAGAGCACTTTTGTTTTCTAAGTAAGATAACAGATCCTTCCAAAGATGACTTGTTTAAGATTAGATGGTAATGTATTACGAACCCAGGCCGCTGGCTTTGCAGCCCTGCTGCCTCTATGAGCTCTTGGCACCGACAATAATGCAGGACTGAAATGTGCTGAGAAGTTGCTCCCCGAGGTTTGCCTATCTATGCAGAAGTCTTCACAGTGCTTTCTCAATGCCTTCAGGTTTGCAGAGGGGTTCCTGAGGGCATAATCAACGTGTGCTTGTGTACATGGGACACACACACATGGGCCATGAAGTAATGAGACACTGTAATGAAAACTTTTGTTCCGAATAGTGCTGAACCATCACTAACCTGGCCTGTAGGCCTCCACAAGTAAAGAAAATTAAATGCAACATCAAATATCTGATGTGTGTTGGGAAAAAGAGTCAAAGATTGAAGAAGGGTGGAGGAAGGGCAGATGGTCAACTTCCTGGGCCTTTTTCAGTCCATGTCATTCCAGGAGCTGTGGTCGGGACTTGTTATCAGAGAGAGGTTGTCCTGCTCTTTTCTTTATCCTCTTATTCACATCTCCCACCTCTCAGGAAAGTTCCAGAAATTTCTGTCTCTAGTCTAGGGGAAGATGTAATACTTCTCTTCCTGAAAGGAAAATTTAAAAGAAAACACACACACACACACACACACAAATTGTGAGTAATCTTTTCTTGACCTTGTATTCTTGACCTTGTATTTTATTTCCTATTTTTTATAGGGATTAAGCTATGGAGATGGTTGACCAGTCTGTAAATTAAAAACAACCACAACAAAAAGCAAAAACAAAATCCCTAAGTCTTTGGTAAGCCCTCTCTCCCTCTTTGTACGTCCCTTGGAGTAAATCCCACTGGTTTTTGTCGTGGTCCTCAGGCACATTGTGGTTTGTGGCGCTCCTCTTCTGAAACACCACAGAACAACTAAAGCGAGGGTGGCCCTTGTCCCCTGGTCACCAAGGTTATCACAAGTCCATTTTCTTTTATTCCACTTTTCAGGGAAATTTATCACGCTGAAGCACATGTCTTCCCTTCCCAAGAGACTTGAAAGTATACATCTTTCTTCCAAAATTATAAAAATCTTAATTTGTAATAAAATCACATGAATGAGTTTTGGTAAGTTTTTGGCAGGATGTAGAAAATAATGGTTTCATTTAAACATGAATCACTAAAACACTGCTTTCTTAACACAATTAACTCAAAGCAGCCCTTATTGTTAGAATTAAGAGATTTCCCCCACAAAGCTCTCTGCCTGACGCAGACTTCCAGAGTGAAGGCCTAGGCACTAGAAGCACAAAACATCCCCGTAACAAATCAGCTTCTTTTCTTTAAAACACAGGGGGAAAAATGTGTTCCTTGTCTTTATCTTCCTGCAGAGATCTTCTCAGGTTTCCAGAGTCTCAGTAGACTGATGAAGCCATGCATCAGTAAATATACCAACGGTGAAAAAAAGGAGAAGTTGAGGAATGTGATTTCCCCTGAGGGAGATTTTTCAGTAACCAGGCGAGGAGAGCGGGAATGTGCCGAGAATGTGCTGTAAACTCCTGTTTTAAAGAGGCTCCCAGCAGGGCGTGTTTGGCCATGGGGAGCCCAGAGATTCATGGACAGTGTGAGTGTTTAAGGAAATATCAGTGGGAGCTTTGCTTGGCTGTGAAATCAATTCTTACACAATATTACCGCTGAGTCACAGAATGGAAAAATGATATTAATATTATTGTCAAATGATGTTTATTTTTAAACATAGGTAGACTTGACAATATTTAAAAATGCTAAAGAAAATTAAAACACTTTCCCCTCAGTGAAATTCAAGTTTAAAACACAACACGATTGGCAACCTGAAAAGTAACTTTTATTTCTCTTTTCCAAATAAAGGAAATGAAAAGACTTTACCTTTTCATTCTCTGTCCTCTGACACTGAGTCCTTCTTTCTGTTGCCAGTTAGTATTTGGTGATGAGCAAAGGTGAGCGCGGGTGTGTGGTCATCATTTTGCTGTCAAGGACACTGGGCAGCTCATTAGAGAAAACAAAGCTTATTGGAGAAGGGGGACAAGGAAGTTCATATGTTAAATACTTTTTCTTTTAGGATATGATGAGCTAATCGTAAAATATCAAGCTTTCACATGTTAATGCATTCCATGTTTCTCTTTAAGAAAACTTGTAATAGTTGTTGAATTTGATTCTCTCTTTCAAGTAGGAACCTGTGATCTTTGTGTGAGATGCCTTTCACATGGAATGATGTCCAAGGAGCAGAGTAAAGATCTAAGTCACTATTACCCCTGGAAGAAACACGAACACACGAAGTGAGATGGATTTTGAATGCTACTCTAGAAAATTACATTTTATTTATTTTTTTACTAGGTTAAATATACATGATACCTGACTTTTAAAAAAAGTGCACAGTGGGAAGTCTATTTCCCTTCAGTCTCCTGCCTTTAACCCCGTAGCTTTTCTCCTCAAAGACAATCATCTTTATATTTTATTTTGTTGTTCCAAAGATAGTCTTTTAGAGGATTCTTTTTAAAACATTCTTTTAACCTTTCTGATAACATCAGGTCAAACTTTTCCTACCAGGGAAAATTGTTTGGCTTCTTTTTGAAGAGAGGGAAGAGAATAAGCTCAAATTTTCTTTAGAAAGTGACTGTGCCTGATGACAACCCTGAAAGGTAGGCAGAGCCAACTTGATTTTCCAGATGAGGAAAATCGTGATTCTAGGAGGTTGCATGATTTTCCCAGCACAACAGGCTGTTACTGGTTGAGCCTGGGTCCCCTGGGTTCCCACCTAGGGGCTTAGAGCCCCCAGCACCACTCTCTTCATATAGCAGAGGTGCTCGACCAACACACAGGGCTTCTCTGGCACCTGCTGGATGGCTCCAGCTTGGGTGCACATTGGCTTTCCTGTTTTGAGATCATGCTCTAAAATAGCTCATAAGGAGCCAAAAAACTTCAATATTATACCAGGACTATCCAGAATTCCAACAAAGCTTTGGGTGCATGAACACAGATACACACAGGCCCATAATCCCTCATGACCTCCTCATGTCTCCCTGCCCAATTGTCATGGCAGTTTCATGGTCATCACAGTTCATAAAAACTCTCAGGAGGGGCTGGGCTCAGTTCTTTTATTCAGCCACAGTAAAACATATTAAGAAAGGAGGTGATTCAAGGCAGACTTGCTGGAAGAATGTTTTTTCATCACCACTGGCAGTTTATATTTGCAAACTTTGTGCTGTGCTCCCCACCTCCAAAACTGTACCCCATGTCAGTGTTGAGATGACACATCTGGCAGCAACAACCATGAGGGACCTGTGGTTGTCAAGTGCTCTCTCAGGTTCTAGTTGGATTTCCCTTGGTTGAGCACTTTCTCATTTGTGCGTTCTTGATTTGGTTATACATGGCCATTTCTTTCAGGCCCTTTGCAAATTTGGCCATGATGGACTTATAGCATTTATTTTAGAATCACTTTTAAAATAGGGATTATGAATAGTTTCTGAAGCATTACACAGGAGGACATGTTGCTCTCCGTTTGTATTGCCATTTCATGTTGGAGTGTCATTAATACATGGTTTGCTCTCCCCCACTCTCCAAGGCTAATAATTTTGACATTATTTTTAGTCCATGTACATAGTTCTGATAACAACCAAGGAGAGGAGGAGTATTCATTTAAAGGACATTCTTTCTGAGCATGGACTTATCATCCATCTGTGTTCACAAAGAATGCAGTGTACTGTTGTTTATCCCAGATCCTACAACACTGAAACATTCCTCATACCTCTGCAGGCACCTAAGAATCAAAGCCCATAAATATCAGTGAATATAGAATGCACTTTTTTCCCCTTGTTATATTCAAAGCACAGCAACATGCCTGACCAAGATTAGTATTTTTTAGGATTAGAATGAGTAGAGTTTAAATCACTTTGCAACTATATCAGAATTCATTGCAATACATTATTAACTATTTTCTTTTCTCACTCTTGTAATAAAGAATGTTCTTGACAGTAATATTCCTTATTTGCAATATTAAAAGAGAAATTACGTGTAGCACCTCACCCTACTTCCCACGCTACCCCTCCAGGAAACATGCCTGAAAATGAGGAGGAATTTGTCATAGAAACTTGGGACCACAAATGCACTGGTAGTTGAGGATGGGCAACTGAAGACACAGTTGCATACTTCTGTGGGAGTGGAGACTTAAGGGAGCGGCATAGACCATCTCACCGCTGCAGCAAGACTACTGACTGCAGCACACAAGCTCTCTGCACACAGGGCAAAGCATTTCCAAGGGTGTTCTGGTAGGATATTCACATCTGCTGTTATGGACTGAATGTTTGTGTCGTGCCTCCCTCCCCACTCATGTACCGAGGCCCTAACTTGGAATGCAAAGGTATTTGGAGGTGGGACCTTTGGGAGGTAGTCTTAGATGAGGGCATAAGGGTGGGGATCCCACGATGGGATTAGTGTCCTTATAAGAAGAGGAAGAGAGACCAGAGCTCTCTCTCTCTCTCTGCCTTGTGAGGACTCAGCGAGAAGATGGCCACCTACAAATCAGGAAGAAAACCCTCACTGGATAACTGAATCCGCAGGCACTCTACTGTTTAAGCCTGTGGTCCCCAACCTCCAGTCTGTGGCATGTTATGGGCTGGGCCCTGGGCTGCAGAGCTTGCCCCTTTCCCTCCCCATCCATGGAAAAATTGTCTTCCATGAAACTTAGAAAATGAGGGGGATGGTGGGGGGGGGCAGGGTACAGCAGGAAGTGAGTGGCTGTGAGCCAGTGAAGAAGCTACATCTGTATTTATAGTCACTCCCCATCACTGGCATCACAGCCTGAGCCCCGCCCCCCGTGGAAAAATTGTCTTCCATGAAACCGATCTTGGTGCCAAAAACCATTTGGGACCACTGGACCAGCTTATGGTGTTTTACTATGACAGCCCAAGTGACTAAGACACCTGTATACTCTAATGCTGCTCATTTACTGAAATTTTAACTTACCATTTTAGCCTTTTACTCAGTGTTGCTGTTTGCTTTGATCTGGGCCATTTCTATTTTTTTTTTTTTTTTTTTTTTGAGACAGAGTCTGGCTCTGTTGCCCAGGCTAGACTGCTGTGGTGTCAGCCTAGCTCACAGCAACCTCAAACTCCTGGGCTCATGTGATCCTCCTGCCTCAGCCTCCCAAGTAGCTGGGACTATAGGCATGAGCCACCAAACCTGGCTCATTTTTTCTATTTTTTAGTTGCCTGGCTAATTTTTTTTTCTATTTTTGGTAGAGATGGGGTCTTGCTTTTGCTCAGGCTGGTCTCCAACTCCTAAGCTCAAGCAATCCACCTGCCTCAGCCTCCCAGAGTGCTAGGATTACAGGCATGAGCCATCACGCTCGGCCTTTGGGCCATTTCTTGTTTGCAGCTTAGAGAGTCTCTCAGGTCAAAAGTGCTTTTGTTGTTCAGTAGAAGTAGTTACTCCTCCAACACCAAGTTCAAAGACTGATTGATGGTAGATTTTCCTAACTGGGGTGTTTAAATTTCCTTCTTACATTTCCCTGGTAGTAATTCATAACATTTAATCAATGACCCTGTCCTAAAATTAATTTCTTCTCCTTTGTGCTTCTCCACTGGAATCTTAGCCCTGTGAATGTTGAGACTTGTTCTCTTTTCCTTTCTGCATCTTCTGCAGCTAGCACAGTGCCCAGCCCCAACAGGTGCTGAATGAATGTTCAAATAAGGAACATTCTGGAGTGTGATGAGGGTCACTTGGTTAAAGCACCTGTAATTCATTGCTAACTTGGTCCCTGAAAAGAGCTAAGGAATGTCCACATAAAAACCTGTACATGGAAGTTTATAGCAGCTTTATTCATAATTGCCAAATCTTGGAAGAAATCAAGATGTCCTTCAGGAAATGAATAGGTCAGTAAACTGTGGTGCATTCAGACAATGGAATATTATTCTGCACAAGGGAGAAATGAGATGTTAAGCCATGAAAAGATATGGAGGAAATTTAAATGCATATTACTAGGTGAAAGAAGCGAATCGGAAAAGCTATATACTGTAAGTATGATTCTGACTATGTGCCATTCTGGAAAAGGCAAAGCTATCGGGATAGTAAAAAGGTCAGTGGTTGCCAGGGGTTAAAGGAGAGGGAGGGATGAAGAGGTGGAGTGCACAAGATATTTAGGGCAGTGAAACTACTCTGTATGATACTATAATGGTGAAAACATGTCTTACATTTGCCTAAACCCACAGAATGTACAAACCCCAAAAGGCAACCATAATGTAAACTATGGACTCTAGGTGACAATGTTGTGTCAATGCAGGTTCATCAGTTGGAATGAATGTACTACTCTGGAGGGAGACATTGATAATGGGTGAGGAGAGGAGGTTATGCATGTGTAGGGGAAGGGAGTATATGGGAAATCTCTGTTTTTCACTCAATTTTGCTGTGAACCTAAAAATGCTCTTAAAAACTAGTCTTGAAAAAAGACCCAAGTTATTCTTTGGATTATGTTTTTCCCAGGGCATCTTTTCCATCCCTTTCTCTATTCCTTGTCTAGATGCTGTCAAACTCATTTCCTTACTGTGCCTTAAACTGACCATTCTAAACTGATCAGAAACAAGAAGACTGAGCTAGAAAAAGGGACTCTCCAGAGCTTTGAAGGAGCTTATGGAAGGAATTGGGGAACTGCTTGGCCAGATCTGTAATCTCAAATAAATTATAATTTATACTCAGAAGAATCGTACTACAGACCCAGAAAATTATAATCTGTGACTATCCTCTGTTTAGGCAAGACTATAAAGCTAAGATCAGTGAATATATAGAGAGAGAAAAAAGGGAGAAAAGATTTCTCCAATAGGCAATCACAAGCCCTAAATAATTGCATTGCATTATGATGTAAATTTGCATGCATATACAGAGAAAACTGTGGGTGGAGTATATATAGATTTTCATAATGTATTTTATAATTCAATTTTCAGTGAAGTATCACAGTAATTTTCTCATTGAGGAAGGAGGATGATTAGTCACCACTGGGGAACCGACTTAAAAACAGGAAATGAAGGGTATGGTAAATAAACAACTTCTCTATGGGGAAATATAAAGGGAACAATGTTTAAGCTCTTGTTTTAACTAAATTCTTTATAAGTGATTTTTGGTCTAGGATAAAATGTGAAGCAAATGCCCCAAATTTGTGAATGACACAAAACTTTTTTTCGGTTGGGAGGCAAGCCATAAAAAGAGATAAATGCAGAAAGTTCATAAATCTGTATGAGTGGATATAAAAGTGGAAACTAGAATAGTTGAGAGGTAACAGCAAAAACTAATATTTACCTAGAACTTACCAGGTATAAGCTGCTGTTTGGATCACTTAACATTTATTATTTTACTTAGCCTCATAACCACCATATGAAATTAGTAGATTATCCTCATCTTATGAATGATGAAACTGACACAGTAAGAGGTTAACTTGCCCAAGATCACACACAAATAGTACATGGTGAAGCTGGATTTAAACTTAGAAAGGCAGGGGAGATTCTGCCTCAAGATGGCTGACTAGAGACATTGGACACTCACCCTCTCCAGAAAGAAGAACCAAAATTATGAATACTAACATCTTGAACAGAGCATCTAGGAGAGAACACTAGAGTCCAACAGAAAAGTCACACACAAAAAAAACCAAAAAACAAAAACACACCCAAGGCATAGAAGGAGAAGAAAATGAGTGCTAGCTCTGCCAAAGTCAGTTGGGAGCCCCAAAGAGCTCACTATTGCAGAGAAAGGGTAAGAGAGAACTTTAGTGGCCCATGTCCCCATTGTGGACTACTGCAATCTGAGCCACAGGAGAGCTCCTTTACTCACATGCACCCTGACACTAATGTGGGCAGTTATTTGGAGACCCTGTGAGGACATTACACCAGACAGGGATTTTGTGCTGGGTCACTCACACCTGCAAGACTTAAGCTGCTGTGGCAGGGCACCATTGTGAGAGCATAGCTGTCATGAGACTGCATCCTGCCCTGGGAACCACAGCCATCATATCTCCATATCCCAGAAGCCCCCACTGAGATTTCCCATTGTCTAACCAGAGGGCCACAGTGGCACAGCACTTGCTGAACCCAAAGGTCCCCAGTACTCTAGCCCACAGAGAATACTACTCCCCGGGGAACTGACTGTGCAGTACACCAAAAAGGCAGCCCCTAGGATAAAGGAAACCAAAGCATGTGGCTTCCAGAACCTAAGAGCTCCCTGTCTGGAGCTTTGTGAAGCGAACCCACCCACTGCACCCTCACAAACTCTATGCTTGGGCTCGCAAGTGGAGAGTGAGATCCCCTCCCCCTCTCCACAGTAGTTGCTGCCACTGAAAACCCAGGTGGGTGAGCCTGAGATACGACAGCTGGAGACAGTGATGCCTCCCCTACTGACAGAGTGGCCTCTGTACTTGGGCTTCCATGTAGAGAGTGGAACCTCTTTTCCCCCTCTGCCCAATGCTGCAGCTTCAGCTGCTGCTGCTGCTAAAGGCTGAGGCAAGCAAATCAGAAGGTAGCCTGTCTAGGGCTGTGAGTGCTGTCCATGCCCTCACTGGTGGCATGGCCTCTGTCCTTGAGCTTCTGTGCAAAGGGTGGAGTCTTTCTTCACCTCTATGTGACATGGCAGAGTGGGCAGAGGTGGCCTGTGGATGGCAATCCCGTGTCACAGCCATCACCAAAACCAGCAGGCACTGCTTGGAACCCAGAGGGTTTTCCCACCACTGCTACTGCCATCACTCGCACCACGCTGGCTGCCCTGGGACCTGGCAACCCACTTATCTGCCCAGGCCACTAACAATATCTGAGCTATCTACCTGGAGGCCCAAGAATTGGCCTGGCTGGTCCCACTAACACCAGTGCCAGCATTTGCAGATCTGGGGCCTAAGAATAGGCACATCCAACTCATTGCTGCCACCACTGGGGCCCAAAGACTGGCCCATCTGGCATCCCTATCCCTAGCAAAACTTCACCAAAATTTCCACTAACAACTGCATTCCAAACCACTATGGAAATCACAGATACCACTGACACTGTTTACAGATGAAGAAAGCATGTAGAGACTATACTACTATATGCACCCAGAATCAAAGCTAAAGGGCCCTACCCAACCAATACCACTGATACATTTTCAAAAAATTAGAAGAAGCTACTGTTACACCAGAAGTGCAGATATCAAGATAAGGACACAGGAATCATGAAAAATCAAGAAAATATGACACCTTCAAAGGAACACAATAATTCCCCAGCAACAGATCCCAATCAAAAATAAATTCACAGGGGTGGGGGGAGACCCACATCCTTGGGATATGGCAAGCATTGTCGGAGGGAAGGGAATACCTCTAACCCTTCTTAGGGAGAGGCAAAGAAATACAATGTAACAAAAATGTCAAAAAAATCCCTTTTATCGGGTGGTGGGCAGGTGGGGGGGGAGGGGAAGAGTGTATACTTACATAATGGATGTGACGCGCACCACCGGGGGTTGGACAAGCTTAAAGCTCTAGCACGGTGGGGGGAGGAGGGTTGGCAGGGGCAATATATGTAACCCTAACAATATCTGTACCCCCATAATATAATGAAATAAAAGAAAAAAAATAAATAAATTCACAAAATCCCAGAAAAAAGAATTCAAAATTATAATACTAAAGAAGCTCAGTGAGACATGAGAATTTCTGAAAAACAATATTAACAAATCAGAAAAACAATTCAGGATATGAACGAGAAATTTACCAAAGAGATAGATGTCATAAAAAAGAACCAAACAGAAAGAACAGAAGAACTTGAGTGAAATACAAAATACACTCTAAAGCTTCACAAATAGACTAGATCAAGCAGAAGAATCTTATAACTTGAACATAGGTCCTTTGAAATAACCCAGTTTAACAAAAATAAAAAAAAAAGAATAAAATGGAATGAACAAAGCCTTCATGATATATGGGACATAATAAGCAACTAAATGTAGGAATTATTGATATTTCCAAAGGTGAAGAGAGAACAAAAAGTTTTGAAAACCTATTTCATGAAATAATAGATAAAAACTGCCCAAGTCTAGAAGATTTAGACATCTAGATACAGGAGACCCAGTGATCTCCAAACAGATACAATGCAAAAAAAGGTCTCCATGGCACATTATAGTCTAATTGTCTAAAGTCAATGAGAAAAAAACAATTCTAAGAAGAGCAAGAGAAAATCATCCAGTCACCTATAAAGTAGTCCCCATCAGACTAACAGCAGACTTCTCAGCAGAAACCTTGTAGGCCAGGAGAGAATGGGATAATATATTCAAAGTGCTGAAAGAAAAAAATTGCCACCCAAAAGAATGCTATATCCGCAAAATTATCCTTCATAAATGAAGGAGAAATAAAGTCTTTCCTAGATAAGCAAATGCTGAGGGAATTTATCACCACCAGACTAGGCTTACAAGAAATGCTCCAAGGGAGTCCTAAACTTGGAAGTGAAAGAACAGTTACTATCATGAAAACACACAAAAATATAGAACTCACAGGTAAAGCAAGCACACAAATGAGGAAGAGAAAAGTCTCAAATGGTACTACCACAGAAAATCAACAAACCAGAAAGTCAAATGATAAGAGAAAGAAAGGAGCAAAGAATATACAAAACAACCAGAAAACTATTAACAATATGATAGAAACAAAACCTCACATGTCAATAATAACCTTGAATGTAAATGAACTAAAATTTCCACTTAAAAGATGTAGACTAGCTGAATGAATAAAAAAACGGGATCTGACTGTATGCTGCCTACAAGAAACACACTTTACCGTAAAGACACATATAAACTGAAAGTAAAAGGGATGGAAAAAAGTATTTCCATGCAAACTGAAATCAAAAGTGAACAGGAGTATCTATACTTATATCAGATAAGATAGACTTTAAGTCAAACACAGTAAAAAGAGACAAAGAAGGTCATTATATAAAGACAAAGGGATCAATCCAACAAGAGGATGTAACAATTCTAAATATATATGCATCCAACACTGGAGCATCTAGATTCATAAAATAAATATTACTAGATCTAAAAAAAGAGAGATTCAAATACAACAATAGTGAGGAGCTTCAACATCCCACTCTCAGCATTAGACAGATTATCCAGACAGAAAATCAACAAAGAAACATTGGCC
Organism: Cheirogaleus medius; assembly: GCA_008086735.1. Taxonomy (NCBI): domain Eukaryota; kingdom Metazoa; phylum Chordata; class Mammalia; order Primates; family Cheirogaleidae; genus Cheirogaleus; species Cheirogaleus medius. The sequence goes on from VBSM01000361.1 coordinate 85,213,022, forward strand.
TTAAACTGTACTTTAGATTAAATGGATCTAAAAGACAGTAAATTTTATCCAACAATGGCAGAATATATACTCTTTTCATCAGCACATGGAACATTCTCCAGGATTGACCATATGTTAGACCACAAAATAAGTGTCAAAAATTTAAAAAACTTTCAAAATCATATCAAGTGTATTCTCAGACCACAATGCATAAATCTAGAAATTAATACCAAGAGGAACTTTGGAAATTACATAAATATACAGAAATTAAACAACACACTCCTGAATGACCATTAGGCTAATGAAATTAAGATGGAAATCAAAATATTTCTTGAAATAAATGAAAATGGAAATACAACATACAAAATTCTGTGTGACACAGTAAAAGCAATGTAAAGAGGGATTTTATAGTGATAAACACATACATCAAGAAAACAGAAAGATTTCAAATAAAAAATCTAATGAAGCACCACAAGGAACTAGAAAAGCAAGATAAGCCAAAACCAAAATTAGTAGAAGAAAATGAATAATAAATATTAGAACTAAATAAAATAGAGAACAACAACAACAACAAAGCAAGGGATCAATGAAATGAAAAGTGGGTTCTTTGAAAATAAATTAAATTGGTAAACCAATAATTAGACTAAACAAGAAAAGAGAGTGAGAAGGCTTAATAAACAAATTCAGAAATGAGAAAGGAGACAGTAAACTGATACTGCAGAAATATAATTCAACAGATCACTAGAGAATATTATGAACAACTATATGCTAACAAACTGGAAAACCTAGAAAAAAAAAATTCCTGCAAACATACAATCTACCAAGATTGAATCAGGAAGAAATAGAAATTCTGAGCAGACCAATAATGAGTAGCAAGATTGAATCAGTAATAAAAAGTCTCCCGGAAAAGAAAAGCCCAAGACTGGATGGATTCATTGCTTAATTCTACCAAATGTATAAAGAAGAAATAATACCAATCTTCCTCAAACTATCCCAAAAAGCTGAAGAGGAGGTAATTCTCCCTAACTCATCCTATGAGGCCAGCATCACCCTGATACCAAAACTAGGCAAAGACCCAACAAAAAAAGAAAACTACAGGCCAATATCCCTGGTGAACATAGATGCAAATATTCTCAACAAAATGCTAGAAAACCCAGTCCAATAGCATAGAAAAAAGATAATACACCATAATCAAGTGGGATATATACCCAAGGATGGTTAAACATACACAAATGAGTAAATGTGATACATCACATCAAGAAAATGAAGGGAAAAATCCTATTAATATGATTGTCTCAATAGACGCAGAAAAAGCATTTGACAAAATTCAACACTCCTTTTTGATAAAAACTCTCAACAAACTAGACATAAGAGGATCATATCTCAAAATAATATGGCATTTTGACAAACCCACTATATATGACAAACCAACAGCTAACATCATACTAAATGAGGAAAAGTTGAAAGCCTTTCATCTAAGAATTAGAATAAGACAAGGATGCCCACTTTCACCACTCCTATTCAACACAGTACTGAAAATCCTAGCTAAAGCAATCGGGCAGGAAAAAGAAATAAAAGGCATGCAAATTGGAAAAGAGGACATCAATTGTTCCTGTTTGTAGATGACATGATCTTATATTTAGAAATATCAAAAGACTCCACCAAAAAACTTTTAGAATTGATAAACAAATTCAGTAAATTTGCAAGATACAAAACCAACATAGAAAAATCAGTAGCATGTCTATACATCAATAACAAAATAGCTGAAAAGGTAATCCCATTTATGATAGCTACAAAAAATAAAATGCATAGGAATAAATTTAACCAAAGAGGTGAAAGATCACTACAAACAAAACTACAAAATATTGATGAAAGAACTTGAAGAGGTCACAAGCAAATGGAAAGACATCCCATATTCATGGATTGGAAGAATTAATATTGTTACAAAGACCATACTGCCCAAAGCAATCTATGGATTCAATACAATCCTTATCAAAATATCAATGTCATTTTTTGCAAAAGTAGAAAAATCAATTCTAAGATTCATATGGAACCAAAAAGAGCCCAAATAGCAAAGCAATCCTGAGAAAAAAGAACAAAGCTGGAGACTTCACATTACCTGACTTCAAAACATATTATAAGGCTATAGTAACCCAAATGGCATGGTAGGTATAAAGATAGACATGTAGACCAATGGAACAGGATAGAGAACCCAGAAATAAATCCACATACGTACTGCCAACTGATCTTTGACAAAGCTGCCAAGAACATACATTGAGGAAAGGACATTCTCTTCAATAAATGCTGCTGGGAAAACTGGATAACCATTTGCAGAAGAATAAAACTGGACCTATATACAAAAGTCAACTCAAGATGGATTAAAGACTTAAATGTAATATCTGGAAGTATAAAAATACTAGAAAGAAATATAAAGAAAACTCTTTAGGACATTGATCTAGGTAAAGATTTTATGGCTAAGATCTGAAAAGCACAGACGACAAAAACAAAAATAATTTTAGTTCAATACTATTAAACTAAAAGCTTCTGCATAGCAAAAGAAGCAATTAACAGAGTGAAGAGACAGCCTGTTGAATGGGAGAAAATATTTTCAAATTACTTATCTTGCAGGGGATTAATATCCAGAATATGCAAGGAACACAAAAAACTCAATTGTAAGAAAACAGATGATCCAATTAAAAAATGGGCAAAGGATATGAATAGACATTTCTCAAAAGAAGACATACAAGTGGCCAACAGGTATATGAAAAAATGCTCAACATCAGTAATCATCAGGGAAATGCAAATCAAAACCACAATGAGATATCTCACTCCAGTTAGAATGACTATTATTAAGAAGACAACAAATAATAGATGCTGACTAGGATGTGGAGGAAAAAAAACACTTATAACACTGTTGGTAGGAAGTTAAATTAGTACAACCAATATGGAAAACAGTATGGAGACTTTTCACAACACTCAACATAGAACCACTGTGTAATTCAGTAATCTCACTACTGGGTATCTATTCAAAGGAAAATAAATCAGTATATCAAATGGATACCTGCAATAAACATGCGCTTGCATCTTTTCGTAGCACTATTTACAATAGCAAAGATATGGAATCAACCTAAGTGTCCATCAACAGATGAAAGGATAAAGAAAATGTGATGTATAGACACAATGGGATACCATTGGGCCATAAAAAGAATGAAATCATGTCATTTGCAGCAATCCAGGTGAAAGTGGAAGTCACCATGTTATATCTGGCAAAGTATATTTAGGATATGAAATGGAGATAGTGCTGAAGCTATTTAGTAATAAACCCATGGTATTATTATTCCATGAGTTAGTATGGGCAGAAGATATAATATCTTTTGCTGTGGTTAACAAATTATTGGAAATCATTGTAAACAATTGCTGAAGATAGAGATGGATCCAATGTACAAGAGTGATGCCAGGAAGGGTAGTCATAGGCCTTAGCCAGGCCAGTGTTGTTTTTTTTTTTAAAAAGAGAGAATGTATACGGAAATAGTGCAATGTGGTTTTGAAGTCAGACAGACCTGCGTTCAAATTCTAGCTCTATAGTTTACTGAGTAGTTACTTAATCCCTCTGAGCTGCAGTTTTATCACCTGCTAACTATAGATAATCATGCTTCCCTGGACACATAACTGACATTCCAAAAATGTTGGCTGTTATTATAATTAGGGTGACCCCGTGTGTGTCACCTGATGTGCTCAAAAAAGCTTTTCTCTTCCGTTAGGCTGAAGGATGTTGAGGGTTTCAATTTTATTTTACTCTGAGCTGCCATTCTCAGACTCAACTCTGAATTTATGTTCATATCTCCATATACACAGTGGGAAATTGCTGGGCTCTCCCTAGTTCTTCACAAAATGCATAGCTTTGTGGCAGCTTACATATTGTTTCTTGGTTACTTTTTCTTAATAGCTTACAATGATGCAGTTATCTATGGTATTTCTCTTTTGAATTTTTGTTTTGTTTTTGTTGCTTGGTTTGTTTTTGATGACCCTTTTATACCTGTAATGTGAAAAGAGAAGGGGTTTCTTTTTGCCATTTCTTATCTCTTAGATCGAAAACCTTTGAGTCCAGGTACCAAATATAAGGTAAGTAACAACAACTACATGACAGCAATTTTCAGATAAACCTTCTGCAATGGAAATGACAAGCAGAATAAACACAAAGTAGAATGTGTTTGTTATGACTCACATGTTGCCTAGAACTTCAGAGTCCCTGCCCATTTTGTTTAAGTCAGACATGTCAGGTGATCTGGCCGCAAGGACTAAGTATGACACTCATGTGCATTTTGCTAAAACAAGGTCAGCAGTCAGAGCCGGAGAGCCATACCCTGGTGAATTTAGCTGTGACAGTTGCCTAGAATATTATGATTTAGGTAATTATTTTCTAAATTTCAAGAATATTTCTCATTTCTGGGCAATGGCATTTAAAAAAATTATTATTTTTTTTAATTTGCCTCATAAATAGGTGACTCTTTTTCAGTAGCAACGGTGAGAAAAGGGGGAAGATTGACCTAAGAAAGAAACAGGAAGGGAAAAATCGTCCAGAACTTTGAAATTATGTATTTCTACTTCCATTATATTTTTAGTTTCAAAGAAATAGAGAAATAATTGGGGAGCACCAGCCAAAACCAATTTATAATGGAAAGCAAATATTTGATCAGAATCTGAGATTATGAGTATTGCTTTGTTATTTTTGTAAATGGACATCCAACCTTAAAGACATAACTTTGGAAAAATATATAAAATTGGAAACACATTTACAATAAAGCATGCTCACGCTGTCTTCTTTTTACTTTTCCCTCAGCTTTAAATTTTCTGGCTACAGTCACAAAAAGGAACGAAAGGTCAACAAAGAACAACATAGTCTTGTTTAATCTTTAAAACTTTGTTAGGCACTTTAGATGGCATCTACCTGGAGCTTTGGCCCCTCGGACATGGACTCCTTCAAACGCTTGCTTCTGCAAAACTCTCAACAGTGGTTCCTGAGGTGGAAACCACTCAGAAATTCAATTAACATCCATGTCTGCTTTAGATTAAAAAAAAAAAAAGATAATTTTGATCAACCAGGTAAATAAATCATGGAGAATTTTAGCTACAAATTAAAATGAACTTGGAGTGAGACATGATTGGAACTGAAATGTCTATATTAAAGTCATGAACCTTCAGACAGCTAACTTCATGTGACTGTTCCCTCTGTGTTACCCAATACATACAGTTTCCCCCCTTATTCTTCACAATCATCAATGAAATTGCAAATGTCACCCCTCTGTATTCTTTTCTTTGCATTCATTTGTCTTTTTAAGGCTGATTTCACAGCATGTTTAGTGTGAGAAAGAGGGGAAATATGGATTAGAAAAATAAGGGCTCTTCGTTCAGAGGTCATTATGGGTGAAACCTCTGCAAATTGAGGCAAAATTGCCTGAGCATTTGTCTTAAAAATGTTTATATTTATTTAAAAAAATTAACCTTGATTTTAAAGAAGATAAGGTTGTTAATGTGTACTCCAGCTATGAAGGAAGGCTCCAGAATGGCCCCTGGCTGTTGCCCTCAGCGAGGGCACCTACTTTGGGATGGTATGCTGATCCCTGCAACCTGAGTCCAAATTCCAGCTTCCTTGCTCAACTTGCACAACACACGGGAGCTGGCTGTAGAGGCTATTTTAAGTTTTTTCTTCTTGTTTTGTTTTGCTTTGTTTTTAACCACCTAATGAAAGAATTCTGGATACAGATTAACTTCTCACCTGCTCCATCCTCTCCCCTCCTGTTTAAACTACCAGGGACTAAGCACCATAGTGCTTTAATGGATTTCCAATTTTGATGGTAAAATCCTTGTTTTTCTTACAAAAAAGGATTTTCTCTGCTTCTGACAAAACTCTAATCTTGCCCTTCTGACTCTGGATTCCCTGCATCTCTTCCTTCCATGCTTCAGGAAGAAACAATTGAACAACCCTGCCATGTTTCTCCTGAAAGTAGCAAAAACAGTGGCTTCAAGAGCCCTTATGCTGAATCATGGCATAGATGTTTTTTCTATACCACCCAGAATATTTTGAATGAAAAGCAGGAAGCCTGATTCTAAGCTGCTATTGAACTAAGTGCTGGAAAGAAAGAAGTGTGGAAGAAGGAAAGAGGGTTGAAAGAAAACAACCTTTTCTGAGTAAAAAAAAGTTTAGTCTTTCTTCCAGTGTATGGTCTAAAAATGTGGACTCATTGGAATGAATTTGAGGGTTAGGTTACAATTTGCTCATAGCAGATTTTGCAATTAAACTCATCGAATCGACTCTTTTAACCTGTTCAGTGACATATACATGGGATTAAACAGGATGAAATTCTGTAGCTTCTCAACCCACTCCCCCAGCCCCTCATCCATTAAAGTCATTGCTCCTTGATTTCTTTTCTTTTCTTTTTTTTTGTAAAGGGCCCTGCAACACATTTGCCTTTAAGCGCTTGGGCAGCAGTGGGAGCCGTGCTCATTGCCCTTAGGTGCACTGGGCTAGGCCAGGCAGCTGGTGTGTTCAGGGAAAGCCACATTCCAGTGAGTGTAGGGCCCACACCCAGGCCACACCTTCAGAGTCATGTCAACCTGGAGGGAGACAGAGATAAGGTGCGCTGAAGGGAAGAAAGACTCTTCTCTCTCCGACTCCCATCTCCTTCCTCAGGTGGAAAGTGGACTTGACCTGCTCCTCTCTCCTTTAGGACTCAGTAAAGGGTTAAGAGCCATTTCTTCCTAGAAGGGCTTCCTGACACCCACCCCTATCCAGCTCTGACCTCCTGACTTCCCTTCTTGATGGGCTGCTTTTTAACCTCTTCCTCTGTAGTAGGCTAGTACTCTTTTAATACTGCTTTCTCATCAGTCTCTCTCTAGACTGGGGAGTCCTCCTAGACACAGAACTCCAGGAGTTTTGGAATATCTTTGTAGCCTCATGTCTGGCACTTGGTAGATGCACGATTGTTAATTGACTGAGCAAACAAACTGGGAACCCGCAAAGCTATTCTGACTTCCTGACTGCCCTAGTAAGCTACATTTATGCTGCACCAGATAGGCTGAGCCCAACACTTCTTAAAATAGGAGATATTTTGAAAAAGGAAGGGGGCGGGGAGAGGAAATCAGTGATAGAAGTGGTCTCCTGGTCAACAAAAGTAAGAGCCTTTGAAAGGATCAACAAATAAAAGCAAGCTGAGGATGTCTGTTTTGCTGCAGATCAGCTATTCTAAATCCAGATTCAGTGCTACCTTGCTGTATGGTGTGGGGCAATCAAAAATCCAGTTGTGTCAGTTTCCGCATGAATTTTTTTCTCTTCCAGTTCCGTGGTACAGTGGAAGCCATGAAAATGTTAGTATGATCTATCCCAGTCATCTTGAAAGTTTTTAACTGTGCATCCTAAAAGTAAAAAATATATCAGCCCACATCTTCTCTTTCTACATAGCTATCAACTATATGCATGCACTACCGTGCTAATGTATCATATCCATTATAAAATGTTATACATAAAAATTAAAATATGATGATATAAAAATATAAATAAAAATTCCAGGATTTTCTTCCCAAGCCAGAACAGATCATTGTTGCACCCTGTGTGGGTGGCACACCCTCGTTTGGAGGCCACTGCATGACTTCTCCCACCTATGACTTAATGATTGGGACAAAATCAGATGTCTTCTCTTTGAACTCTTACTAGGGGTGAGGGGGGTAGTGACATGACTGTGGGCTACTCATTATGCTGCGCTTCGTCTCAGTTTGCCTTTTCTGATGATGTAGCCTTGTTTATCTCACAGAAATGCAGAGATTAATCTCATACACCTGAATCTAAGAGTGAGGTCATTGCTTTGGCATATTGTATATTAATTCCTTCTAACCTTTTCTGTTTTCTGAGAAAATTCTATTATTTCATTAAATCACATTGATCTTTTTATTAAGTGGGGGTAATATTGCCACCTTCATCTTTGAATTGTGGAACTTTAGTTGTAGGAAGGGTTCTAGAGGGGACTGTAGTCTAGTTTTTACCCATGACAAGAGAAAACTAGTCCATACAGAAGAAAGCAGGTTCCTTGATGTGGCCGATAATCCCCATTGCCTGCAAGATTGATCTCCCCTCCTTGCCTCTTTATGTTTACCCTCCTCTGAGTGTGCACAGGCTTGAAGGCAGGCTGGGCTTCCTCTTCAGCAGGAGGGAGAGTGTCTTGCTTAGGTAAGTCAATTACAGAGATTCCATCCATGCGCCTTGCTAAGTGATTGGGTTTATGCTTAGGTATGTGACATGGGCTGACCAAGTTTCTTAGACAGTTCTTTGTTTTCACTTCAAAAAAGGAACACAATTTGTGAACATTCCCTTCCTACCTCTGTACCTCAGCATCTCCATGTGACATGGACACTTCTATAGCCACGTGAGGGCCATGGAGGAAGGTGGTCTACAAGGACAATCCAGCCCTGAGGCATGGCAGGATAGAAAGATGGTCACAAAGTCCTGGAACTGCCAACCTGGAACTTAATCACCCTGGAACTTCCATAAATCTGGCCTTCCTGCTATGGAAACTAATAAATGCACTCATTGTTCAAACCACATTTAGTTGCATTTTCTGTAATTTGTAGCTAAACACATCTTAACTGATACACTTATCCAAGGGGGCTAGAGGTGGCAGAAATGGAACAAGAATTCAGAACTTTAAAATAGCAAGTACTGTACTGCTTGTTTTTGTTTACAAATGATGGCTGAAAAGAATTCATTTACCCTGCTCAGTAAGGGCAATTGGTTCCTTTCACTTTGGTACATTTAGTCCCTGTATAGCTAGAAGGCTCTGAAAGAGTAAAATTATTGTATTTTATAGGAATGTTCTGCTTCCATCGAGTGTTTGACTCTCATGACATCTTGATGGTCTTCTCCTGGGAATACTTACTTTTTCATATTAAGCCTCTCATCCAGGGATATCCAGTTACACTATAAATTTTATCTATTGGCAAATATAACTTGCCTACAGAGGCCTGGGCCAACAATCCCTCAGTGAATTAGTGGTGAAACGCCTGTGTGTGGGATCAGGGCAGTTGTATGTTCAAACCAACACACCCTTTGAGGCCAGCCCAAGCTGACTTTGCTGCCGCCGATTAGCTGGGACACCCAGAAATAACCGGGGCTCTTCTAAAGGCAACGAGTGGTTTCAGATCACCCATAGACACCCATAGTAAATGGAAAAGCTTTTGTCAACATCTTTAATGGTTTCAGTTGGTAAATTATTAACAGAATATATGTGGAGTCCTCAGCGTTTCAAATACATTTGCTTTCTGAACGAGAACATTGGAGAACAGTCTCTCCTGCCAATTTCTAAGCTGCAGGTGCCCACTTCCTGCCCCTCCTCCCTCCAGATTGCGAGAGGAGCCTCCCTCTGTTTCGGAAGGGGGCTTCTCCCTGTGCTGCTGGGGACTCTTAGCTTCCTGTGCGCGCTTACCTTTATCCATGCCCTGCCGTGGGAATCGCTTCTTTCCCTTAGATTCTTCCTCTCCCAACATGTAGGGGAAAGATCACAATTTGAAAAAAATTTTAAAAACCCCTAGATTCTAGTAAATGCTCTGCCACTTACTAACTTATTAACCTTGAGTAAATCACTTAACTTCTGTCAGTCTCAATCTTCACTTGTCCATCGGGGGTAGTCACACTGTTTGTGTTATCTACGTCTTGGAAGTGTCAAAATCAAGAGATATAATCCTCGTGGATAGACTGAGAGCCTTACTCTTCCTACTATGGATATTGTTTATGTTGATATTTTTTCTTCACAGGAGGTTGACAACATGTCCATTCAAACGTTCCAATTCTCACTGACTTAGTAGGTGGGCAGAGCAAGTCCACACGCCAGTGGGTGGAAGGCCCCGTAGGACACATTTGCTGGACAATGCAGTGGGGTTGTATTCGCACTAACACACATTGAGGAGTGGGACCTGTTAGTATTTTTCATAGCAACATTTCTTGGCTTAGACCTGGCACACTGGGCAATGCCCACCTGTTGGGAACATTCACTTATTCAAGGGAGAAAGGAGAAGGCGCAGGAGGATAGTGACAGGGTGGGTGGGAGGGACAGGTTGTACTTTCATCAAGATACTTTTGACATGCACATTGTTCTAATTCCAACTGTGGGATGGGAGACACTGTCCCGAATCAGAAGGCAATAAAATGTATAGGCCGTTACTGTCACTAACTTGATGATCCTGGACAAAACATGTAGTAGCTTCCCTAGATTTTCCTCATTAATTAAAAGCAAATGGCAATGGTACCTCCTTTATTGTGTTGCTGTGAGTATTAAATGAGAACACACAAAGTAACCAGCATATGATGACGGTACTGTGTGTGTGCATGAGTGCACAAGTGTTTGTGCACAGTATTGTTACCCAGGTATGGATTCACTGAGGAGCCACACATTCTACTAGTCACTTACTAATACTGATCACATATAAAGCATAATACCAGGTTGCCAGGTGATGAGCTCTCAAGGTGGTTGGAATCTAGACGAGACCCCCTTAACTCACAATATGTAGTGTGGCCTGCTCTTTCGCTTTGTAAAGAGTTACCTGTTGATCAGCAATGGTGTGCTAAGGCATCAAGAAAGGTTATGTAGAAAGGGGAGACCATGCAAGATACCTGACCTGCAGATCATTCTAGTTATGGATGTAGGATAAAACACGTGTGCCAAGAAAACAAATCTTTATGGAAGAAGAAAGCTGCATGTTTTAAGAAAGAACATAAAAACCCAGCATAATATAGATAGAAAATGGGTGACATGCCCCGTTGTTGACAAAGGTGGGATTGTTGTGAGACTTGTGTGTATGAAGAGCAACGTTTGGAAAACCTGAAATCACGATTTGACTGTGCTTCACCTAAAGCAACAGAGGCCCATCAGCCCTGGGGAGCAGGTGGTATGCTGCAGTGTTTCCTGTTTGCCGTTCAGGCTGCCCATAGTATAATATTTTGATCTTGCTCCCTCAAAGCTGTGATGATGTGTACAATGATTTTTTAAAATCCTCTTGTCCATTTTCCTTTTCATTTATGGATCGTGTGTCTCCATTTATTCCTCCTCAGCTTGACTCTTGGTGTAAGTTAAACAATTTCCTCCCTCAGTTGCTGACAATTCTTTCTTACCTTGCAAAACATTTAGAATGTTCTGGAGAATGATCCCTGGATGTGCCCTGCTTCTTGCTAAGTGTTGGGGCAAGCAAAACTCTGATAGGTGAGTTGACTGCATCTGTAAGTTAGAATTAGAATGGGAGTTGGCCGGGTGTGGTAGCTTGTGCCTGTAATCCTAGCACTCCGGGAGGCCATAGCAGGAGATTCACTTGAGGTCAGGGGTTCAAGACCAGCTTGAGTAAGAGTGAGACCCCATCTCTACTAAAAACAGAAAAATTAGCCAGGCAACAAAAAATATTAGAAAAAACTACCTGGGTATGGTGGTGCCTGCTTGTAGTCCCAGCTACTCGGGAGGCTGAGGCAGAAGGATTGCTTGAGCCCAGGAGTTTGAGGTTGCTGTGAGCTAGGCTGATGTGCCACGGCCCTCTGGCCCAGGCAACAGAGCGAGACTCTGTCTCAAAAAAAAAAAAAAAAAAAAAAAAAAAAAAAAGAAAAAGAAAAGAATTAGAATGGGAGAAAATATAAATGTGGGTACTAATAAAAATGGTGTCAACCTGGGAAAATGAGGTTAACTCATAGCTATCTAAGGTTTTTGTGTACTCATAAACACAAACGATAGAAACAAAGACAGCGAACTGCTTCTAGTCAGAACACCTGGCAAGTCTTTAGGAAGGTGAAGAGGAAAAGACCATGAGGGTGGCTGGAGGGGAGCTCCCACCAGCTTGAGCTCTTTGGGAGCAGGAGCTGGGTCTCTTATTCCTCTGAACTAGTGCAGCGCCGGCACATTGGAAATGTTCACTTAGAGCTTCGTGTGCGTGAATAAATGAACAAACTCCAGAAAGGTTTCATAGATAAGAAGTAGTTTCAAGCAGAGCCATGGTCTGAGGTTTCACTTCCAGGCTTAGCAGAGAATCACTGGAGCTCTCTGTTGCCCCTGGACTGATCACACGTTTTGGTAATTTGGTGTTTCCTTTGGAACAAAAATTGCTGTTGGAGCCCTGAGATCAGTAAGTCCCAGTGCAGCTTTTCCTGGAGAAATACTATTGGTGGTGGCAGGGTCTTTTTGCTCCTAGAGTTTTCTTTTCTCAAAGTCCTTGCCACTAACATTGGACTTAATTTTAGAATTTCAACATTTTAACTTAATTTAATTAATTAATTTATTTATTTTTGCCCAGGCTAGAGCGCTGTGATGTCAGCCTAGCTCACGGCAACCTCAAACTCCTGGGCTCAAGCAATCCTCCTGCCTCAGCCTCCCCAGTAGCTGGGACTACAGGCATGTGCCACCATGCCCGGCTAATTTTTTCTATATATATTTTTAGTTGGCCAATTAATTTCTTTCTATTTTTAGTAGAGATGGGGTCTCGCTCTTGCTCAGGCTGGTCTTGAACACCTGAGCTCAAACGATCTGCCCGCCTCGGCCTCCCAGAGTGCTAGGATTACAGGCGTGAGCCACCGCGCCCGGCCTAACATTTTAATTTTATATATAAATTACAGAATTTAACATGTGAGTATTCAAAATCCATACTATTTACTTTCTAAGTAACATATGCATCTTTCTCATAGGAATAAACAGAAAAAAGTATTATGTAGAAGAAAATCCAGATTGTAACTCTGTCTTAATAATGTTCTTAGATCTATCATTATTTTGAAGAAAAAAAGAAAGATCTATTTGTCTCACTGCCTAAGGATAAATAGGTGGAGGATCCAGGCACTTTCTTTGACAACAAAGGAATTACATTTTGTGTAATTCAACCATTTTTCTCTTGCTTCTCTTTCTACCAACCAAAGAACAAAACAAAACAAAACAAAACAAAAATTTAAAAAAGAAAGCAACAACTCCGGCAATAGCAGCAACAGCAACAAAAACAATAAAGAAGAGGACTTAGGTGGAATGGTGTAATAAATTAGATCAGCAAATGAGATTTTGGAATTTCATGTGGCTTATATAATTCTGGGAAAGAGAAGTTTTATATATTGCTACTAAAGGAAAGTGGGAGATAGAAGAAAACAAGAAGAAAAGAGAAAAAGGAAAAGGGAAGAAAAAGCTCTATCTCATGTTCTGGGTTTCTTAGCAAGACACTATTAGCATCTGGGGTAAGGTGGTTAGCCAGGTTTTATAAATACGAGGAAGTATTCTGATAGGGACCCAAACGTGGGTTGGACTCTGTTGATTAATTGTACATTTTATTTCCCCTTCCAAAATTCCTAATGTTTGAAACTTTTTTTGAAAGAGGATTTCTTCCTGTTATGGTTTATAAATGTCTCCAAGTGTGGGTGTATGGCAAACCATTCCAAATTTACCCTCAGAGAAGTTTTCTTTACTTTTGACTGTTCCGGTTTTCCATTTGACTTTCGCATGAGAATCCTCTGCTCACTCTGCCCTTCTGTCTTTAGATTCACTCTCTTGGGCAGACTAATTAATTCTCATGGCTTCAGCTGCTGTGGATGCCCTAGTTTTTACACCCATCACTGACTTTTCAGCTATTCTTCAGCCTGATGTCTTATGTAAGGGTGGGAAATCTGCATTTAGATCTATTTTCCTCACCTAAGAGAAATATGATAAAAATCAAACTCATCTATTTCTCTTTAGCAATATCATTTATTGAGTTTTCTATTTTCACAAATATTTGAGTGCCTATTATATACCTATTATGCTAAATCCTAGTGATATGATTGTAACCAAACAGGGAGAGTCCCCGATCTCATGAAACTTTATAGCCTATGGATAGAAAAGTATTAGATAAATAATCACACAAATCTATAACAACTAATAGAGATAATGGCCATGGGAAAAACCACAGATTCCTATAAGTGTATAATTTAAAGACCTCACTTAGCCTGATCAGTCAAAAATGACTTTCTAGATTACGTTTCCTTTAACTCCCCGACCCACACAACCACTAAGACCTATTGGCTGTACCCCATTTTTACAGGGTGGAGGTTCTTCATTTCTGATGTCTGGGTTACTCTAATGAGATCTGTGCTGGACTCTGTCCATTGTAGACCATCAGCACATGGCTGTCGTGTTAATATTCTTAAATGTTCATCTTAATTACATCACTCCCCAACTTAATCTTCAGTGGCCCCCAATGGTCCATTGACTCAGCTTCAGCCAAAGGACTTTGCCTAAATGCGTTTGTTGTGCTAGTGGAGTCTATATCACCACCTCCTTTTCAGCTCTGCACATGCCATTCTCCACACCACATTCTCTCTTCTGTATCGTGCACCTTCTCTATTTCAGTGATTTTCAAACCATAAACATTTGCAGAGGTGGGGATGACAGGGAAAGAATAGGAAAGTGGTGAGGGATGAGAGGTGGGTTCTTGCAGTGGATTTCCGTGTAAGATTTCGTTTGAAGAAAGGGGTCCAAGGCAAACACTTGAAAATCTATGTATCATTGAGGCTCCTAATTAAGAGTCATCTTCCCTCATCACTCCCTCCCCCCTATATTGACTTTTCTGCTCTGCCTTCTGTCCCTAGTGTGGTGTAACTGTACTCCTAGATGAGATGCGCTTGTTTAGCTTTTGCCTTGTATTATACTCTCAATATGTTTGCCTCCTTGAGCCTTGCTTTTTACTTCTTTTGCTTTACTGCTGCATAAATGAATCAACAAATTGATGAATACATGAATACTCTGTGGTTTTTTTCAACTACTGAAAAATCTGTGTTTCTGAAATTATGTTTTTAAGGTACCCTTCTCCATTTTCAGCAATGACATGCATATGAATAATCAATATATCAAAAGTAACATTCTGTTTGGGTTTCTCTGCCCTATGAGGGTGAGTCCACATAGATGGCAGAAAAATAAAGGAAAATATTGGGGAGGAGTGATGAGAATGTTCTCTCAGGACCCCTTATTCATGGAGATTCACCTCCTGCCCAGTTCTGCCCTCTTCCATGCCCCCAAGGTTTATCTTTGCTAATGTTGTCTTTCAGCTCTTTTAGGGTAGAATGGAAATCTCTTTTAGGACCAAAGTGTACTTTGTTAAGGTGGAATGATGTGAGTTTAATTGGTTCACAAATATTGTTAGTATTGTACTTATTATTCAAGCCTGTTCCTGAATTATAACAGGACACTGATTTATCCGAAATTCCCAACTGGGAACAAAGAACAAAGAAAACAAGTCCCTTCAGTGGTTTCTCTACTGAGCCCAAAAAACCACATCTGATAAGCTATGTAATTTGCTATAGCAATTTGTGCCAAAAATAAAGGCACACTTCTGCAGAGTCGAACATTTCTAAGAAAAACCTAACTCCACCCCATGCTAATCCAGCGCCTTTTCTTTCTTTTTCAAACTTGATGTTTATGGACAGAAAATATCAGGCTGCATCTTAGGTCCCATCCCATTGACATCCCTTAGCCAAATGGCTAGGTCCCCTAGTCACCCTAAGCATCTCTCACTGCCACACAGCAACCTGAAGGGTGAGCAAAGGCAACAGCAGTGGTCTGTTTTACACCTCAATAACATGATGTCTTTAACAGCACAGCAGATTCTTGGCTGATGGCCCTGGGTAAAGGAAGAGAGGCACAGAATCTTCGAAGTCATCAATTTTAATGAGCACCACAAGTATTCCAGTAAACTAGATCCCTTTATTTTTGTTTGTTTGACAAGGAAACTCGATACATCCAAAGACATTTATTCCTTTTTAGTTCAGCACCAGGACAGGAACTCGCTTTTTCACCACCAATATCAGACCCCCAATAGTGATAAAAATTCCTGTGCAGTCTTTTGGAGGGGAAGAATAAAAGAGGCTACAAGAAAAAAAAACAAAAACAAAAGAACAAAACCAAGCAAATATAAACTTTTGAAAAATTTCAGGCTTTCTTTGGCTCCGAGGTTAAGCATGAATTGTTAGAGTTCCCTTTCAAAGTTGGAGTTTGCCAAGGTATCTGATAGCTTGGATAGTTTTGTAGAAGTTACAGGAGAAATAAGAAATTTCATCTGCATTTTCAAAGACAAGGAGTACTCAGTGGGGAGTGTGTGTGTGTGTGTGTGTGTGTATCTGTATCTATGTATGCAAGAAGTGGGGAGGGAGGGAGACTGACAGATAAATAGAGACAGAAGCAGATGAAAATCCTACTACTTTATAACTTAATTGAGGTATTTGGAAGGAATATTTCTGAACTATCTGAGAAGGTCATACGAGAGGTAGTAAGTAATTTCCAAGGTTTGTCGTGAGATAAACAAAGAAGTAAGTTGCTTGAGATGTTTGTGTATCAGAGAAAAACAACAACCCAGCCTTTGCTTCTAATCTTTTCCATCTTTGTGCAACTCACTGAACTCTTATTCCAGATCTGAAGGCAGTAGGCAGGCATTTATTTTAACTCCTTAAGTAAACTCAAGTTCTTGAGTCATTCAAGTTGAAAGTCCCAGTACTATTCACTAAATACCTTTCTCATTGGTGAGAGTTTCATAGCACAGGGCAAGCTGTGCCATCTCTTATGAATTTTTCAATCAAAAGAAATTTCTCTTTCTTTTTCTTGTTAAAAAATTCTTTTAATGGAGACAAGAAAAAAAGAAACAACCCAGAAAAAAAAATTACGCAAATGGCAAGGTAGTGACAAGGCATCTATCAAACTGGTTCTGGAAATTCCAATTTTTAAAGTGCTATAAAAATATCATTATTAATGATGATTGACTGGGTTTTCAGAGCCAAGATATTTCAAGGCTGCTAAGTTAGAGTTGAGTGCAAAAGCGGGGGTGCTAAAATGGCTTCAGGGTTCCCTCACTTTGTTTCTTCATTGATTTTTAAGTAACATGTGAGCACTATCAAATTGATGGTTTTTGTTTTGAATTAGTCTGGCCTCTGTCATGAAGGCCCTTCCATCTTCTCCTGACTGTCAGTGTCTAATTTGTCTTCATCAATTCCCCAGCAGGAAGATTTGGAGCTTATTACTCTTTGTTTCACAGTTTTATCTTTTACAGGAAATTGGGACGCAGATAAAAATCAAGAGGAATCTATCCAAGCTTTTAGTCGAACCACCCAATGGGAGAAGGTACACCTCCACTTCTGGACCTGAATGAACAGAAACTCCTGGACTTCAGCAGCTGTAGTAGGTGAGACAGTTGGGACTATAATCTAGTATTCCCTTGAGTTATATTTTGTTGACCGTTTTGTTTTTGTTTCTTTCAGATTCCTAAAATATATTAGGTCTTGGTGTGTGTAAATGTCATACTCTGTATGTAATGTCTTTATGAACCTAGACGTGCTCTCCCTTTTAGAGATGGGAAAACGAAGGCTGAAGAAAAAACATGCACAGTTTGGGCAATAACCATCTTAGATTTCAGTATGATCAACTCTTACCGTGAAAGTCTTATATTTTGCTCTATTTTCAGTGACTGCCAAGACTGGGAAAAATGACAAGTATTTTTTTTTTTTAAAGTGTAACTAAATTGTGCTTGGAAAATTTCACAAAAATATTGTTTGGGTAAGGCCTAAGGCCCAAGGCCCAGGTTAGAGGACTTCTTTAAGGACACAGAAAAAAGAAAACCCATCGACACCAACAAAACCTATCATTTGCTGAGCAAAAATCTCTTTTCTACTCCCTGCAGCTCCTTAACTCTCAACTTTCTGCTTCTAACAGCTAGCATTGCTGCATCCTCTCTGAAGACTCATTCTTGGAGTCCTGGGGGAAGTCACCAGTTTGTCCTTTCAATAGCTTGCCAAAAATGGAAAAAGGAAGAGTTTAAGCAACTGTCAACCAGGAAACTGTTTGCTTGTTTATTTAAAAAAAAAGAAGACTTAACAACCTAGCCAAGAAATTTTGTCTAAGTTACAGACTGTCATTCTTTATAATCACTCTTCTTTCTTTTTCTTTCTGAATCCTGCATTTTCACTGAGGATAGATAATCTTTGGCATTATCCTCATTGGCTCTGCTCAGCTCTTAGTCCCTTGGGGTCCTGCTGACTCTATAAACTTTCAACTCCTAAATCCAATGCTGGCTCACCCAGGAAAGAAAAAAGCACACTGAACAATAAAATTCAAGCTGTAGCTTCCGTTGTGACTCAAGAACAGAAAATGTTTTAATGGCCAACAGCACATAAAGTGCCATTAATCACCAAGAATTTATTATTTCCCAGTGGGGGCCCCAAACAAAACATCATGTTGCTCAACTTCTTTGCTATCCAGAGTTTGAGAAGCTTTTTGAAGGTAATTATCTGGTTGAATCTTCACCTAGATTGAGCATTTTGAAAATTTTTTCATAAAATTAAATATGCCAAAAAGGAGAAAGTAAAACTTTTTCTTCCTTTCTTTTCTTTTCGTTCCTCCCTCTTGTCTCCCTTTCCTTAGCAACTCTTTTGCTGTGTCAGCTCGTCTCTGCATGGTCAGTTTGCTGCAATCTATGGAAAACACTTTCTTCAGGAATTTGAAGCCTGTGTGAAGTCCTTTTATTATTTTGCTGGGTGCAGGCTATAGATTTTTGTTCTGAGAATCCTTAAAAGCTTATGTTATAGCCCAAATTTCTATTCTTGGAGATGCATGGATAAATTAGACCATTTGGGGAAGGACCTTTGCAGTCACATTGCCAGCAACACTTTGCTGATGGATCCCAAAACATTAGTATAATTGGGGTGTTTACACAATAAGTTGGTAGGATGTTTTCTCTTTTTTTCCCCTGATGTTCTTAATACAGTATACTAATACAGTATATTAATACAGTATAAGTGGCTGACAGAATATTATAAATTCATTTGTTTGCAATTCTAGAAATAAATAGAATAATTGATTTGGAGGACCCAAGTAAATATTTATGATAACAAACTCAACAGACTCACATTCTTCATTTCATGTGGAAGAGAGCTCCATTTTCCTTCATGTACAGAAATCACTTCAAAAGCTTGTGTTAAGCAACAAGAGCCCCAAATTCACTGTCTGGTATTGGGGGACATACTTCTTGAGCTAGCTTCACTGGAATTTAATCAGAGTATTTAGGATGTACATAAGAATTTAAACAATTATTCTTCTTTTTCTATATTGGGATTAATAGCTTTAACAGGACACTGCTGTGCTGCTTTCAGATGGGGAAGTAATGGTGAAGAGAACTACATTTGTTGAAAGCCACCTGTGTGCCAGGCTCCCTATACATTCTCCCCACAGTCCTGTGGCATGGGCATCATTATACCCATTTCATAGATGAAGAAACAAAGGCTCAGAGGGGTCACGTGACCCAGCCAATGTCAAAAATATAGTAAGTAGCAGCTCTAGGAAGGTCTATATCAGTGGTCTCCAACCTTTTTGGCACCAGGGACTGGTTTCATGGAAGACAATTTTTCCACAGACTGGGCTTGGGGGAGGGGAAGGGGCTGGGGGAAGGTTTCTGGATGATTCAAGCACATTACATTTATTGCTCAGTCACACTTCTCTGCTAATGATAATCTGTATTTGCAGCTGCTCCCCAGTGCTGGCATCGCCACCTCAGCTCCACCTCCAGATCATCAGGCATTAGATTCTCCTGAGGAGCAGGTGACCTACATCCCTTGCATGCACAGTTTACAGTAGGGTTTGTGCTCTTGTGAGAATCTTATGCCATGGCTGATCTGACAGGAGGTGGAGCTTACACAGTGATGTGAGCGATGAGGAGCAGCTGCAAATACAGATGAAGCTTCGCTCATTCATCCACCACTCACCTCCTGCTGTGTGGCCTGGTTCCTAACAGGCCATGGACCATACCAGTCTGTAGCCCAGGGGTTGGGGACTGCAGGTCTATATGATTCCAAATCTATGCTCTTTTCCGTCATAACCTATTGCCTCCACTGGGCGAAAAGGCTAATTTGTTACCCACCCTTACTGCCTACCTAGTCAGGCAAATTTCACAGAGACTATTCTCTCTTCCAGAGGTCTGCCCACAAGAAGTAGGGAAGGCCATTGCCTTTGGCTAACCTGTCTCTTCAGGAATTTCGAGGCTGAGCAGTGTCTTCTCCTCACTGCATTGTCCAAGAGAAATGGGCAGTTTGGAGAGGTCATTCCAGAATTTCAGCCAGTGGCAACTTTTTGAGGGGAGGAGAAGATCAAGCACGTACTGACACTGCTGTATCAGGTGCAGTAAAATAATCTCTAATCAGCCTGGGCTTTCCTGTGAGCTTCGATCTGTGGTCTTTCCATAGAGCATGGAGAGTTAGGCAAGATCAGAACAAGTTCACAGTGGGATGGGTGTGGTTCTGACCCTATATGCAGCTGTAAAATAGGCAGACTCATTTTCTGGGACCCATGCTTCCCCTTCAGAGCTTGTGGAATGTTCTCTTCTCTCAGGCACTCTGGACCTTCATACACATTCCACTTTCCCCTCTTCATGATATGCTCTGGCGAGCTATCACTTGGACAGGATCTAATCAAGTACTTCATCACTTGCAGGAATGACTCCAATGGTGGAATTTCAGGAATCAAGGTAGGGCAGGGAGAAGGACATCTCAGAGCAGTAACACCCTTTAATGTATGGGACACAGGTGGCCACTCATTCATCAACTGATGGGTGAGGCTGATCCCAAACAGAGTTGGAAGAAGATGAGTGTGGATGTGGAGGGTGCTTGATCGCAGTGTGCCTGTGGAAAAAAACCAAGAGTTCATTTGGTGCCACTTTGTCTCTTTGTCATCTTCCTGGTCACCCTACTGTGACTCTGACATTTAGATTGAGGCTGTCTGGGGAGCTGCAGGTGGAGAGCATTTTCTTTTCTGTGGCTGGGTTCTCAGGCTCTTTGGGGAAGGCCAAAATGATTCTCCTAACCATTGCCTCTTGGCCAAAGACATTTCCTAGGGAAGAAAGAGTGGTTACAAAGACCGATAGTCTAGGAAATGCAGCCTCACAATGCAGCCCCCTCTTTTTTTTTTTTTTTTTTAATGTAGCTGTTGATTGGCTGTAGGATGAATAGAATCTTCTGAAGTTTTCCTAAAACTGCTTCTATGTCTGTTCTTTATAGGGAGCTTTTTTGAAGGCCAAAGTTTGCACAGCCGATTTTGGAGTTGAGGAAGTTTCCCACGGTGTCAGCAATGCAGTTATCCCTTTACTCAGAGTGGACACTCGTCTAGGGTAGAAGGACATTGCCAGTTGACAACATAATCCATGGTGTAGAAAAACATTTTCCAGGAAGGTTTCTTCCATAGCCAGTTCAGAAGCACTACCAGTTTATCTAGAGAGTCAAGGCATGCTGAAAGTTGTAATCTGTGGCTGGGTAGGTAGATCATATGTTTCTTTTGTGCTTGAGGCGATGGCCAACAATGCTGGTGGTAATTATAATTGGTCTTCCTCCTAAAGGAGAAGGTGAAAGGGCTTGAAGAGCACCTGTCTATATTCCACACTGTTAGAAGGAAGTGTTGGAGAACCAACAGAAAATAAACCAGAAGAAAAGACAAGAAGAAGGAGGAAATCTACATCCATAACTAGGTGTGCTGAACTAAATATCTTTTTCCCTTGGTAGAAATTAGGCATATTCAGAGTTTTTTTTAATTTGCACATTTCTATTGCACATTGCTCTCTAGTTGTTTATGATCATTTCTTTAAGTCCATCTATCCCCACTGGACTAGGAACCGTGTGAGGACCTGCATCTTTATTTTTGTGTCTCTTGCATCAAGCATGCTGCTGGGTACAGAACAAGTTGTCGACACCTGATTGTTGAGTGACCAAAATTATTTTAATATTATAGAATTTTAATTCTAAAAGGATCACTTTCCTAAGAATGAGACACACTATGTGAGTCATCTCAGAGAATTTAGGGAGTCGTGGAACCAACAACTTGACCTGAGTAGGGCAAGATTATTAACTAGTCAACGAGATGCCAACCTATCTTATTGCAAACTCACTCAATCTGCAACATGAATGTGTTGAAGTTAGCCAAAGAGGGTAACTAAGGCAAGGGAGATTACACAAGGTTGAAAACTATTAGGACAACAGACGTGCTTCTAGCAGGGCCAGCTTCATGGGAGTGCTGGCTTGTGCAGTCACATGGACTCATGCACTCAGAGGGTCCTGTACTTGGTTTAATGCTGTACTGTTGCTGTCTTGAAATTCTTAATACTTTTTGAATGATAGACTCCATGTTTTCATTATGCACTGGGCCTGCAAATTAAGCAGTGGTCTTGGCTCCTAGTAAAATGATACGAGCTGCAGGGATCCAAGATCAGGAAAACTGCACTAAAACAGTATCTAAGAACAGCAGGTAAAAAAGCCAGCACTGGCTATTAGTAGCATTCCCCCTTACATGGATGGCATGCTGCAGGCACCGCATGGGGCAGATTTCCCAGAAGTGGGAAGGACAGGACAACAGGTTAGGGAAGGACAGGCATATTGGGGAAGAATCTTTAGGGAGCAAATAAGTATAAGGCCCTTTACCCTTTAGGGGGACAGGAAAAAAAAGAAAAGATCTACAGAATCAGAAGACTATAATGGTATCAGGAAGAGACAGCAAATTCAGAGTAGAACAGTCTGAAGTACACAAAAGGAATCTATAGGTTTTTCTAATCTTTGTTTCCAAATAGGGCTCCCATAGGAAAGCCACATGGTCAATTTAGGAAGCCCCCCACACCAGAGACAAATATGATAATGTAGGTGGTAGAAGACATTAAAGATTGACAGGACCTCACCCTACCCTCAGTACACTAGATAAACAGGGAGTTAGTAATTATATGCTAAGGAAATTATGACAACGCTGAAATTGCTTGAGTTTTGGGTAATTTTTAATGGTGTTTGTTGTCATTATCATCATCTAAATCTCCATACTATCTTAAAATGCAAGGGCTTGTGTGCCTATTCTGGGGTACAACGAGAAAGGGAGGAGGGGTAAGTCCTATTGTACTCTGCAGTCTACACCGGGAAGAGCCTGCCTTGGAAAGAAACAAATCACAGGCTACAGAGTAGGAGGGGACAGCTTTTTTTTTTCTTTTTTTTTTTTTTTAGGTTAAATGCTTAAAGCCTAAAGGGAGGAAGAAAAGGTGCCCTGGAACTGCAAAGTGACTCCAGGGCTGTCACTGAGAGTAGCTTGGAGGCTTGTGACAGAGCTGAGGATGAGCAAGAGGAAATTAGGCAATATGGAGACCCTTCTCTTGGAGGGTAATTCCAGACATACCCAAGAGGAGGCATTATCCCAGCCTCTAAGGGATTCTAACACATTCCTAAGCATTCAAATGATGGAACTATGTTGTCTCAATCAAATAAAAACATACGCTTGCTAATGATTTGTGACTCTCTGCTGGCTGGGCGTAGGGGGCTGTCTGTGTGCTGCCTTCTCGGAGGTATGATATGATATGAGTATGATATGGGTATGACCAAGAGCCTGCAAAGACTCCCCAAACTCCCCAATTCCTGCTACTCTGATAGTTCACGTGGGAACAAATGCCACAGTCATAAGAAATCTGCAATGCCTCTCTCAGACTAGGTAGGAAAGTAAAAAATGTGGTGGGGTGGGTGGGATATTTTTCTCTGCTTCTAGTTTGCAGTCAGGCCTGTGGAAGAGAAAGGAGAAAGGAGGATAATAGCTGGTTACATAGAAGACATCCAAAGGAAAGAATTTGTCTTTTGGATCATGACAGCCATGTCAGGAAGATATACTACTGAAAGGGAAAAGGGCACCAAATCAAAGTGGAGAACATATTTAACAAGGATAAATGGATGAAGGGGAGGGAGAAAAATCAAGACCAACTACTAACTAGGTAACAAGGACAGTGGGCATGACAGAAGAAGAATTTGTATCATGGAAGTGGTCCCCAGTAATTATCATTCTTTCATTCATTCAACAAATGACAAAGAAGTTCACTAAGAATAATAATTACGGCACTAGGAAACTATCTCATGTCAACACAGACTGGGGGTGACAAAATGAACTTGAAGTTTTAAAGCAAAAAGTAAATGTAATGTTATCAAGAATACTAAGACTTAATGGGATAAATTCAGCCTAAAAAAATATATCAAGAGAAAGACATACTTTATTCAGAACCTTATCCTATAGAAGGAAAAATAGATTAGTGCTATGTATAACTAAAATATCATCTAGATAGAAACAAAGGTAAAGTAAATAAAGCAAATGAGAAATTAATTATACTTCTATGAGAATATACTTTAGACCATGCAGGAAGAGGGAGGCTATGAATATCATGTTTTGGTGTTAAATCTTGGTATGAAGTAACCCTTTGCAGTACTGGGAGAATTTGACTATCTTTGGGAAAATTGACTTTGTTAAAATTAAGGTACTTGGTAAATGCCTACCTTTTAATGTTGACATTTTTAACCTCTAGAAAAGAGAGAGAATACAAGAGAATTGTATGTCAATATGGGAATTCTAAGAAATAATAGTGAGGGGGTAACCAGAATCTTGGAATTTAGAGCATATGGTGTTTCATCACAGTGTTTCTTGAAGTGAGGTTCTTGGACAGGGTGTTTCCACAAATTGTTATTGATCTGCAACAAGATGAAAGTAAGTATTGGAAACTTTTATAACAATTTTTATCACTACAACATTTTAATTTTATTTAACAAATCAGCATCAAAACTGATTGCTCACCATGGATACTTCAAGAAAGACTATCCTAGTTCATAATCAAATAGAATTCAAAAAGTTTATTACCTTTTGTCCTGAAAATGAATACAGCTTGAGAGAAGGAAAGAGAGGGAGAATTTGAGGATATATGTGAGAATTACTCCAATAGAACAAATGGGGAAAATCATCTAGAAAGTAGTGTGATTGTTCTAGAAGCCCTCTTGATGAGGAAAGAAGGTGCAGACCTTTTCTTGAGCACCTGTCATATAAAGGCACTTTTATTTAGATTATCTTATTTTTTAGTCACCCTTCAGATAAGTGATATTATTCTAATAAATTGTATGGAAACTGGGGCATAACTGAGGCTCAGTGACTTTAGTGGGTTGAATGATGGCCCCCCAAAATGATATGTCCCCATCTTAATCCCTAGAGCCTGTGAATATTACCTTATATGACATAAGACGGGATGAAGTTACAGATTTTGAGAAGAAGAGCTCATTCTCAATGGTCCCTAAATGCAATCACACATATCCTTTTAAGATAGACACATGAGAAGAGAGGACACAGAGAAGAGAAGACAGCAATGTGACCACAGAAACAGAGACTGGAGTGATGCAGCCACAAGCCAAGGAACGCCTAGAGCCATCAGAAGCAAGGAACAGATTCTCCCCCAAAAGCTTTAGGAGGGAGTGTGGCCCTGCCAACACCTTGGTTTCAGACTTCTGGCCTCCAGAACTGTGGAGAGGAGACATTTCTGTTATTTTAAGCCACTCAGTTTGTGATAATCTGTTACAGAAACCTTAAGAGTAACTAACCCAGTGACTTAAAGTAACTGCTAGAAAATGAAAAATCAGATCTGTAACCTCAGGTGTAACTCCAAAGCCTTCAGTCATGACCAATCACATAGCAGGCTTCTATGACCGGATCAAATGATTAGCAATGTGTAGAAGGGCGAGGGAGGGCACAGAGAAATCAGGAATATGTGATGTGGCCTCATGGATTAGGTTAGAATCCTGGTTCAAGCTCTCCTCACTTTACTTGTCTTCTCTGGTCTCAGTTCCCTCAAATGTAAACTAAGCATCATAAACCAAATTAACAGGGTTATTTTAAAAAATGGGGTTATTGTAAGGATTGAGTAAGATGCCCTGTGTGTGAACTTCTTTGCAAATTGTAGAGCCCTATTGAAATGCTAATTACTGAGACCTTTTCCCCCATAACAGAGGCAGAAGAGATAGTATTTGCAGTAAACTTGACACTCAATACCTAACCTGCAGAAGCTGCAATGGCACTGGGTTGCCCACTTTCTTGCTGTAGCAGACAGCGAGGTGAGCTCCCTGCTCTCTCTGGCTGTACAGTGCTACTGTCACGTGCCTGCAGGAGCAACAAGAAGCCCCTGAACCTGTTGAGCAATTTTTGTTTGAAACAAAACCTCAGCAGCTACCATGCCAAAACAAAATAGTTGTTTTTGGCAGATATTTTTTTTTTCAGTATTCAGATGGACAATACTAAATAACTCTATTCAACAGGCCAGTTCATTTTTACTTGTTTACTTATACCCTGCCTTGTTCCAGAAAGGATTTAAGGTGGATTACCTATTAATACCACACAAGATAAAATAAAGTGAAAAATAAGTGGGTGAGGAAAGTAGGACAACAGGAAAATGAGACTCAGAGAAATAAATGAAACCAAGAGTGAGTTAGACTCATTTTGTTTTGTAAGGTCTTGTGTGCTCACCAGGGCTGGCCATGAATGTGTCTCTAGTTTTCTTGCTGTTGATACAAAAAGGGCTCTAAGTCAGCAGTCCCCAACCTTTTTGGCACCAGGGACCGGTTTCATGGAAGACAATTTTTCCACAGATGGGGGATGGGAGGCAGGGGTTGGGGGTGGGAAGAGGTGGAGCTCAGGCAGCCATGCACAGCCGGGTTCCTAAGAGGCCACTGCCCAAGGGTTGGGGACCGAAGCTCTAAGTCAAAGTACCCAACAATGTCCTCTTTAGGGAGTAATTTCTGTGTGCCCACAGCACTGGCTATGGAGAGATCAAAGCCTCAAAGATCATGATGCTGAGCATGACAACATTCATTTTAGGCCATTTTAGCTTAAAAAAATTCAGTAAAAAAGCAATGAAATATGTGTCTTTGAGAAACATAACTTCCTGATGTGCTTTCTAATATACTAGTCATAAAATTTATATTTATACCACTGATGACTAGCTAGCTGCACAGGATAATGAACTATAAATCAGGTAAGCAAAAGGGGATGTATAGCAGAAGGGAGGCCTTAGGTTTCAGAACTGTTCATCTGTTGCCCTTGTAGGCACTGGTCAGTGGCAGGCCTGATCTGCACCCACTCTCCATTCATGGTCATTAACTCAGTGTCTCCTTATAAGAGAATGTCTATTTTTCTATTCTCTAGAGCAGAGGAAAATGCAACCAGTTTATAGAAAAGTGTCATTACATTATTAAGATTCAAATTAAAATGGAAGGTGTGGTCATAGCCCATGTCTCTCCTTTTCCCCCAATGAAATCACTATCTGACGACTAATTTGCTTAGTTTTTTGGGGTGTAAATTTTGTAGCTAATTCATTGTGGAGAGCTCTTAGTGATATTGCAATGCTTAAAATAAAACAGTTGACAAGGGATAAATTAAATTGTTTCATAGTGAAAATTGATGATGGTGAAGTAACTATGGCCCTCAAACCCCTTTAGACTTGGATGATCTCTTCCTGATCTCTGGCAGAGGTTGGCAAACTTTTTCCATAAAAGGCCAGATAGTAAATTTGTTAGGTTTTGTGGGACATATGTTCTCTGTCATAACTATGCAACTCTGCTACTGTAACGCAGTGTCTGTGAATGGACAATTCATAAGCTAATGGGTGTGGCTGCATCCTTATAAAACTTTATTTACAAGAACAGATGGCAAGGGAATTTGGCCCAGGAGTTACAGTTGCTGGCCCCTGCTCTATGTTGTAGAACTATGGGGTTTTCAGTTGTTTCAAGTTTTCACTATACCCAGAACTGTTTTCCAAGAGAAAATTTGCTTTGACAGCCTTCCTCCCTGAAGATGATGGGAAGGCTCTCCTTTGAGGCAAGAAGATCATAATTTTTGAAATAGATCATTGCCACCTACATACCAGTTATCTAAAGCTTGAGGCTCTCCATCTGATCCACAATACAGAAAGACTATATATTCTTGCCTTTCCATATATCCTCAACCACTATGGATGAGCAGCCTGGATAGTCATCAAGGTCTGGTTGAAATAGAGAGATAAGAAAGATAACTTAATGGGCATGATAGTCCATTAGATTTAAAAATTTTCAGCCTTGTATCAAGCCATATTACTAAGAATACTTATACATGGGCAATATAACCTTCCCTCCTCTAGAAGGATCCTCACAGAATTACAGTTTGACATTGTCATCGTCTTTTATTAAGGATTACATATAAAAGTGACCATTTGGAGAACATACTTCCTCTTCTGAAAAATTGCTGTTGAACACACTTTTCATTAGATTGTTTTATGCTCTTTATTAAGTAAATCTCTATGTGTGATCCCTCTCAGAGTTTAGTGGGTCATCAGAAGTGTATCTCTTGTTGTGCTTCTTGTTATTAACTACAGAGTACAATGTAACTCCTCCTATGCTACCTCCCAGCCTGTTTTTTTAAGTCCTGTTTCCGAAAAGCAAAGCTAAGTATCTGTTCAATTGCACAGATTATATTTGGGCTAGGTTTTCTTACCCAAACATCACTTCCTTTTCATTCTTTGGCTCTTCATATTTTGCTGGTTTTGATCTGATTGTACTTGCATCTTAATATAGAATACCATAAGGGTATAAATAACAAATAAATAATGAAATTTGGGCTGTTGAAAATATTAAAGACCATAAAAAGACATTTTCATATGTGTTTGAAACTAGAAGAACAAGGAAGTGATCACCAAGCCGCCTGGGGCAGATGGTGTAATGATAACAGAACTATTAAATTCATATTTTGCTTTCAAGTTCTGCAGCATGGAAAGTGGTTTGCAGCCTGGAAGAACAGAAGCGAATAATATCTTGAATTAATTTTGGAGAGAGTGCTTTGGTTTTCTTTTTTTTTTTTTTTCACCTTGTCTCATTTATTTTCACCCTGTGAGGTGGACACCGGTAGCTATTATTATCCTGCTTTACTGGGGAGGAAATTGTGACTCAGCATTAAATGACTTGTCCATATTCTCAAACAATGTGAGGAGGCAGTTGACTGCAATTCTGCGTAGATAAGTGGACAGTAAGACAAAGCCTGGCCACTTGAAATGAGTTCTAGTTGCCAGCACTGGGTGTGAGTCGTACCAGGCTGCTGAGAAAATGGGATGTTGGGCAAATAGTAGATGTTGAAAATATTCAGTTTGAATGAGCGAATAGGAATTGAGGATTAAGCTCAGTAATTTCTGAGATATTCCATAGACCAAAAGATGAACGAATAAAGAAAATGTCAATCAATTTTTCAAATAGGGAAATAGGTTCCACGATCCACAAACAGGACAGCTGTTCTCAGATGGGGAGCCCAGAAAAAATCAAGAATGGATTTTTAAGAGAGTGGTTTGTGAGTATTGACAAAGGAATGTGGTGGTTACTAGGAGCGAACATGGGTTCACAAGGAATGTCATGTTATGCTGGCCTTATTTTCTAGCATTGGAAGTAGAGCTACTTTATAAGATCAGAGAATTGATTAGGAAAACTTCATTTTCAGAATTATATCATAAAAATAGCAACTACTGTTGAACACTTGACTATATGCAGGGCTCTATTTGCCTTATTTCATTTACCCGCACAATAGTCCTAGTAGATAAGTACTTTTTTGAATCTCCCATTTTAAAGATAAGAAACAGAAGATCAGTGAGATCAAACAATTTACACAAAGTCATGTTGCTGGTGAGTGACTGAGCTGGAATTGAAGCCAAATTTGTCTGACTCAAAGCTGTTGATGGTTTCTACTACACGGTATTGTGTTGACACACAGCCAGGCTCATGCTCTCTTTGAGGCCAAGGTGAACTGTGGATATACAGGTTGGGTCATAATACCTTTATATAGATTTGCAACAGGTTGTAAACAAACCTAAAGTACGTTGATTAATATTTTTATCTTACCCTGCCTGGCATTTGAAGCAATGAGTTGGCTAAAGACATAGAAAACATGCTTATCACCTCTGCAGTTGGCAAAATCAGGAAGAAAAGCAAATCCTATCCTATTACTGCTATTAACTTGCATTTGCACAGTGTTTCCCATTTTACAAAATACTTCCACCTGGCTTGTCACATTTGATTCTCACAACTCCACGAAGAAGACTTATTACAAGATCCCAAGCCCCTTTTGTTTTTACAATGAGCAGAACTGAGGTTCAGGAAAATCAAGTGACTCAATTAGAGTCATACAGTGAATAATCTGAGGACTTCTGTTTTTTGTCACACTGCAACAGATATGGAGTCATGATTAGAAACAATATCAAAGCATGCAAGATCAAAACCTGTAAGATGAATATGAAGGTGATGAATGTAAAGTCTCACGTTGAAGTAAAAACTATGTTTATCTGAGTGTTTAACGTAAGCCAACATCACGTTATGATTATGAATAGTGCTAATTTAATCTTGCGCTGGATGAATGGAAGCATAGTATCTACATCATGATGGCAACACTCCCATTGAACACAGAACTGTTCAAAATATTCATGGAACCTGTGTTCACTGCACCCAGCATTTAGTAAAATCTTGGACTACTTTGAGAGTATCTAGGGACAAGTAACTATTGCAGAGACCGTGAGCTACATATGATTGTGGAAGGCAATGAGGAAATGAATAGAAATTCTAATTTTCTTCAAAATTTTTAAGAGTTATCCCATGGAAGAGGAAAAAAAAAATTGTTCTGTGTTGATCTAGATCCAACACATGTAAGTATCAAAAAGTCATATTTTAGCTCAACCTAAAGGACAACTCCAACAACTGAGCAGTTGCCAGTGGAATGAACTTTGTGAAGTTTCAGTATTCCATCGTGGGAAAAATCCCTGTACAAGCTGGATGGTCTTTCTCTCTCTTAAGAAGTCAGGTGAAAAGTGAAATTATAATGAGTTATCATGGCATGTCCAATCTAATATTATACAATAGTTTAAAAACTTACTTCAGGAGAGCAAAGATGATTCCCATTTTGATTTTTACTTAGCTTCAAGCAATGCCTTGTATACAGTAGGTGCTCAAAAAATATTTATTGAAATGAATCTTCAGCAGGGAGAGGAAAGTGCTAGGGCCTGGCCGTGAAATATCTACCAGGATACATCATGTCTGACATGGTGAGCACCCCCCAGGTCATTTTGCAGTGAGAGATGTCAGTGAGAAGTTCTTGTCTAGAGCATTTGCACTCATTGTGCCCGTTGTTGCTTGGAATGTGCTTCCCCTTGGATTCTCACCGGGCTCAGTCTTTGATTTTATTCAGGTCTCCTCAAAAGGCATTTCATCAGAGAAGTATTCATTTGAAGTAGCTACCCCTTAAGCTCTGTCACTGCTCCAGTACTTCAGAGCATTTTTTACTTGCTGATGAACACATGTGTATGCGCACGTACACACACACACACACACACACACACACATCTCCCGGCATTTGAATGTAAGTTCCTTGGCAGCAGGGATTTTGTTTTGTTCCTGCTTTTTAAGGATTGAATTGTGTTTTCCCAAAACTCGTATGTTGAAGTCATAATCCTCAGTACCTTACTTAGAACGGACGTTATTTAGAAATAGGATTGTTGTAGATGTAATTAATTAAGATGTGGTCATAGTGCAGTAGGGTGAGCCCCTAGTCTAAAATAACTAGTGTCTTTATAAAAGAAACGGAAATTTGGACACAAAAACATACACACTGGGAAAACATCATATGAAGATGAAGGAAGAGATAGAGATGCTTTCTATAAGCCAAAGGATGCTGAAGATTGCTAGCAAACCACCAGCAACTAGGAGAGAGCATGGAACAGATTCTCCTTCATATCCCTCATAAGGAACAAACTCTGCAAAACCTTGACCTTAGACTTCTATCCTCCAAAATTGTGAGATAACAAATTTCTGTTGTTTTAGCCATCCAGTTTTGGTATTTTGTTACAATAATATAACTCTAGAAAACTAATGTTTTGCTGTATCCCTGTATCTACAACTGTGACTAGATAGAGTAGGCATGCAATAAATATTTTTTGAATTAATGCTGAATGAATGAATAAATGGAAGAACGAATGAATAAATGTTACCTTAGGAAAGCCATCTATTTTTTTCTAGTCCTCAGTGTTGTCATTTATAAAATGACATGCACTACAGTCTAGAGGATTTATCTAGTTCTTATCTATTCTACTACATTCATAAAAAAGACAGAACAATTGATCATATATTAGAAGTTATCAAGGAAGCTTATTTAATCTGAATCTCTATTAAAAAATACAGACAGACATGGGTTTTTAGGGATGGGGGAAATTTTAATTTGACCTGAGGCAAACATCTGAAATGAATAATTTCCTGAGATGGCTTTTGGATTTTGATCCTGTGTTTTTCCTTGATGAATTTATCTATTTATAGAAACCAGGTCAGTGAGACTGTGTGAGTTACAGGCAATATGATTACATTGCACTCCAGGCTCAACTATGTATCTGAGTAGAATCTTCCTCACTGGGGAAATGGACCCTTAGCAAAGAAATGCCACAGGAATACAATCAGAGTAGAATGTAGAAAATTGCCTTCATGGTGGGGAAGGTCGGGTGCACTATTACCTGAGATGGTATTAGATTTATCCATGCGTCCCCAAATAATGAGCTTAGAAGAAGGAGCTGGATAAAGAGACAGTGAACATAACTGCAGAGACTTCTCTGGATGTGACTAGATACATTAGCCTGTATTCTATCTGGACAGCCCCAGCTGGCTAGGGTGAGCTTACGTTTTCAGTCCTTCAGGACTGGCCTAGGTGAGTTCTTCAGGACTGATCCACAAAGATGGTTTTCCAGAAATGTGGTCCACCCTACAGAGCTCTGGTTCCATTTCCCTTTGTAGATCCTTACCTTCTAACAGACCAGCAGGATCATGCTTTCCGTCCCCTGCTCTTGAAAACCTTTGACTTCTGAGTGAAACTTTTCCAACTATCCTATTATTGAAAGTGAATATCCTATACTTGGTTCTTCTCCTTCTCCTCTTCCTAAACTCAATTTCCTGGAGATCTTAACTCCAATAAAATAAATTGATACCTCAGTGTGTGAAACTCAGAGATTCATAAGGGAGGAGTGAGGAAGGCACAGCGTTTACAGCTCCAAAGGGGAGTTAGCTTCCTCTCCCATTGTTGATCTGTTGGGACCTGTGGGGAAGACCTTTGAGCTGGAATTTTTGTGCTTTTGGCTTCAACAAGTCTTAAGTTCCTCTTGTTATCCCAACTTAGCTCAAGTCTAAGAAACCTACTAAAGAAAGAAATATGTGAAATAAAAATCAGCAAGTAGCAGAGAATGCCTCTTACTTTTCCAGCTGCCATGGTCTGAATGTTGGTGGGTTCACCCTCCTCCCCACAATTTATATGTTGGAAGCTAATATCCGATGTGATAGTGTTAAGAGGTGGGAGACTTGGGAAGTGAGTAAGTCATAGGGGTTCCACTCTCATAAATGGAATTAGTGCTCTTACAAAAGAGGCTCAAGTGAGCTCCCCTGCCCCCTTTTTTTCCATGGGAGGACACAGCAACAAGGTACCATCTATGAAGCACAGAGTTGACTGGACACTAAATCTGCTGGTGGCTTGATCTTGGACTTCCCATCCTCCAGAACTGTACAATATAAATCTCTATTGTTTATAAATTACCAAGTCTAAGGTATTTTGTTATAGCAGCCCGGATGGACTAAGGCACCACCCCTACCCCAGTTTTGCAAATGGGTCAGTAAAAATAGTGTCCTTAGTGTGGGCAAGAGTGTAAATTAGTACAGTGAAGACTCAAATAGAAAACAAATCCCCAGAACAGAGGCTATTTATATTTCAAATCTTTGGATTATGGTGAGCAGTTAGAAGAAATCTTAAATGTCATCTAATTTAGCTCACTGATTTTACACATTAGGAAACAGACTGCTCTGAGCAAGACGTCTTCTGACTTGCAGACCCTATATTTTTCATGTAGTTCTATATTTTTATATCTTTAGGATTTTTTTAAAAGTTATTTCTCCTTACATTATCTCTGCCCAATCCAGGGCAAAAAAGTATATAAAGTAAGAGGCTTGGTAAATAAACCAAGATCTTAGCGCTAGCAAAGGGAAAGAACTCAGACAAGAAACAGTGTTCCCTGGTTCCTACTTCAGTGCTCTGTGATTTAGTTGAGCATTAAAGCAAATTAAGGCTGTGTGAGAATTAAAGTTTGTGGTCCCTAGACTCTTAGGTAATGGGCTCCTCTGTTATTCTCTATGGTCTAATATTCTCTATAGTCTAATGGCATCAGTCTCTGTAGCAATGATTTTAATTTCCTTTGGAGGGTGATGTAATGGTCCACATTTGAGAGTCTGAAGACGATCAAGGATTATCTTCCTTGAAAAATGTACACACTCAATTTGCATACAAGTTCAGGTAATTCACGTAACTCCTCAATATAAGGACAGGACCCTAGGCTATGAACTAATTCTAAATATTCTAAATGTTAATGTCACCGATGAGTGTTTGTTTATTGAGTGTTTACCATGTTCCAGGCATTATTCTGACGACTTTATGTGTGCTGCCTCATTTAATTTCTGCAACAACACTTGAGATAGGTACCACTATTATCTCCATTTTACTGAGAGTACAGATTAAGAGAATGTCTGTGTATTTCACAAGTATTTCTTAAATACCTAGCCAGGCATGATGCTAGGTGCTGAGGATATCATGGTGCACAGAAATGGGCAGAGTGCCTTCCCTCATCAAGCCTGGAATCCCATGAAGCAAAGTGATTGCACGTATACACGGGGGGAATGTGTACAATGTGCCACGGGGGGAACAGACATGGGGTAGTGTGCCCGGCAGTGATCATAACATGTACTTGTGAAGTGTTGGACAAGTCTAAAGAAGAGAGTCATCTCTAAGCCACCAGGCAAAATACGTGCAAGAGGCATCTCGTGAGGAGCTATAGATGCGGTGAGCAGTGTCCACAGCATGTGGGAGTTAAATCATTGGCTAGAGAGGTTAGCTCTGAAGGACAGAGACTGAACTCAAACCAAGTCCGCCTGCCCCCAACACCAGACTCTGCCCGGTCACTGCCACAGTTTCAATCCTCTGACTCCAATGACACTTGGTGCTACATAATATCCTTTGCTGGTCTCCTCCCTGACTGTGGGAAGTACAACTTTCTGAAGTGCTCAATGTGCGGTGAAGGACAAAGTTTTTAATCTGTTATGCTGTGTTTTGGTACTTCTGTCCTTATTTTCTGCTGGAGAATTAACCTGTCCCCAAAGCGTGTTGGCAAGCCTGCTCCCCATGTCTGGGTGGGCTCTTGATAGAAGCTCAGAGAATCCCGATAATCATCAATTTGTGCCTATTTGACTCCCCCCTCACCCTAACTATGGAGGAACTGTGCACCTGGACTGATGCCTTAATTTGGTGAAAAAATAATTTCTGATCCCTATGTCTGAAAGATTACCTACACGATCTCACTATTGCCCCCACATCTACAGAGCCCTGCCCTCCAAAAATAGGCTTGTATTTCTTCTTTCCAGAGTATCAGATTGGTGATGCATGTGATTGCTGGGTCTGGGGCTGCACCCCCAGTCAGAGTGGCAGGGGTAGGTTCCCAGGCCACATATGATTCATACTTTGTTGTGCAGCCGATGTAGCTGGTGCACCGCCGCTGGTAAGTATGCCACACACGACAAACAGAAACACAGTGCTAATTTCAAGGTCTGTTAGAAACACAAGGCAGTAGAAATAATGGTTGATAGACAGAAATGGCCAGAATTGGCAGGTTAAGAAGTTCTATTTTAAAAGCTTCTGGGAGATGTCGACAAACAATGGGAAATAAATAGATACATTTTGCGATAATAAAAATGTACTTGGCAGTGTACTTTTGAATGAGCACAGTGAGGGACTGAAGTGGACAATATGTGACCGTGGTTTTTACCCCACATCATCTAGAACTGCTGCTTGGGTCAGGCTGAGAACAAGCATCTGTGCATTCATGTAAAAGCTATCGGAATGCAGAGTGTTCCCAACAAGTACATTAATAACTTTCAGCAACCTTCACTTCTGGACATGAGGTAATTAATTTTTGAATCAGGAGAGCAAGATGGTTTGTGGTCTGATATTTTCATTTGAAAGCAAGTGGGAAGACAAAAGCAAACAGGCTTTTTGGCTATGAGAGAATGAGTGACCTTCCAAGTAAGGAATTTAAACTGGAGCTTTCCACTTTGGAGGGGAATGAGCTTGGAGAAACTTTTTGTAGCAGAAACTGAAGGTGGAGGAATGACTGGGGTGGTTACAATGCCCCCACTGCCCTCTGAGCATACACACCCTTCCCCATTACACACACCGCTTTCCAGGGCTCTGATGTCCTGAACCACTTTTTAACAGGAAAACATTATTGCTAACTGCTTTTTAAATTTTTTTTTTTTTTTAAGCACAGGGCTGGCATGCCAGCACATGCTTGAATGCTCTCACAGTTACATATAAACTTTAAAAAGAGGCCCCCTTTCCCCCTTAGCCTGACTCATACTCCATGCATCATATAACCAGAGTTTGGAAGGGCTCTGAAGAATGTGCATGGCAACTTGATCTATTTTGTCAGATCACGGGAGTGATAAAAGCAGGTGATGTCGTAGGCAGCGGAAATGCGGAGTTGGGGTGGGGTGCAGTGTAGGGTGGGGAGGGGTCATGGGGCAGTAGGAAAGTTGGTCACACTTTGTAATGTTCTTTAGGACATTGAGGATAACAAAACCATTGTATTTTAAAGATGGAAGAGACCTTTCAAAGCCTGCAATGAAGATTCAGAAGCATTAACTGCCAGTTTGCAAAATCAAACAGTTGGGGAGAAGCTGTGGGGGCCACTCTCTGAACAACACAGACCCTGTTTTGGAGCATAGAACCCATCTGAGACTCTGATAAGGGCTGCAGACACTTTCTCCTGAAAAACCAAACTATACATAATATTGTCTGTACAGTTTCAAAGGATTTATGCCCTCCTTAAGTTAGTCCATGAAGTTGAGGGTCTGATGAATCTTCTGTTATACTGGTATAGGGTACTGATCAAGCATACAAGTAATGTTCTGACAGACTGAGATTTAAATTCCTCCTCCTTTCCACTTACTAGCTGTTTGAACACAAGCGAGCATGCAATGTTTTTTAAGCCTCCGTTTCCTGATATGAATATTTGTAATAGGAATACTGATAGTATCCATTCACAGGTTGTCATGAGGATTAAATGTGATACTGGGTTCAAAGAACTTAGATTAACAGAAGGCTTGGCACACGGGAAGGACACCAGCCTGTTGTCTTTGTTGCTGTCTTTGCTCGGTGACCTCATGGCCTCCGTGGTTGGCTGTTGGTGGGCTACCCCAGGTCCAGGTGTCCCGAATTCCCTCGTAGGCCTCAGCCTTTTGCTTGCTTCCAGCCTAGATTTATTTACTTCCCTACCATTCTCCTTTCCTTAAGGGTCTCTCCACCTTACCACATGAAAGGCAGCCTGTGTTAAAATGTCTTGATAAATTTGTTGTGCAGAAATCCATTAGAAGGAAGTGTGAGGAACATAAGATTGCTTGAGAAAAGTCCATGCTTCTGAAGTGCTTCCTCACTGTGGTGGAGATCAAACAGTAGAACAAGTGGAAATACCAGGTCTGCAAGAATGGTTTGGTTTTGAGCCCATATTATTATTTCATCTTCTCTTTAATAGCAGGGGGAAAAAGGGCTTGTTCTCTTTATATCATTTATTTTTTAAAAATCCAAACTTCTATTTTTTCATATCAAGTTTCTCTGGTGGGGGTACTTAAACTACTTGCAACTTCTTGCTAGTGCCCCTCCATGCATCCCACTCCCCCTCTTTGAATCTATGTTGAGAAACAGAAAGGTAGAGTCAAAGGGAGAAGGAGGGATTTTAGAGCACCGTTCAGAGAGGAACCTGCTCCTACCACCTTCCTTCTCGTTCAAGTCGTCCAATTTTTGTAGTATTGGAAGTTCTCCTGGGGATTGGTAAAGGGTAAATTTATGACATTTTGGAAGGCAAGTCTCCAAAAATAGTTCAGTGTAAGCCTCTAGGCTTCTCTTCTACCAGGTACAGTCGGATCAGAAGACTGATAAGATCGCTTGGTCTTTTTGTGCCAATTCAACTCCCACCCACTTATACTTGAAAGTAGGACTTCAAGGTACTTTACCACAGAAACCAGAAAACAACCTTTAAATAGTCCCAGAACAGCAAAATCTGCATTCTCATTAGGCTAACTACTGAGTTTAACTTCACCCACACAAGAATTACATGATTAGAGCCAAGAGAATGAGTTTCTGGCTGTTGGACACGTTAACATTAGGGATAGTCACTCTGTTCTATGTTCTTCTTTCTCCATTGACCTGGTAGGAATAAAAGTGAAGTGCTAGTGATGGTCTTAGTGACCAAGTCTTCCTCTTGAAGTAGGGATAGTGGTCCTGTGACAGTTCCCCCAAAGACCTTCCACCTAAGGGGGCATAAAATGAGGCTGCTTTGTAGTGAAAGACAGCTAGTATATATATATTTTTGGGGTGGTGGTGGTGGTGGTGGGGTAATTCTATCATTCTGTTTCTGCTTATAGACAGATTTGGGTTCAAAGGTTTTTTAAAAATTATATTCTAGCTATGGGTGGGGCCTGGGCAAATTGCTTCTAGATTGTAACCTCTGTTTCTCTGTAACTGGAGACATAGAGCCATTGCTCGAACTAGTCTATATACAGTGTCTGGCACTTAGCACCTAGTTCCCTGTCTTGGGCCACGCAGTTTCATCTTGGGTAGTGATTAACTGTACTGGAGGATGGGAAAATGACTTTTGGATAATGACTTAATGTCCAGAGATAATGGGGATAGCAAGTTTGGGAGCTGGAGAGTGTGTATGTGGTGGGGGAGGAATGGGTGTTATAGTCATTGAAGATAATGAACTTTTACTCTAAACTGTTAGGAACATGCTAGAGTCTTTCTTCTCTCCTTTTTTGCAATGTCTTATAAGAGTGTCTGTAAAGAAATCAATTAGGCTGTTGCAGGGCCAGCTCACCTCTGTCGTCCAGTTGACTAGCTGACAGAGACATCATCAACTTGTTACTATCTTCAGCATATTATTCTGGAAAGAGAACTGAACTGGGTGTCACAAAGAGAAGTATCCATTCTACAAATCCACATTAACACCTACCCTGTTCCAGGCACAGCATTGTGTGCTATAGATACAAAGATGAGGAATCTAGGATTACATGGCAGAGTGAGTCTAGTACAGTATTTCTCAATTACAATCTAAGGATCCCCAGGGATTGCAAATTCCAGAAGAACTTTAATTTTTTTTTGCTTTTGTTTCAATAATACATTTTAACAGTCATTTTGCAAGTTATAAAGGCAAAACTTTTTTATAGCAATTACCCACATCTGAAAGATATCTTCAAAGATTGAAGATTAAATTTCTTAACCTGATGTCTAGGAATATGCCCACCTGTTCTCAGATCACTCAGGAGGTTTCCTTCCATTCAGGGTCCATATTACCAAAGCTGAGCAATAGTGGCATAAGGGATCTGAAATTTTTGTCTTCTTCAGTCCCTAATGTGGTGCGTCGTCTTAGCCAACACACTCATTTGAACCCATTGGGCCTCAGAATCTTTCTCTAAAATAAGCTTCCTAGACTAGGTGATCACTGAAGTTCTTCCAGGTTTAATAGTCTACATCTCTATGACTTTCCCTCTCCCTGGAATTGTAACACAGATTGCTTTGCAATTTCTGGTTCAGAGGAGAGAGCACTGGCCAGATATCAGATATGTTCTAATTCTGCCTTTAGGAGTGATTGCTGGGAAAAGTTGATGGAATTGTTTCCTTCTTTTTGTCTTAGGCTTTCCATCTGAGTTATAGGAATGATAACTTAACAGCAATGACAAAACCAAACTTGAAAATAAGTGATACCGTGTTTGAAAAGCTTTGGAATACAGTAGTAATGTTATCAAGAAGATGAACCCTGTAGTGACAAAAGGACAAATTACTCTCTCTAGGTTAATTAGTCAGGAGGATACAGTTTGTGCTGTAGCAACAAACAAGCCCAAAGATTTGCTTGTGCTATGAGTCCATGCAGGTTGGCAGGGAGGCTGCCCATCACAAACACTGAGGGACCCACGCTGCTGGCAGCTCCATCGAGACTCAAACTCCCAATACTACTGGAGGAGAGAGAAGGGGATATCACAAACCACACATTGTCCCTGAATCACATTTCATTGGTTAATGCAGGTTGCATGATTAAGCCTAAATTCACAGGGGGTTGGGGGGGTGTAGAGATTAGTAATTCTACTTGTGATCGAGATGAGAATATCTTGAATATTTGTGACACCAGGTCTTCACAAATATAACATCATTAGCATGCTCATTTTTTAATTCAGAGACTAAAATCCAAATTATCAAATTATAATTCCAGGTAGTGATCATTCTAAAATGCAAGACAATGAACAAACTCAAGTTGATTTTGGATTTGACCACGTGTATTTCTCAGAAGAGGGAGTGTTCCTGGAGAGGATGAAGGAAGGGAAGGAGGTTATTTGGCAGCTGTTGATTGGTAAGTTGCCCATGATAGAAGAACTGGCAGGTAAGAATTCTTAGCAGTGAGAATGTGCAAAAGGAATGAAACAAAATTAACTGGTATTAAAGTTCATGGAGCATGAAAGAACGCAGGTAGAGCTGTGATCAAAGGAACAAGTGGTTTATGATCATACTTTTTTACTAGGAACTCTGACATTGAAGTCAGGTTTGTGTTTATTATAGAGGATCCTATATGGGTAAACAGGTTTGGAATTAAACAAATGTGTTCAAATTGGAAGAGACGGGACAAAACACAGGAAGGGCTATAGAGAAAGTACAGTGGATATTTGAATTTCCATG
The DNA here is from genome assembly GCA_008086735.1 of Cheirogaleus medius. Lineage (NCBI taxonomy): Eukaryota > Metazoa > Chordata > Mammalia > Primates > Cheirogaleidae > Cheirogaleus > Cheirogaleus medius. The sequence continues at coordinate 85,253,674 of VBSM01000361.1, forward strand.
TTGGGTCATACAAATTGGTTTTGCCAGGGGCACACCTTGACATTTAGTACTTCCTGAGATTGTCACTATGCAGTTCACTTTAGCCCTGCAGAATAAATGAAATTTCTACAAGAGAAAGATATTTTAATCAAAACACGTAATTAGTTGATTGCCTGCTTCATAGAGCTAACAACAACTTTGCTTTAATGTGGGATTCTGTCATCAGTCTGGGAGGTGAGGAGTCCTAAATAGAGTGGCTTTATTAGTTCTTTCAATACAATGTTCTTAGACTTACATCAGTGTGACTTATATCAGACTTACTAAACTTACATTTAGTGTAAAATATTATTAGTTTTGAAATCATCAAAAACATTTTTTTAGATGTAAGCAGAAAAACATATTCAAAATGCCAACTATAACCTTAATATATATATACACTTGATCCTTGAACAATGCAGGGGTTGGGGTGCTGGCACCTCACCCCAAAGATCCACATATGACTTTTGACTCCCCCTAAACTTAACTCCTAATAGTTTACTGTTAACTGGAAACCTTACTGATAACATAAACAGTTGATGAACACATATTTTGTATGTTATACGTATTATACATTGTATTCTTACAAGAAAGTAAACTACAGAAAAGAAAATGTTCTCTAATGAACTAGAGAAAAAAGTAAACTAGAGAAAAGAATATGATTTTCCTTAAGAAAATCATAAGGAAGAGAAAATACATTAATATTTACTACCATTAAGTGGAAGTAGATCATCCTAAAAGTCTTTATCCTTGTCCGTCTGTCTTCTTGAGTAGGCTGAGGTGGTGGCAGAGAAGGGGTTGGTCTTGCTGTCTCAGGCGGCAGAGGCAAAAGTGGGGGAGGAGGAGGGGGGGAGGCAGGAGAGGCAGGCACACTTGTAACTTTTATTGAAAAAAATCTGCATTTAAGTGGACCCACACAGTTCAAACCCGTGTTGTTCAAGGCTCAACTATACCTACGAGCTGCTCAGTGCCGGCTGACTGGTGATGTTTGAATTTCTCTCCATTTTAAATTATTTTTCACTATTGTTCTTTTTATTGGTATGTCTAGAGAATTGGCTAGCACAAAAATAAAAGTGAAAGGAGGAGAGAAAATTTATTAAGTATGATAAGAATCTTATGAAGAGACTGTTCATGATTGAGAGGAACAAAATTTAGAAGGAAAAAATTTTTATATTTAAGAATAACATAGTGATGCTTACACTTGCAACAGATATTGGAAGAATGCAGGGGTAGAAATGAACTCTGTGGGCAGAGAGAGCACCTCAAAAGACGTGACTCACAAGTCCATGAATGTTATTTCACATCATGTGTCATTTCCTAAATCGTTTTCATGCTTAAGAAATGCAGCATGTACATAAATAATACTGATGCTAACAGCAGCCATAGGAAGTTCCTGCTCATGTCTGCACAAGGTGTCTGTGCTGCAAAGGCTGTTATGAGATTCCCCAGCAGTGAAGAACTAGCATTAATGCCTGGAAAAACTGTTCTCCAGCTGTTTGTCCAAGACGAATATGGCCTTAGACTTCTGGTCCTGCTTCTGCCCCCCATAGGATCACAGGTAGTAATGCAAAAAACCAACCAACCACTAATAGTGGTCATGATCAAAATGGACTAATGACACCCTGGCATGGTGGGGAAACAAAACCAGAAGAAAAAAGCCCTATAATTATAAAGAGTAGGATATTCAGTTATTCTCTCTGTTCTGCTTGTTGCAAACAAGTTCTAATCTTGGGGGCTTGTAATTATTTTATGATGCCTCAAGTAAGTCATGATGCCTGCATTCTTCATGGGCCTATCTCATTGATAAAGTGTTTTGTTTGATAAACCTACTATTTTTAGAGAGAGAATGGTGTTTTCAAGAAAGGGTGTGAAACACTTGGGAGCCAGGCCATCCTTGCCCGGCGTGTGTGTGCAGGCACACGTGCTCGGGGCCGCCCTACTGACAGACTCAGCAACGGTGTGAAAGGGCTCAGAGTGTCTCTACGTCATGGAACTGGAAGGGCCAGGGCGATGGAATTCAGGTTATTATAGAACTTGTTTTCAAAACCTTCATGTGGGGTGGGAAGGTTGCTATTCATGGCCCCCCTTGCCAGGGAAGCAGTCTAGCACCTGTGGCTTTGATACCCTCTGTGGTGGGGCAGGCTTATCAAGTTGGCCAACCTTGTAGATCCTGTTGTGCATAGAATATTTTCTTCTCTCTCCACTTTTGTTGTGTACTTAGCAAAAGGCACTCCACCCTCACTGCAAGTTTTGACACTCTCGCTGATACACTGTATGGCTACTGTACCTTGACTTTCAATTACATTAAATCCTATTATAATCATTTTCTTACAGCAAATCCTCTTTAGCACCTGAAAAGCTCGGCTCCCATGGGTGTAGTGTTATGCTGTCAAAACAAAACAGAGGAAACCTACTGGAGTTGCAGTAGCTATTGCATGTGCCTGAAAACAAGATCAGCATAAGGGCCCTCCCTACTTTGCATTCAATTCTGGTAGCAAAAGAGAAAAAAGGTTATTCTAAGCCATTCCAATATGCTTTGACCTATAAACCAGTGGCCTTAATTCAGTGATTTTAAATCCATGTGATATCATGTTAAAATACTTTCTCTGGGAGAGCATTTCTTTTGGGAGTGAGGTCCAGAATTCCCAGTTATTACCATTATAATGATTAATATAGAGAGGAATATTCTCCACTAATGCATAGCAGGGACACACTGCATGAGAAGCTTTTGGTTGGTTTGTTTGCTTAGTTTCTTTTAATGCTCCTGCTGTATTGACTAAACCATAAACAAGTTTCAAAATATGGGGGACGGGGTGAAAGGGCATGGGGGTTCCACCTCTCCTGCCTTGATTATTTTTTGTCAATATCTGTAAGGATAGCTTGGAAGCCTGCTTTATTTTTCCTCTTATTTAGGTTGAATCCCATGTGGTTTGCTGATACTTTGGGTTAACTCATCATTTTGAGGACCGTTCTGTGGGTCCCAGGGGAGGAATGGACATCTGAGGACAGTAACAGATTTTGTTAGCAGTGTGTTTTCAGTACTAGTCACGCCTTTTGATTCTTCAGACTGACACTCTGAGCTCCATCCTGGACAATGACAGCCCTTTGTGGATTAGCTAGTGAGAGGATGTCCCTCCTGTTAATCAAACCTCATCACAACAATCACTCCATTCCAATATAACCAAGGAATTATCTCTAATTATATTATTTTTCCAGTGGTGCTGGGAAAATGAGTAGCTTGACATGATGTATCAATCAGAATTAACAAATTTCTTCTTTTCTTTTTGAGTTGTTACCTCCAGTTGGCAGGTTAGAAAAATCTTACCCATGCTGGCAATGAACATGTGCTAAATTTTATTCACTTTTTTGAGGAACAAGGGTTAAGATTACTGATGATTCTGGTCACCGTGTGTAACAACCAGGTCTTTGCTATAACCTGGGAGAGGCAGAGTTCTCTGCTTTCATAATGTAGCTTTGGTGCAGGCCCATCCTTCTAGCCAAGGGTAATGTGAGCTGGAATTGGTCACAGAGGCCCTGGCAGCTGGCTTAACCTGTTTATATAAAGACAGAACACAGCCACTGATTAAGAGAGCCACCTCCTACTGGTTGGTTTTGGAGTGGAGCCCAGAATTTTCCATAGAGATAGCTTTTAAAAGTTAGGTCAGCATCTCAATGAAAGATAAGGACACACAAGAAAGCCCTTGTGGGTTTCCCTGTCTTCAGAACCCCACTGTTCAGCAAGGATCAGAATAGATACCGGTATATCTGACCAGTGAAATGCTTCTACTAGGTTTATCTCCATGAAAGGATCACTCTTCCCAGAGTGATCCTCTGGACTGAGGATTAAATGGGTCAGTTTGAGCCAAGCTTAGCATTTAGCAATTTACATGCGGCCTTGACTTTTTAATTCTGAAACCCTTTAGGGTGGACTGGTCCGTGATAAGATCAATTTGGTGTCAGGACATTTTATATGGGGCATATTTTTAAAGGGCAGGAGCAATGTTGTGAATAATGAAAGATTTCTGCTTCTAAGTTTAAATTTGGGAATAAGGTTAAAAGGAGCAAAAGAGGGATGGACAGGAAGGTAAGTGTGAGAACAAGAATCTGATGGAAGAATTCCAGGGAGGGTCAGTAGAGAAACTACAGGGCTTCAATGGGCCCATGGATTTCCCCTCCCCCAACACTGATCAAACATACTTGAAGGAGTAGTATTCCTGCAAAACAGAGAAAAATGATCTCAGGTCATGAGGCAATTTGTGGATGCAAAAGAATCCTTATACTGGATCGGAATTTGACTCTGTATTGTTATTTATTTAGTAAGCAAAGACTTCCTTTGTTAAGTTTTCTAACTGTGTGCTTAGAAACAAAGATGTGTGATAATGCCAAAACACTACTCGAATTGAAGTCTTTAGTAGTTGGAGTGTGCGCAACTAAACGTGGTGATTGGAGGGTATTCCTGCCCTCTAGTCTGCAACTTCCAGAGGTTAAAAAAAAAAAAAAAAGAACATCCCACTTTTTGTAAAAGGAGGAAAAAATCCTTTGCATAGATTATTATATAAATAAATCTTCTTAACAAGCACTGCGGCTCTTTTTTTTTTTTTTTTACAAAGCACAAAGACTTATTGTGTGATTTATGTGAAAAGGTTATATAACTGTACTCTGTTACTTTAAATAGTGTTTTTTATTTAAACTGCCAACTTCTTCATCACCAGCAAAGAAAAAAATGCATATTTGCTAAGCACAAAGGTAATTTTCAAGGACTGTAATTAGCTCATGATAACTCTATCTTTTGTGATGTCTTTGCTGCTGAACTAGAAAAGAAGTGGACTTTTTTTTTTCATTGTTAAATCTAAACTGTGGCACCTGCAGTGTGTCAGTTCAGTGAGAACCAGGGAGGGAGAAAGTTTGAAGTATTACACTTGGTTGGGAAAAAATTACGGATGTAATAAAGTAACAGATCATGCAATTTTTTGTTTGGCTTCATTTTTTCTTTTTACAAACATGACAAGGCTCTATTTTACCTTGTTCCTGTTGCCCAACTGACCTTTTATTTCCAGCATATTAAAAGATCTATTTATAAGCCAAACTGAATATATGATGTGGAAATTTAAAACAATAATGAAATTATGGTAAAAGAAGGTAGAAAAAAATCAGGGGTGCAAATCTTTGTGTTTTAAAAAAATGGATAATATGACAGAACACTGGCAAGAGAGAGAAAAATAAATGAAGGAAACATTTGAGGAAGAGAATGCTAATTAATTCATTCCAGGAAAATTGATTGCTAAGAAAAATTTTATTTCCATGAAAAATTATATCTTTGGTGGATGTCAGAGTAGATGTGCACAGGAGGTGTATGTGTGCAGTGTCACCAAATGTATTTCTGTCATTGATTGAGACGACACTATGGAAGAATTCAGGGGGTTAGAGTTAGAAAATTTTTCCCATTGTGAGGAATATTTCCAGAGTAAATCTGAGAAGTTTCCTTCTTAGGAAAATGGGCTTTGGTAGGCAGTGGAATTCCCTGGAGGGCAGAAGTGTACTGCATCCTGGGATTTGGAGATCTGTTTCCTTCTGGGAAGTAAACCCTGCCTTTGTAGGCTGAGATCTGGGATTCCAAAGCTTGTTTTTCCTACCAGGTTTGGACTGTAACCACAGGAACAACAGAAAAATCTATAAGGCACTTGAAGTCAAGGAACTGCAGTGTGGCAATGTTAGTGCTGGGTGTGTTTTCTGTGGGACTGTGAGAGCTTTATCACCTGTTTGGACACCAACCTGGTTGCTCAGGTGGCAGTTTGGCAAACAACCAGCATGAAAAACAACAACCTCTTCTAATGGGCTGTGAAATATTTGGGCATAGTTGTTCTCAGCTGTTATTGATCCTTTTCAGTTAGAACATTAGATTTTGATTTTAATGGGAATAAAACAACTGAAATGAGACTGACAATGAATAAATACTTTTACAGTTTAGGCATCAGATACTCACTTCTGGCAATTCTGCACAGGGAGAAAGCAATTGATTTTTAAAGAGTGCTTTGCAATTGGCAGAGAGAAATGAGACAATAGTTGGCTATTTCAATATGTTATGGGCAATGATGTCAATCAGTAACTTCGTAGGTAGAATTTAATTGTAGGGTTGATTGTTATATCTTTAAAAGTTATGTGGGAATGTTGAGCCTCTGATACGTGAAGTCTTCAGCATTTAGGATCTCATTAAATCTTGTTGTCTGAAAGGTGTCACATACCCTGTTTCACAGATCAAATAAGGGAGGACTGAAAGTTAATTTCCTAGCCAGGAAGGAGGAAGTCAATTAAAAACATACATTTGAAGAATGATCAATTTCACTTCAATTACCCAAAGGAAGTGTTTTGAAATGTGTATTTAAACTAAGAAATAGAGTACATATCAAAGGGGAAAGAAAAGTTAAACTGTGAAAGGAAAGCCCAAAGTTAGCAGCAATGGTATATACAATTAACAGGTGCAGACTTTCTAAGTTCATAGCTACTGTCTCTAACTTTAGCACATGGCGGGAGAATCTCTCCAAACAGGAGCTACTTTCTGTGAAACGTAAAGGCTATCTTAGGCTTCTAACAAAGGTTGATGAGTAATATGAATTCCTCCATGTGCTCAACATGAGGATCAGGCTAAAATTAACCCCACTTGTAGACAGAAGGTGGCCAAGATGATGCTGTTAGCCATTATGCTGAGAAAGAAATGCTTCTCTTTAAACTTAAGAGCAAAAATGCTGAGACAAAAAGTCCTTCAAATGAATTGTACGCCTGATTTTATCCAAGCTGGGTCACTTGGAGAGACACCTCTCTATTTCTGCCCTCTTCTATGGGCTACATTTAGACCTTAAACAATTAGCCCTCTTTAAACTTTTTTTTTTTTTTTTTTTAAAGTCACCTGCTCTAGAAATTCCAGTATTTTGTATTTTTAGATGCTGGGGTCAGGACAAGTGCAAAAATAATGACGTTTTCTGCCCTTACAAGCAATTCTTTTTGACTTTGGCAGGACACAACAAAGTGAGTACTGAAAAAGTTGCCACATTCCATTTTAACCCCTTGGGGTCAGAAGCGCAAAGCATAGATACTAGTATGTTTCTAGGAGACTAAACCCATTAGAGTAAATCCCATTTAGGAATACAAGTGCTCCCTGTCATGAAACCCCTCAAGGTCCTGCAAACTTTACAAATAGGCACATTTATTTTCTTGATCTGCCATTATTTAATTGTAACCAGGAAAGTAAGGCAGAGAAGCTACTTTCTGATATGGTTCTTTTTTCCCCTGACAATTCTAAATCGAGCGTTCTGTGAACAGTTTAGCTTTCTAAAGTATTTTTTTCTCTTTTAAGGAGAGGAAGTGTGTGTTCTATTGGAGGACAGAACCTCCTGTCTTCTCAATTACACTAGAAAATTCAGTCCAAGGCTCCTAGAATAAATCATACGAAAGGAAAGGAGGATAGCTGGAGAGAAAGGATGGAAAAACACACTGAATTGCATAAACACTTTAACTTTCAAATGAATGCAGGCAATTCCTCACTTGTGGTCACCCCTTATTTGTGAAGAGCTGGGTGTACACATAAACATTGCTGCTCTTGGCCCTTCCCTTCACACTCCGGGAGGTTTAACCCTTAACACTCCTCATCTAAAGCCTAAGAGCACCCCCTCCTCATCATATATCATTCATTAACTTCATACCTATTTAGTGAATACCTATTAAGTGCCATGCATCAGACAAGGTATTAAGAACACAGTGGTGAGTAGAAGTAGACTGGGGACAGGCTTCCTGGAGTTTATAGTCTAGACTCTAGAGGGAAGAATAGACTTTAATCAAACAATCACACAAATAGATGTAAAATCACAGCTCTGATAAATGCGATGAGAGAGAAGCATATGATGTTATGAGTACAGATATTAATAATAAGAGAGATTGAACCTAATCTAGTAGTTCCCGGTGGATTTGCCCAAGGAAGTGATAAACGTTGAGATGCGAAGATTGAATGGGAGTTAGTTCGTCCGGAAGGAAAGGCAGAAACTTGCAGTAGCATATTTCGAGATTGAGAGGGATAGGGCGTGGGAGAGGTAGAGGGGGCCCAGGGGGTGGGAGGAGAGGCCAAGGGCAGCTTGGTGCCAGCTGAGGCAGGAGACAAGGCTCACCAGAAAAATGAGCCTGGGGGCCAAAGGGGAACTCTTGTCTCTGTCTTACTGGGAAGCTGTTTAAGCGTTGGATTACAGTGCTGGGGGGCTGTGAGGAGGACAGGGTCATAGCAGTTTGACAGGCAGCGTTCACGGGGAATTCTCCTGTTACTGCTCTTCCGCACCCCTGTCCCTTCACCTCAGCATCTCCAAGATACCCCATTTCTGTCCCCCACCCTCTGTTTATCCCACTCCTTACCCCGGAGCTCCAGTCACCCTTTCACCTGGGGACCTTGCCTCTCCTCATCTCAGTGTCTACCCCACTAGACTTCTTGCCCTCTTGGCCTAAGGCCACCAAAGCCCCATCACTAATTCAGAGCTAAGGCCGGCAGGGGTAGATAGGTGAGGCATTTTCGTGAGAAGATTCAGGCATCCCGAATTAGAATGCTGGATGTATTTTCCCATAGCATCAGGGGTACACACAATCTGACCATACATGAGAGTGTACCTCATCCATCCCCACTGTCACCTGTGGAATGGATGACACCAGCTTTGGAAGGCTGCCTTTGGAGCCTCACATCACAGGCTGTTTCTTGTTTCTATGAAAAAGATTATTTTAACAAATAACTTCTAAGCTAAATGTATTTTCTTGTTAACGACTGCTTTTATATAAGTAAGTTTTTGTGTGGTAGGTGGCTTAGTGACATCTCCTCCACTTTCTTATCTTTCATCCTTTGCATATTGAACTCAAGCAAGTGTAAAATTAATAAGGAACTGACTGGAAAACCCTTTAGCCCCGATGATAGGTTTTTTTGTTCCACCTCTGGCTAGGAGCTAGTTTCATCAATGATTTGAATTGTTAGTTTTGATAAAGTAGCCAGATATAAAGTTTTTTTTTTTTTTAAACTTCAGTGCTGAATGGAAATTTAACTCAGTGGAAACTATTAATCCCTTTGTAGTTACTGAATAGGCACATATTTGTGTTTGTCTTATGTTTGTTCTTCCTGCCCACATTGCACTTTAGCTAGACTCTCACTTTTTTTTTTCTTTTCTTTCAATGAGGGATTCTTTTTAAAGTCCTAGTCTCTGTCTGCTCACATGGTGAATAGGGAGGCATCTTCCTGGATAGATTATTTAACAAATATTGCTGTGTGCTTGCTCTGTGCTCAACACGCAAGGCCCCATGATAATGTAGGAAAGACAGATACAGTTCCTGTCTTATGGGTCAGACAGTCCACAGCAACACAGTCCAACAGAGCTTTCTTCGATGATGGAAATGTTCTATGTCTATCCTATCCAATACAGTAGCCAACTAGCCACATGTGGCTATTGAGCGCTTAAAATGTGGCTAGTAAATTGAAAATCTAATTTTTTAGTTTTATTTAATTTTTATTAAGTAAAATTAAAATTAAATGGTTACATGTGGATACTGAATTGGACAGTACAGCTCTAGGGTGCCAGGGAGATGTGTCTAGTTAGATATAAAGAAGGTAAACAGGTGGAGCTTGGGAAAAGTAATTACTTACATATTTTGGAACTGAAAAAAGAAGTAACTGAGTTCCAGATAAATGCCACTGTAACATAGGGAAAATGTGGGGTAAATGACATTCACATAATCTTCTAGGGAAATAAAGTAAAAAGTCTTAATAAAGCTAAAATGCACTAAAAAGAATGTTTGGCCATTTATTGGCTCTCCTCCTCAATTACACAGTTGCACCTACCTATAGCCTTCTCCCTAAAAAAGATCCTGTGATGATTTCCAATACCAAATACACAAGAACTTTGCGCTTTTTGGAAGTAATAGGCGATCCTTACAATATCATTGTGCTATAAATCATTATCTAATTGAGCTGCACAACAGGAAAGAAGTTGAGCTTTTAAGGATAAATGGGTCATGCTTGATTTAAATCACCATTGAAAAACCCTCGTATAAAATGTTTTGTTCTGGAAGAATATCACCTATTTTAGAAATCAGTTCAGAGGAACTCTTTGGCTAGAACAGCTTGTATCAGACAGAGTTGTTTAAAAGCTGTATGTTGTGTTACCGGTAGCAACAGGCTTCCGAGATGTTTTCTAGTTAAAAATTGTCATAGCTAGTTTGCAGCTGCTAATCAAAGAAGGAACTAAGCAAAGGAGGGAAACCTTTCCCTCATATTCTGAAAAGAACAATGCCAGGAGAAAACTTTCTTGGATTGGGAAGATTTGGTAATGGGGAGAGGATCTCCTAATAGAAAGACACCCTACATGTCAGTGATCAATTTGTGCTTCATCCATGTGAAGGGAGATAGTTCAAGGAAGGACAGAGCCCTTGCAGCTAATGCACAGGGGCTAGAAAAGAAATTAAAGCTGTGCATGTAATTGTTTCTGGAAAGCTAATAAAAGAGACCATATACAGATAAAGAGAGGTGCAGCTAGGGATAAGCCTAGGAGAAATCTGGCTTCAAGGCAGTGGATATAGTGTGGATTGAAAAAGTAGCCTAGATAAAGTATGAATAGAAGACCAAGGTTAGATCAAATGGTGATAAATAGATCCAGATTTCTGAAAAAGGTACTTAATGATAAATTCAACTTTATGCTCTTTAAAGGTTGTTCGAAATGCACTAAAATGGAAATAATGAGACATATATTTTAAATTGTATTAACCTTGGTCACTTGGATCCATTATAGTAATCTCAATTAAAAAAGAACATTTCATTCCACTGCCTTCCACCACTTGGTGACAGTCTACTTCAAATGTATTTTCCTGAGCCATTTTCGCACCTCCACCTTACTCCCCTTACCATTAAAATAAAGTCAATAATATCTATATTTATCCTTGCTTGCTTCACAGAAGTGACATGCTTTGTAAAAAGTATGAAATTCCTGTATATGTCCAAATATAAGCAATTTTATTTACTACTTGAGTAGCAAACGATCGCCCTGAGAATTAAATCTATAAACTTGAACACAGAGTGTTATTACAAGTATGGAGGCAGGCTTCACTATTCCTGCTGGTTAGTGGAAGAGAAGTGGGCAATGGGAGAAGATGGAGAATGTGTGTGCCCAGCGTGTGAGTTTGCACAGTAGCTGGGTTTCTAAGCATTTCAGGGCCTAGGAGAGGAGGAGCCTGAATGAGAGCATCAAATAAAATCCAAATTATTTTTTCCCTAAAATACTGAAAATTAAAAATACCTATATGTTTTAATTATGGTACAGCCTCCAATGTGTGCATCCTGTTAGTTCCAGACACATGTCTAATTTCTCGTCCATTCACAAAACACTTCCAACCACTATAGAAAGAAAGCTAACAAAAATTACCCCGCCGTCTAAGTTGTAAGATTAGAGTGAGGCTGTACTTTGGTTATATGATTTTGAATACTTTACTTACTCCTTCTGGGTCATAATATTCTCAGTTTTAGAATAAAATGTCTGTTCAAGGTCTTGGATTCTAAAGTCACAGAAAGAGCTTACTTCATTAGGGTTTACTTGAATAACTAGCTAGAGCTACTGGGCTAGATTCATCAACTCCTTTTGAGTTTCTTTTTCATAGTCACTGTAGGTCTTAGGAGAGGAGAAGCAATGGAAGGTGCTAGAAGGAAAAAAAATGCCTTTCATTTAAAGGCTGGCTAAAAGGGGCTCTCGAAGTGGGATCTCCAAGCAAATCTGCTTGAGCAGGAAGGAATAAACTAACATGTACTAAATGCCAGTAAAGTGCAGGAACTCTACTAGGCACTTTATGTTGTTTCATTTAATTAGCAGGGAATAGGAAGAATTGAATAATGTCCTTGTTTAGGCAATTTGGCTATAAAGTAAAATTCTGCCTGGTGAATTCCAATTTCCTGTTGAATTTTGTATTGCATTAGAAACCATCCCTGTGGCTGAGGCTGGTCTGGTGATCTCTCTTTCCTGGAAGTTTCAGTTTTCACATGCTCAATTATCATAACAAATTTGTGTCATCTCATTTATAATTAGGCCTACTTAAAGGGATATTTTGCTCCAAATACACATTGGGTTTTGCTCCAAATACACATTTTTCCCCTAAGTATGTTGGAATGAAAATATTGTCATGGTTTCTGGGGCCAAATACAAGAAGATCACCTTTGTGTTTTAAGTCTTCAGAGCCTGGTTTCTGAGCTCCATACATCGGATCCTTGTTGTTTGAGTTTCCAAGGGGAGGAGGTTCCTGAGGCCTAAGAAAGAAACAGCCGAGCAAGCAGACTCAGGCTGGGTCCCAGGCCTCTGTGGGGCTGAAGTCCAAAGCAACAGGCAGGCAGTTCTTGCAGCTTTTTCTCTGCAGAGTCATTAGAATACTTTATTGTTTTTTTTTGTATTTCAGCAGCTCCTTCTATGAGGACATATTCTTCTCATCCACAGAAGCTCTTTTCAAACATTACTAAGAAGTCTGATAAGAAGAAAAAGCATGCACTGATGGGTTCTCAGAAAGAAAGCATTAGATTTAACTACAGGGCGATACTGCTCTGATTACCGCAGGCCCAGCTGACGGCAAGGTTGCCAGGCAGCCCTTGCTCTGCCAAGAATGGTGGTGGAATGAAGCAAGCATGTGGTTTGTATTACCATTTTTCAACTTTTTAAGGTTTGGAAAAGAGAACGTCACCAGCGATGATAATTCAGTTTGGAATGAAAGCCTTTTCAATGCAGTGTTCAGCAACTGCTGATTTGTTTGAAATCCTAGAGTTCAGATTCACATTTTTACAGTGTGGACAAGATAAAGCACAGGATATGTCAAGATCCTACTATATGCAAAATAATCGAGTTTCTGGCCGAATCCTTCTTTTAAAAAAAGAACGAAGAAAATTAAAAACCTCTCCAGCATTTCTAAGCTGCTACTTACAGCCTTTATAAAGATGGCACAGAAAAAGAAGCCAAAGAGTAAGCTAAATTCTGCCATCCATTTACTGGCACCATCTTCTTTAAAGTTGAGGTGGATTTTTCCCCCCCGTCTAATGTCTCAAGTCATAATTTGCCACAAATGAATCAATCTGTAAGCTTGAGTTAAATCATGGAATTCAAATGTTTTGATTTATCATTTATTATCTAAGATTTTTTTTCATTTAAAAGAAGAGAGACAAATATGGGATTATGCATACTGTTCATTCTCCTGGGTGTTCTTGGAAATACTATTCTCAGAAAGTCTGAAGCACTAAATTGGAACAAATGATTCGATTCTTAGACAAATTTACAAAGTCATATGGTTTGAGGATCTGCAATGAATTTAGTAAGATATTTTATGAATTAAGCCCCTTCCTCAAAGAAGCACATCCATCTCCTTCTCAGCGTGGAGCATATCAGCACCTCCATGACATTGCTGCCGGTCTGGACCCTTAAAGAATTGAATTTTTATAAATTAATCTTGTTCAAAGCCATTTTCACAGAATTCAGGTACCTGTTAGGATGCTTTAAAATACTTTCTTATAGCATTTCGAAGATTCTGGGAAAGCTACTAAGACATTGAACTCCTAGAAGCAAGGCCTTTCTGTTGGAGGTTACAGGGCAGCAGAAACCAGAAAGAATCCATAGCTGGGACAATCATCAGTTCTGCAAAGACTTTCAAGCAAACAAAAAATATATATATAACTCACCAGTCATGGGGCTCTGGCCCAAACAAAATGCAACCCTGCTTAACGAGATGCTGTCAAATGTAGCTATTTGGGCTCTAAAATTATGCTTCGCAAAACACCAAATTAGTTTTGTCAAAACATAACCTTGGTTCTCAAAACATCATCAGAACTTTTAAAATTCAATAAAAGAAGGCAGCATTTGTGGTTTAGGTGGCATTATCCTCTGTATTTATTCCACAGAGCATGCATCAAGTCATCTATCTGTCTGCCTGTCCATCCATTCATCCAGCCATTTCATTCAGTCCTTCAACAAGTGGTATTGAATTCTTTCATGTGCCAGGCACTGTGCTGGACCCTGGACACAAAGATAAAAGGACACAGGCATATACACAAGGCTGGTATACTAGTGAAGAGGGCTAGCGGTCATATTCTCTATTTCCTCCAATTTCTGCCATCCAGCGAGGTGCCTGGTCCCAACTAAAACTTGGTATCTGGAGACATTTCATCCTGACTTTTTCCTGCAGGCTTCTTTCCTCAGTGCCAGCCCTTGCCTCCTCGTCCTCACCTCAGTCACGTCAGACAGGCATTCCCAGGCAGAAGGCAGCTCTGCAGTGGACACTTCTGACTCCACCCTCTTGCTTGGAAGCTGTGTCCCTTTCTTGTCTCTCTGGATCAGGAGTGCTGTGAGGCCTGGGTCTGAACTAGCCCCACTGCCCTCTCCTTTGCCCTGACTCCCTCCCCCCAAGTGTACCCCAGGGGGGCCAGCTCTCACCTGGGCCTCCCTTCTGTCCTGGGGTTTGCCCTGCTGGCCAGCTCATTTCCTTTTCCTCTATGTCCCTCCAGTGCCTTCCAGCAATCCCAATCCAAATGGGATTTACTGCTGACAATAAGAACCTGCGTTCTTTATTATTTGACAGCAAATTTATTTGCTGATAGCAAATATGACAAGCAGGGAAAATGGGGATAAGGGTTTTGGAAACTTTGAGGGTGAACCAGGGAGAAAGTGGAAGCCTACTCTGAAAAAGAGGTGGAAGGACAGTGAGGGAGAAGGAATTGTGATGATAAAAGGTCAATTTGACAATCTGTCTTCAGACTTATTTGTATAGCCTTCCAGCTCTGGTTACATTGAACATGCCAGTTGTTGCCTTATATTATTGTTCTGTGTACATCTTAAGTTCATTCATCTATTCATCCATTCATTCATGGATCCATCCATCCATTCAACAAACTTTTCTCAGTTACCAGCTCTGCTGGTCATTATTTTAGGCACTAGTGGTTCAATGGTGAGCAAACTGAACTCTTGTGAAGTCTGACAGGGGAGAGATATGAATTAAATTTTCATATGATAAATGTCAATGAAGTGGGGGACACATGGGATGCAGAGAAAGACTATAATAGATGCCTTTAACCAGGTCAGTAATGTCTGGAAAAATGTACCCGGAGAAATGACAAGGTTGCTGAGATTTAGTGGAAATACAGGATGTTACTTGTTGAAGATAGAAATCCCTTTATTGAAAAAATAGCAGATATTGAACAAAAGTTCTCTGGTAGAAAGAAAGATGGTATGTGCAAAGAACTGAATGAAGGCCTGAGTGGGACACAGAGAGTGATGGGGTATATTATGGGTTGTGGCTGGAGAGCTGGGCTGAGGTTCTTATAGGGCGTGTTAAGCATTTTGTTCTTTCTCCTAAGACCAATAGGAAGTTATCTATCATTGTGTAACAATTTATCCCCAAATTTAGTGGCTTAAAAGAATTATAAACACTTAGTAGTTCCCAGTTTCTGTGGCTCAGGGATCTAGGAGCAGCTTAGCTAGGTAGTTCTGGCTCCAGGTCTCTCATGCTGTTGCAGCTAAGATGTCAGCCTGGGCTGCTGTCATCTGAAGGTTTGACTGGGGCTGAAGGTCTTCTTCCAAGGTGGCTCGCATAGCTGGAAAATCAGTTCTCGCTGTCGGAGGGAGGCCCCAGCTCCTCCTCACATAGACCTCTCCATATAGCTGCTTGAGTCTCCTTGTGCCATGACTGCTATCTTCCCCCAGAGAGAGAGGGAGAGCTAGAGGCAAAGCTATCTGTTTAAAGATCTAACCTCAGGAGTCACATAGCACTTCTATCAGATCTGTTTGTTAGAAATAAGTGACTAATTCCTTCGCACATTCCGAGGGAAAAGAATTAGGCTCCACCTTTTGAAAGAAGTAGTGTCAAAGAATAATTTGGGATGTATTTTAGAACCACTGAACCATTAAAGAATGTTAAGCAAGAATGGTGACATGACCAGATCTATTTTTCAAAAGTGTTACTCTAAATGGAAAACAAATTAAGTAGGGCCAGCACAAAAGTGGATACACTGGTTAATAGATATGAGAGTGAACCAGGTGTGAGATGCTGGCAGGGTGGAGTAGGATGCTAGTGAAGGTGAAGAAAAGGAAAGGGTTCAAGATCTATTTAGAAGGTAAAATAGGTCTTAGAGATAAATTGGATTTGGAGGTTGAAGGAAGTGAAATAGCTTCCCAGGTTTCTGGTTTACATAGAAAAATAACATGGCATTCAGTGACATGGAGAGTAGAATACCACTTTTGGTCTATGAGAGGTAGTGGGGGTGATCATAAGTTTTATTCGAGACATATTAAGTTTGGAGTATCTTTGAAATATATAAGTACAGTTACCAAGTAGTTCCTTGGTTATAAAATTCTGGAACTAAGAAGAGTTCTGAGCTGGAGCTGTAAATTAGTGAATTATCCATGCATAGTTAGGAAGGAATCTCTGGGTTTGATGAGATCTCTTAGCAAAAGAATGATAAGAAAAGAGAAGGTTTTGAGAGATTGTATTTTTTCCAGCAAGTATTCACTTTCTTTCTTCAGTTTTACTTCCTGTGGAAGGAGTATACTTCCCTGCCCCATTGGTGCTGGACTTGGCCATGCGATTTGTGTTGGCCAACGAGATGTTAGCAAGTCTGACGGGAACAGATGTTTGAATTGTGCAGTGAGCTTTCCTTTTAGTGCTCTTTCCTTTTGCTTTGAAAAGAACAGGCCTTAGATAGCTACTGGTTCGTGAAGGAATTAGTAGACCTGGACCCAATTCAAAGTTTGAGACCAAGCCTAGCTGAGTCTAGCTAACATCAGCTAAGCCTGATCCACAGACATATGAGCAAGAGATAAATACTTTTGCAAGCCACTAAAATGTCAAGATTTTGTTGTTATTGTTGTTGTTATGTAGCATTGTTATGGTAATAGCTGACAGATACAAGGATCTACGTTCTACTAGGAAGGACCACTATTCTTTAAAGTTCTAATTGGATTACATGCAAATTCAGAACAGTATTTATGTTGGATACATGACTGCATTAGCAACACCTAACATAAAGGTTTGGTCAAATATTTGGTGAATGTATGCATGGATGCTATCTAATTTAGGCATGGCTGTTTATCTATCATGAGTGTCTATAAGTCACACACATATATTCTTGTAATAACTCTTCCAAGCAGTGTTTCCTCAAATAATGAGAAGAGGTTCAAACAAACCTGGATATGGCAGTCTCCAAGATCAACAACTGCATTCTTTCCCTTCCCCAGAGCACATTTTCATTACATGTTGTAAAGAAACGCTCAAGAAAATTGATGCTCTATCTAAATACTATACGAATATTTTAGACCACATTTTATTGTTGTTGTTAGAACAGATTTCAAGTGAACAAATTTTAAAATTAAAAAGAAAGTTATTAGTGGAAATAAACATGCCTGTAAATAGTGTGTCAATGGAATGAAGGCAATCAAAGTGGCTCTTTTGGCTACTAACGTCTTCATAAAAGCCTTGATTAGTTATGAGGTAATTGTGGGAGATGATGAGTTAGAATCCAAGAAAGAAAAAATAGTTGCTCTAGCTTAACAGCTGTGGAATCTTTTAGTAATTGCTGGAATATTCCTTTTCAGTAAACTTAAAGCTTGCTTTTCTTATCTCACAGTCGAATACTTGATCTGAAATATATATTTTAACTTTATCTTATTTACAACTTTCTTTTTTAGGGTAATTCTAAATTATAGTTGAGAAGGCGGGAAAGACAGCACCTGGATTTGTAACTTATCTCCCTGAAATAGATAGAAAAACTCTGTGGGAAAAGCAAAAAATAACGTGGCACTTAAAATATTTGACTTTCACATTCTGGTTATTAATTAAAACGTGATTTTTTTTTTCCTCCAAAGGCACCCATCTCGAATGCCCATAAAAAATGTGTGCCTATGTGCACACCAAGCACGTGCGGTTGTCCAGTGTTTATACAGGACATGTTAAATTATTCCTTGCCTGGTTTGACCACAGTGTGAAATTTTAAAGTATAAACATGATCAAAAAGAAGAGTGACTTCAAGAATGGGAGAAACAACAACATTCCATTCTCCCAGAGCCTTTCAGTCTCTCAGTCAGAAGGCTGCCCCTATGTCTCCCAGCAGTCTCTAGAAACAACAGCCCCTTCCCCACGCCATCCTCCACCCCAAAGTAAAGGGCACCACCCATTCTGAGAAAGAAATTGCCAAAATAACAAAACTTATTGGAGTGGATAATGTCTCACAGAAACTGCCGCTCAGCTGCAGATGCAAATCTGCCTTCCTTATCCCTCACCCCAGCCCTTAGCTGGGGAAAACAGCTCACACCCTCAGGAGAAACTTGGCCTTTCCGCCAAAGGATCATACAGATGACACTGCAGTCCTGAAATCTGTTGCTTGGACTTCCCTTCTGCTGCTTTCTTACACAGCTGTGTGTGTAGGTGTGTTCTTTCTGTCTTTTCATTTTGTCCAGAATTCAAAAAAGGTATTATTTTACCTGAAAATATCACAGAAACATGGTTAAAAAAGCAAACAGCACAGAAAGTAATGTCTTCCTCTCCTCACACCCCCTCCCCCTTTCTCCAATTCTCTTAGACTTCCCAACCAATGGCAGAAGTGTTGTGAGGGGAGGGGTGTGTGTGTGTGTGTGAGAGAGAGAGAGAAAGAGAGAGAGAGAGAGAGAGACCGAGAGAGACAGAGATAGAGAGAAAAAGAGACAGAGAGTTGGAGAGAATGTCTTGATATTATCTTATTTAAGAAAAAACCATGTGTCTCACAGATAGACCCTCTCCCTTCATCCCCGTACCCCCTGCCAAAAAACCAAAAATCCCCCCAAACCTCTGCTGTTCAGAAGTCTAAGAGAATTGATGGTTAAAAATCTCTCACGTTAAGCTCATTCCAGAGACATGTCTAGTAAAACCAAACAATGAGAAACACTGGTACCCAGCCAGGCGCAGCCCCTGCCATCTCTGATTTAATGCAATTTGATGATGTTTAACTTTAACTCAAAGACAGGATTGAGATGAGTTCATGGACTAGGAAAACAAACAAACACACAAATTCCCTCCATTTATTTATATTCAAAATATCCTCTTTATCAATTATTTTAGATAATAAATTCATATACATTTAGGATGACTTTGTTGATAGGGAAAAGTCTCGTGGGCATTGAATTTTCTTCTTAATTATAAAAGTTTGTGGAATGTTTTTCTGAGAACAGAAACCTTTCTTCAAGGAGTTATTATTCTTCCTAGAATATTAGCAGGGTCTCTAATAGGTAAACAATGATGTCAGTGCAAATGTACTTTCCTCTCCCATCCAAACTGGCTTAGAGTATTTTAGTTCTATTACTTGACTGTTTTTAAAACAGATTGAAAAATTTGCTCACCAAGAGAACAATGATTAACAAAGTCTGTAAATTGCCATTTCTCTTGCTAATCAATAGCTCCAAAGAAAATCTAAATCCGTGACTAATGGCCCAGGAGTGAACCACTTGCTTAGAAAAGCCTCTTTAAACCAAAACATTCCTTTAGAAATCTTTAGGTTTTTTTTTTTTCTTCCTTTTCCTATGTCATTCTAAATTTCAAAAACTTACAAACTCTATTAATAATAAGGAAAAATATTGCCTGGCCTCATTCTCTTTTTAACTACACACTGGAGCATCTACTCCTGGAGCTGCAATGAGACAGTGTAGAGTAGTGGTCAAGCCTGACCTGACTCAAGACCTTAATAGCTACATAGCTTAGACGAAATTTCTTAACTTCCCTACACCTCAGTTTTCTCAACCCTAAAATGGGGGTAAAATTTATAATCATACTGTGTGAACTTGCTAGCATTGTTGTAAAGACTGAATTCATATAAGCAAAGCTTTTTAATATAGTTTTATTACCCAATAGGCTTCAATGAAGGGCAGTTAAATAAACAAGATAGATAAAACCAAAGATTTTAAAGTTTCAAAAATTCCCCAAGCTAAAAAATAATTAATCAAACTATGTGATCTTGGATAAATAAAGCTTAAAATATTTCTCCAGATTGTCCTATGTCTCAAATTCTATGATCTTGAGTAAGAAAGTATGCATTACAGTCTATGCTATCTCTGCCACCCAGGAAGTAACTAGTGATCTGGGGTTGCCCATGGCAGTATGCTGGTCCGTGAATGCCATCTCTGGAGTATAGACACTGGAAGGAAAAGGTCAAGAGAAGTTATGTAGCTCATAGAGAGATTAGACCAAATGACCTGGGAGAAAATGTGTATTCTCTATTGTATTACTGATCGGAGGGCTCCAAGAATATGACTCGTATTTCCACGTTGGTGCTCACACATTGCTGCCTACATAGACAGAATTCAAGGCCAAAGAGATTACTGACTACTGGCCTTATTGATCTGCAAAATTTAAACTTTGAATAACAAAATGTCCATATCAAGGTTATAACATATTTATATCAGT
Source organism: Cheirogaleus medius (assembly GCA_008086735.1). Lineage (NCBI taxonomy): Eukaryota > Metazoa > Chordata > Mammalia > Primates > Cheirogaleidae > Cheirogaleus > Cheirogaleus medius. The sequence continues at coordinate 85,274,143 of VBSM01000361.1, forward strand.
TCTTTATCACATACATTTTGTCTAGAATTGCGGCATACATTCATTCCACAAAGAGTCAGTGTACATCTCTTTCTTTACTGTGGGCCAAGTGTAGTATCCCTACTCCCAAGGCTGCGGAGGTGAACTGATAATTCCAATAGGGTATTTTGGGGCATTATGTGAGCCCTTGAGGGACATCTCCTACTCTTGTGGAGGGCTAGGAGTTGAATGGTGTCACAGTGAGTAAATGAGATTTGAAATAATTCTAAAAGGAGGCAGAGTTAAAGGGGAGAGGAGTGAGGCAGTGGAGAGGACAAGATAAGGAGAGATGCAGAAGTGATAGATTGGTCAGTAGCTGAGATGGATCCAATAAGATCAAAGGAGGGTTTGGATGCGGGAATATCTGCAGATTGAGGTGGGAAAGTCAGAAAGGGGAAAAAGATTAAAGGTAGAGGAAGAGCGAGCATGTTCTCGGAGAAGGTGGTGGTGGCCTTTAACTGAAGGAAGAATAGCTCACATTCTGGGCTAGAGTGAAGGAGGTAAGGTTAGATGTGGGGACGAACTCTGATAATTGTCACTGATTTTCCTTTGATTAGAAAATAAATTTTCCTTTGAACACCAACGTAAAAACTATTTATTTACTTATAATTTTCCTGAATGTAAAAAAGTAGGGAAAGAAGAAAATAGAGAAATAAATTTTATAGTTGAATACCTATTAATTTGGAAGGTATTAACTTCAAATTAGTTTTTCTGTTGCATCCATCTTGCAGAAAGATTTCTTTTGTGTGCGTGTCAGTTGGCTAAAAACATTTTACATTAAAAAAAATTCTCAGTGCTTTAAAAACTTGTGTGTACACAAGGCAGGGACATTCTTTATATTATCAAATATTTGAGTTCCTGTGAGGTTAACATATTTTTATTTCCCTCTTTTATGAATTGTCAGTTTTGTCATCTGAAAGGAGGCTTTTTATGAAACACCTTCAAACTAAAGGGGAAAAAATGTCTGGGATCAAGAGAATTCAAGATGCTCTGATCTAGGGTGAATGCACGGGGCAAGCAGGAAGGAAAATAACCAAGACAGAAAAAGATGCATGGAAATATAGACTCTCATACATGAAAGGGACTTTAGTGGCTCCTGATCCAGTCAATATAAAATGAATTCTTATGTGCAGTTTCCCTGTGAAGTATTCATCTAGCATCAGTTTGATCACTTCTAGAGATAGGAAGATCATTGCCTCTTGAGGCAGCCCATTCCATTTTGGATCTCAAAGAATATTTATGTGTGAAAGGGCCAAAGTTATTAAATATATATATTTAATATATAGCTAGCACTAACAGCTTCCTATGTGCCAGGTGTAGTTCTAAGTACTTCAGATGTATTAAATAATTTAATAATTTAATGCTCAAAGAGTTGTCTTTGGAAGTTATTATTATTACTATCTTCATTTTACAGATGAGACAAATGAAGCTCAGAGAGGTTAGATAAATTTACCAATGCCACACTACTAGTAAATAACAGAGCTGGACATTAGACCCCGAAATTCTAGCTCTAGAGCATGAGAGCTCTAGAGTTCCTCCTTTCATTGAGTGAATGCTCCTAGGCTTTCCTCACCGCCTGACTGGTCGAAAGGATTCTATTGTTGCCCACTTCAGATTTTTCCCCTTCTTTGACATCCGTAGACAGATCTGCTGTTGTCAGACTATTTTTTGGAATTTTGTGATGCAGAATCAGGAATGGTAAGGGAAAGGATATAAAGCAGATGGGCTAGGGGAAGATATTTCTGTAAAATGTGGCACAAAATCATAATAATATGAGCAAAATGTTGGAGACATTTTGGAAAATTTTGAGAAGCATCCCTGGAGATAATACATTTCATGGCATTTAAGAAATGCAAGGGAGGAAATTGAATTATTACTTTTTGTTAGCTAGACTATGTCCCTTGATTACTGCATCAGTCTAACACTGGACCACATGGATCATGGATTTAGCAGGGTTACATATATTTCCATATAACCCAAATAATTTTTCAATATTTGGAGTTGCTTATCCTATTTCCCTTAATTTTTCTCTTTTTTTGGCTAAACATTTCTAACTCTATCAGTTATTTCTTTTTTCCTTTTTAAAAATAGCTTATTGAAAAAAAATAGCTTATTGAGTTTATTAAAGTCACTAGACTTGTCAGAGCACATTATTCTCGACAGAAAATCTTGGCTTGACATGTGAAAATTATGAATGCTTAAAAATAGCAGGTGCATCTATATAGACACAAAATAAACTAAACACATCAAAGGTGTAGAATTGCTTAAGTTTTGACACATGTATATACCCATGCAACCATCACAATGGGGGGGATAATGGATATATCCATCACCTTCAAGGGTTTCCTTGTGACCCTTGAACTCTTGGCGCTTCCTGTGACCTTTCCGCTTTCTCCTGCCTTTTCCCGGTCCCCACGGACCACTGATCTGCTTTCTATCATTATAGATTTGTTTTATATTTTACTTTCTAGAATTTCATATAAACAAGATTATTCCAGTATAAACTATTTTTTTGAGGGAAGCAGAGTCTGGCTTCTTTCACTTGGAATAATTATTTTGAGATCTAGTCTTATTATTGGATATGCCAGTAGTTTATTCCTTTGTATTTGCTGAATAATGTTTCATTGTATGGATATACTTCAACATGTGTATTCATTCACAAGTTGATAGACATTGGGCTTCCACCTGTTTTTGGATATTACAAATAAAGACGCTGTGTTATGTGTACAAGTCTGTATTGAAAATTTAATTCTTGGGTAAATAACTTAGATGGAATAATTGGATCATATGATAGGTGAATGTTTAACTTAAAAGAAAATCAAATCTGCCAAACTATTTTCCAAAGTGGTTGCACCATTTTAAAATCTCACCAGAGGTATATGAGAGTTCCACTTCCTTTACACCTTAACGAACACTTGGCAGAATCAGTCTTTTTCATTTTAGTCATTATAATAGATGTTTAGTGGTATTTTATTGTGGTTTTAATTTGCATTTCTCTAATGAAAATAATATTGAGCATCTTTTAATATGTTTATTCACCATTTGTATACCTTCTTTGGTGAAAATCTGTTTTAGTCTTTTGCCCATCTTTTTAAATTGGATTGTTTGTTTTAAGATTTCTTTTTATTCTCCGGATACAGTTTCTTTATCAAACATATAATTTGAAAATATTTCTGCTCAGTTCCTGGCTTGTCTTTTCACTCTCTTAAACAGTCTTTCAAAAGCAATTTTTAATTCTGATGAAGTCCAGTTAATCAATTATTTATTTTATAGATTATTCTTTTGGTGTTGTAGCTATGAAATCTTTGCATAATCCAAATTCACAAGGAAATTCTATTCTGATTTCTTGTATAAGTTTTTATAATTTTAGATTTCACATTTAAGTCTATAATCCATTTTGACAATTTTTGCATATATTTATAGATGAGATGGAATTTCATAAATTTTGCATATAGATAACCAATAGCTCTAGTGCCATTTGTTGAAAAAAAATTTTTTCTACTGAATTGCCTTTGCAACTTGGTAAAAAATCATATATATTATGATCATGAATATAATATATTGTAATTATGAATAATATATTGTTCATATAGGTATAGGCCTGTTAAAAGAAAAATTTTAGATGAATTAAAGTTAACAAAGTTAAATTGAGCAAAGAATAATTTGCGAATTGGGCAGCCCCAGAACCAGAACAGGTTCAGAGTGACTCAAAGGCTGACATGGTCGGATAATATTTATGGACAGAAAAGTGAAAGTGACCTATACAAAATGGAAATAAGGTACAGAAACAGCTGAATTGGTTACAGCCGGGTGTTTGCCTTATTTGAACTTGGTTTGAACAGTTGGCTGCCTGTGATTGGCTGAGATTTGGCTAGTTGTTACAAAAGTAGGTTACAGTCTACTTACATATCAATTTATGTCATAGTTTGCTATGTATGGAGAAATTTAAGCCAAACTTAATATATGTAGAGAGGCAGTTTTAGGCCAAACTTAATATAATTTAACAGATCTATTTCTTAACTCTCTATTTTAGTGTATTGATTTATTTGTCTATATTTATATATCTTTTTTTATTGCCATAGTTTTATAATAAGTCTTGAAACCAGGTAGAATTAGTCCTTCAACTTTATTCTACCTTGTCCAAGTTGTCTTAACTATTTTAGGTCCTTTGTATCTCATGTGAATTTTGGAATCAGCTTGTCAATTTCTACAAAAACAGCCTGCTGAGATTTTGATTGGGATTGCATTGACTCTGTATTTCTACTTGGGGAAAATCGACATCTTAATGGAGGATTATTCTCTCTTCATTTACTTAGGTCTTCTTTAATTTCTTTTAGCAATGTTTTGTAAATATTCACATACCAGTCTTGATATGTGATGTCTATTGTCAAATTTATTCCTAAGTAATTTGTATTTTTTTGTATTATTTTAAATGGTATTTTAAAAATTTCAACTTACAATTGTTCTTAGCCAGTATATAGAAGCACCATTGATTTTTTTTTTTTTCGTATTCTGCAACCTTGATTCTATGGCCTGAATGTTTGTATCTCTCCAAAATTTACATGTTGAAATCCTAACCCCCAAGGTGATAGTATTAGGAAGTGGGGCCTTTGGGAAATGATTAGGTCATGAGTGCAAAGCCTTCATCAATGGCATTAGTTCTTTTATAAAGAAGTCTAAGAGAGCTCAGTTGCCTCTTCAACCATGTGAGGAACAGCAAGAAGGTGCCATCTATGAACAAGAAAGTGGGACTTCACTAGACATCGAATCTGTTGGTTCCTTGATTTTGGACTTCCGAGCTTCCAGATCTGAGGGAAATAAATTTCTGTTGCTTATAAGCTATCCAGTTTATGGTATTTTGTTATAGCAGCCTGAATAGACTAAGACACTTACAGTTTAGAAGCATTTTTGTAGATTTTATGAGTTTTTTTTGCACAATCATGTTGTTTGACAATAACATTTTACTTCTTATTTTCCAATCTGGATGCCTTTTATTCCTTTTTCTCTCATTATTCCACTAGCTAGAACCTTCATGCTAAACAGTAATGATAAGAAATCTTTGTATTTTTCCTGATCTTAAGGAAAATTTTTTTTGTTTTTTATTATTACGTAGTATGATGTCAGCTGTAGGTTTCATAGATGCCTTTTATCAAGCTGGGAAAGTTTTTTCTATTCCTATTTTGTTGAGAGTTTTTTTTTTTTTTTATCAGAAATGTATGTTGGATTTTTTCAAATGCTTTTTCCCGTTCTATTGAAATGATCATATGGTTTTTCTTTTTTAGTATGTGAATAAGATAAATTAATTTGATTGATTTTCAAATGTTAAGCCCAAATTATTTACCAACATTGCTTTCCTGGGATAAACCCCACTCCTTCATGAGGTATTATCCTTTTTATATATTGTTCCATTTGATTTGTTGAAATTATATCTAGAATTTTTGCATTTTTGTTTATGAGGAATATTGGTATAGAGTTTTCTTTTATAGTTTGAGATGGAAAGAATCCCTCCTCTTCAATTTTCTGGAAGAGTTTGTGTAGAATTGTTATTATTTTTCTCTTAAATTTTGGAAAGAGTTCTCCACTGAAGCCATGTGAGCATGGGATTTTCTTTGTGAGAAGGTTTTTAGTTACAAATTTATTTTCTTTAATAACTATATATAAATTATTCAGATTACCTACTTCTTCAGTGAGCTTTGGTCATTTATATCTTTCAAGAAATTTGTCCATTTCATCTAAGTTGTTGAATTTACTAGCAGAAAGTTCATCCTATTTTCATATTTTTCTTTTATTATCTGTTGAATCTGTACTGATGTTAACTCTATCATAATGTCTCATGTTGATAATTTGTATTTTTTCTGATCAGCCTGGTTAAAGGTTAGTCACTTTTCTAGATTTTCTCAAAGAACCATATCTTTTCTCTATTGATTTTACATTTTCCAGATTACACTAAAATTTTCTTGTGATCCTTATTATTTATTTTCTTCTGCTTATTTTGGGTTTAATTTGCTCTTTTCTCCCCAGTTCTGGAGTGAGCAAACTTTCTATTTAAAGAACTACATGGCAATATTTTAGGCTTTGTGAGCCTTACAGTCTCTATCCAACTACTCAACCTTGCCAATGTAGTGTGCATGCTGCCATAGAATGTAAAAGTATGAGCATGACTCTGTTCCAGTAAAACTTCATTTAAAAAAACAGGCAGTGGCCTTGATTTGACCAAAGGGCTCTAATTTGCCAAGCACAGTTCTGATTTCTTTTAGTTGAAGATGAGTTCTTTGATTTGAAAACTTTATTTTCTAATATAGACATTTAGTGCTACAAGTTTACTTACTTAAAACCATTTTTGAGGCATCCTACACATTTTTATATGTTGTCTTTTCCTTTGCATTTAGTTTAAAATAATTTCCAATTTGCCTTTTGAATTCTTCTTTGACCCTTGGGTTATGTAAAACTGTGTTATTTAGTTTCCAGAAATCTCTCTGTTATTGATTTTTAAATTTTATTTCTCTGTGGTCAGAGACCAGACTTTGTATGACTATAATTATTTTAAATTTATTGAGGCTGGTTTTATAGCCCAGAATGTGGTCTATTTTGATAAATGTTTCATGTGACTTAAGAAGAATATATATTCTACAGTTTTGGGTGGATTGTTCTATAAATGTCAATTTAGTTGATAGTGTTGTCCAGGTGCTCTATGTTTTAGACAATTTTCTGTCTATTTATTCTATCAAATATTGAGAGAGGTGACTTTAAATCTCTAACTATAGTTGTGAATTTGTAAATTTTTCTTACATTTCTGGTAGGTTTTGCTCCCTATACTTTGAAGCTCTATTATTAGATGTATAAATATTTAGCAATTTTGCATCCTCTGGATGAATCAACCTCTATATATCTTTGCAAGATGAACATTTTTATGTTCAAAGAAATACTGTTTGATTTGATATCTATTTAGTCTGATATTAACATAGTCACTTCATTTTTCTTTTTGATTGGTGTTAGCATATTATACTTTTTTTCTTCCTTATATTTATAACCTATTTTTGCCTGTATATTTAAAGGACACTTCTTATAGGTAGCATATAATTAGATATTATTATTATTATTGGACACAATCTGATGATCTCTACCTTTAAATTGAGGTGATTATGCCATTTACATTTAATATAATTATTGATATTATTGGGTTTAAGCTATCTTGTTATTTGTTTTCTTTTCTTTTTTTTTAGGCTGGTGAAGTGAAGCAGTGGGAGTGGAGAAGGAACAAAGGAATCTATAACTGGTTATGATCAATTAGTTGTAAACACCACTGGCTATTTGTTTTCTATTTTGCCGTCTGTTCTTTGTTTCCCTTTTTCTCTTTTTTTCTTCTTTTGTATTTAGTATTTTTAATGCAATTTTATTTCTTTTGTTGGCTTACTAATTATAACTGTTTTGTTATTTAAGTGGTTGCTTAAGGGTATATAGTATACAGTTTAACTTATTGCAGTGTATTTTTAAGTGATTTTATACCATTTAATAAATAGTATAAGGACCTTAAAATGGTATGTTTCTATTTCTCCCCTGACCATTTTGCTGCTGTTGTTATACATTTTACTTTTTTTTTTTTATGGTAGAGATGATGTCTTGCTGTGTTACTCAGACTGATCTTGAACTCTTGGCCTCAAACATTCCTCCTGCCTTGGCCTCCCAAAGTGAGATTACAGGCATCATCCACCACACCTGGCCTATTTTTACTGTGTTCTTAACCTCACAGTACATTGTTACTATTTTTATTTAAACAATTAGTTGTCTCTTAAAGAAATTTAAATAATAAATAAAAATCATGTATATTTGTCCATAGTTGCCATTTCTGGCATTCTTTGTTCTTTTGTATAGATCCATATTTCCATCTAGTAACATTTTCTTTGTGCCTAAAGGGCCTCCTTTAACATTTTTTTGAAGTGTAGCTCTCTGTTAGTGATGAATTCTTTTAGTTTTCATATGTTTGAAAAAGTCTTTATTTTACTAACTTTTGTAAAGATTGCTTTTTTTAGGTGTTGAATTGTACATTAACAGCCTCTCCAACCCTACAGTACTTTAAAAATGTTGCTGTACTATCTTCTTGCTTACATTGCTTTTGATGAGAAATCTCTCAACTTTACCTTTGTTCCTCTAGATATAACATGCCTTTTTTCTCTAGTTGCTTTTAAGGTCTTCCCTTTATCTTCTCCCGTTGTCTTTTCTTTGGTTTTATCATTGTCTATATTGGTTTTGAGTAATGTGATTCTTATATGCCTCTCTTCATGTTTTTTCTGCTTGAAGTTTATTGAGCTTCTTGGATTTGTGTTTATTGTTTTTAACAAGTCTGAAATATTTTCAGCCTTCATTTCTTCAGATGTTATTTCTACCTCAATTACATCTAAACTGGGCCACGTAAAATTGCCCCACATCTCACTGATGCTCTTTTTGTTTTTTAAATTCTTCTTTCTCTCTGCTTTCTTTTACAAAGTTTCTATTGCTGTTTCTACAAGTTTGCCAATCTTTTCTTCTATAATATATAATCTGTCATTAATTTCATCCATTATATTTTTTATCTAAGACATTATGATTTTCATCTCTCAAAGTTTGATTATGCCTCCATTATATTAAAAATATATTGAATGCAGTTATAATGACTGTTTTAGTGGGTTTTTTTCCTTGTTATTGTTGTTAATTCTAACATCTCCATCAGTTCTGGGCCTGTTTCAGTTGATTCTTTTCCTCAGTGTGGGTCATATTTTCTTTCACTACATGCCTATTAATCTTTGATAATCTTTGTTAATCTTTGAAATTGTGAATTTTACTTGCTGGGTGCTAGATTCTTTTGTATTCCTAAAAATATTCTTGACTTTTCTTCTGGGATGCAGCTAAGTAACTTGAAAACAATTTGCATCTTGCTGGTCTTTCTTTTAAGATGTTAGTCATAACCAGAGTAGTGTTTTCTCTGAGGCTAATTATTCCCTACTGCTGATCGAGGCTGTCTGAATGTACCCATGCCTCATGATTACGAGGTTTTCTCGTCTGGCTTGTGAGAACCGGCACTGTTTCTAGTCCGGTGTGAGCAGCAGGTACTATTTGCTTTAATCTCTTTTGATGGCTCTTTTCTCAACATCAAGTAGCTTCCTCACACGTATACTCTTGTCAGCACTCTGCTGAGTAGCTGTGGAGATCCTCTGCAGATCTCCATGGTATTCTGTTTGTTGATTACTCTCTTCTCCAGGTATCTATTCTGTGAACTCTACCTGCCTTGGTCTCCTTGGACTCTGACCTCTGTAACCTCAGCTTAGGAAGTGCACAAGTCCCACCTGGCTTCCTTGGCCCTGATCTCTCAAGACAGTAATCATGGAATTCACTTTGTTTGTTTCCCACTTCTCAGGAATCACTCTGTTTTGCCTGATGTCCAGTGTGTTGAAAATTGTCGTTTTATATATTTTATCCAGGTTTTTGTTTGTTTGTTTGTTGTTAGGCAGGGATGGTAAATCTGTTCCTTGATATTCCATCTTGGTCAGAACAGAAGTTTATCAGTTTTTTCTTACTCATTACTTCTCTGGTCTGGAAATTTTCTAGTTTGTCTTTCAAACGGTTTCCTACATGGAAAGACAATATTCTCAGTAAATTCTGAGAAAGGCAGAGGAAAGCAGAACATCCCCCTTCATAATCTATTCTTGGTACTTCTATGTGTACAGCCTAGGAACATATTTCCTTTTATCAGCCTGTCCTTGTGCATGCAAACAAGTAGAAAAATCAAATATTCCTTGTGTAACTATAAGCTATTTTCCTTATCCTGTATTTGTGAAATTTTTTATTTTTTTCTTTATAGTTGCAGGATTTTTAATTTTTTTAAAATCTGCATTTCAGTTGGTTAGATTTCAACCAGGAATTGCTAATTCACAGTGGGAGAACAGATTTTAGGCAGTGCCTGGAGTCAAGGGCTAGAGAAAGGAGTAGAGAGAACATCAGATTGTTAGGAATACGGCTTAGGAAAGATTGATCAAACTGATGATATAGAGGGAACATATGATGGTTGTAATCAGGAAAAAAAAAAAGGAGATAAAAGCCTCCAAAGAGAACATACTAGTCTCTAGGATCTGAAACAAGGGCTTAGAGAATCCCTGGGCTAAAAGCGAAGTGATGAAAAGGAATTGTTAGAAAGAGTCATTGATGTTTTGAACCTGTGTCAGGATGATTGAATAAATGTGAAGACTGTGGTTGAGATTTTCTACCTTTTATCTATGATGATTATCTTAGTGTTATTCAACTAAGCTAACATTTATTTGTGTATTTGAAGCTACTGTTTGTGAGAGTTGGCAAGAGACAAAATTAGAGGAATGTGTTACACTGCTGGAAAGGGAGTGGAAAAAGGGGAAGAGCCAGGTATATCATCCTAATGCAAGCAGTGCCATCATTTCATTAATCTGGACAATATCCATGCAAAGTTGACCATGAACAAGCAGTGTAGAGACTTAGAGGGTCTTTATTGAGGCTGCCTGGTCATTTGGAGGCAAACATTTTACTTTTCTGAAAGAGAGATGTCCATTTTTACTATAGCTATAGCTGAGAAAGCCAGGTTTAGGGAGTAAAGATGGATGGAGTGCTCTAGGTCACAGCAGAGGCTGGAAGTACTATGCTAAGGAAAATAAATGGGCTTTGTTTTTTTCCTTAGATGTGTCCTATTCCTCTTTATTTCTGAGTTCTTTTTGCCACTTCTTATAACTTTTGTCTCTTCATTTCCTTGCCTAATATTTTTAATGTTTTATATCTCTTCCTTTTTTGCCTTTTTCTTTTACTTTTTAAAAATATTTCATTACCTGTGCTATTCATCTTCTTTCAATCATGTTCTACTTGCCACCCTTGCAGACAGTGCCTTTATGTGAACAGAGAGGACTGTGAACAAGGAGAAGAAGAGGAAATAGGCCAATAGGCCATGAACTAATCTGCTTTTCTGCAGCAACAAATGTGCACTGCATAGAATGGGAAGACATTTCTGTCGTGATCAGTCAGGCCTGGCCATGATGGGGCCATGGAAAAGAATAGTAAACGTGAGGTGAAAGAAAAAGGCCGTGTCTGCTGCCGAGTTGGCTCCATCTGACTCACGCAGCAGAAATATGAGACCACAAGTGATAACCTGGGCGGCCTCAGATTTTGAGGTATGGTCTCCCCAGCCTCTGGGGATATTCCTTCCCATGTGCCCACAGCAAGTCCTCCCACCCTCCCTTCTCTGTAGGCGAAAGAAGACACAGTTGCAAACATATGATATTCTCATCCAAATACAGAATCTCACAGAATTTCAATCCAACTCAACAACCATCTATTGAGCGGCTACTATAAGAATATCGTATGTTTCCAAATGTGTCTTATTTGTGAGGAATGATTGAGTTTAAAGTGGCACAAGCCTTGGTCTTTAACATTTAGGAGCTATAATCAAAGAAATGCATAAAAAGCCATACTGGAGGTGGTAAAAGTAAAAGAAAATAAAAATAAGGTCATAAGGGGGCATAGGGTGGGAGCTTAGAGGAGTAAGCAATTATTAATATTTCTTGCTATGAAGTTGAGGGAAGCTTCCTGGAGCTTGGAGTTTCATCTGGGTTCTAAACAGTGATAAAGATTGAGGAAGAGAATGTTATGGAAAAGCACAGAAATAAGGAAATGCAGAAGACATTTGTAAAGGGAGTGGGGAGGACAATGGAACTGAACGGATGTTTCGGATGAGAATACGAAACACACCGGGATCTAATCACTCTAATCAGGCTGGACTTTGTGCTGTAGGTAAACGGCAATTATTGATGGCTTCAAATAGGAGCGATAACGTGAATAATTATGCATATGGATAAATGCCTTGGCAGCTGTGCAGTGATGGACTCGGGAGGTAGGCGGCAAGTAGACCAATTGGGAAAGAGGAAAAGGAGTAAGAGTCAAATCTTAGTGAGTTACAGCTGAGCACAGGGGCTATGAGTGAAGCCACGAAGCCAGGTGGTCTCACTTAGAATCCTGAGCTTGCTGTGGAAGATCCATGACCTTGGCAGAAGTTTCCTACTTTTTCTACGCCTCAGTTTCCTCCTCTGTACATAGAGGACCAGAATAGTAGTGATTTGACAGAGTTGTAAAGATTAAATACATTAACAGGTGTAGTAAAACACTTAGATCCCCATCTAGCAAATAGTAAGCACTCAATAATGTTATATATTATTTGTAAGGCAGTGGTAAGAAGAGACAATAAGGAGTGGATTTGAAAGTTATTCTACCCTATAATTATGTCATTATTTATTATGGAGTTATTTTCAGCTGCTTGCCTATTAAACATAATTCTGTCATTTAGTAAGCAAAGCAAGAAATCAAGTTGTTACCATAGCACTTATTACATTTTATTTATTTCTTGTGACTGATTTCTTCTAAAACATGTCCCAGATTTTGCGATGATATATTAGGTTGCCCCTGACAACATATATTAGTTTTAAAAAAGAGCTTGAAAATGTAATAGGGCCACTTAGACTATGTGGTCAGAGTTAGTTGTAATTGAGTTTTATCTATCTTATCTATCTTTTATATATGTATATATAGTTTGTTTTTATTTTCTTACATAGCACCTAACTGATGAGATGTTAAAGATCCTTTGCAGATACAACCATGTAACCTTCCTACCCCTCGGGAGGCAGGACAAGCCATGTTAATTGAGATTTAGAGCGATCGTCCCATCAATCCCTGCATGGATTTTCCTTCCTCCCTCTGCTCTCCCCTTACTACTGAAATCATTTCTGCCTGGCAGAGGTGCTCCCCTCCCAGAGGCATGGCCCCAAAGCAGGGAGGGGACTGGGAGGGCTTCTGCCCTGCATGCTCCTTAGGGTTCCCTCCCCTTGGGAAACTGGCATGGGGAAGAACAAAGCTGAAGAAGAGAAGGCAAAGAGGAACAGGGGAGATAAGCAATGCTCCTGCGCTGTTTCCTGTGCAGTCTGAGTTTGAAGTGGACTTATCTACGGTCTAGACCACATTGAAAATGTGAAGGTCATGATAGCAGAGACATCTGCAGCCAGCAGCTAACTGTAAAATGTTTATCTTGATCTACTTTGGGCTTTAAGAATAATCCAGGACCTGGGAAAGAAGCCACTGGCAAAGGACATCTGTGAATAGCTGAAGCACAGCTATGGGAAGAACAGAATGTGGGTCTTCTTGTGGTTCATGGAGCACCGGCTCTTTCTCGGGGCACCCTAGACCTTCCTGTTTCCAAGGCCTGTACTCAGAAATAGACACTAGGCTGTCTTCTTCTCACCTCTCTCCTCTCACGTCGCTGACAGAGGCTGGGATTGAAAGGCCGAAGACGTGCGTGCCTTAGTTCTCACGCTCCATGCACTCAAATGCAGAGGCAAAGCAATGGTGGCATTTAAGACATGCCTTTGATGCCATTGTCTCATCTCTGCGGAGGAAGGGTTATCCGGCACCAGAAAGAGATGAACTCATAAGCAGCCTTTAAAAACAAACGTCCATGAATATTTACTGGCAGGGCAATTTGTTCATGAAATGCTATGTACAAAAAATATGTAGTAAGTATTATGTACCGTGGGATCTCTACTTGTGAGCCAAACCAAACTAACCATACACATCACACAAGTGCTTACAGGGAGGCTTAACCGAGTTTAACCATGGCTACCTGTGGTGGGAAGGGAACGTGAGGCTTGCTACCTGTGTGCGTGTGTGTGCATGTGTGCGCACATTTATCTTTTTTTTTTAATCAATGAAAGTTCATTTTAATTTTGACAATAAGAAAGAGATTAACTCATGGCAGCAGCTAAGTGGTGTAGCCCCCACAGAGATCCCTGGGAATTAATGCAGTACCCATTTCCCTTTTGCTTGCTATTGTGGTCTCTTCTTTGCACAGAAAGCGTGGAATAGCAGCGTCCTCTTTCCTTAACAAGGATCCTGGAGTGTGGGTGAGGCAACCAGTGTAGAAAAGGAGAGTTTGAGGAGGCCTCCTCCCCACACTTCCATGTGCCAATCGGCTTCCTGCGCAAACCATCCCTCCCCCAGCTTCCTGCCAACATCCCTTTAGCAGCAAGGGGAAAATGGGCTGAACTCCTAACACTTGGCAAAATATCCCCTTCCCTGGAAATGCTGGGTGGAGGTGGGGGGCGCTGGGAGAATCTGTCCCCAGTACATATCCTGTTCCATCCAGAGCACTTTCGATCAATAGTGTCATGGCGTTGGGTCAGCTTCCAGGCTCTCCCCTTCTGGGCTTTCTGAGACCAGTGACATGTGCACTCACCTTGACAACTTTTTCTTCACAAAACTGACTTTTAAACTGACAACAAAAGTAGCAGTTACACTTACACAAGAGAAGATGAGGAAATCTCAGGCCGGTGACTGTGTTTGCTCATCAACGGACATTTGGGTGCCTTCCGAAGAAGGAAAGAAACAACAGGCCACAGTACAATCTCAACGACAGTGACAAGGTGCTGGTCCCAGCAAGAAAATCCTAACTGGGGTGGAACGAAGTGTGGGAAACTCTTTCTAGAATTTCACTGATTAACCATTGATAAAATAACAGAAGTCTATTTTTCCCTGTCTCAGGGCCCCTTTTATTCACGTCCTGAATGTGATAAGTAATAAATCCAACTTACCTAAGCTTTACACTGTGCTAATTGTGTGTGCGATGCTGTCATTTGAGAGTGGAGCCTGAAATCTCTTTTCTGAAGGACTTGGTCAGAGCACGTGCTCTGTCACCTTCTCTGTCCTTTGAGGAGGTGGTGATGAGCACAACAGTGGAGTCTTTATTCTTACTGTTTGTTCTCAGGAGGTATGTGGCATTTGTTGTTTGGACTCCTCTTCTTCTTCTCCTGTACCAGCAGGGCTCCTCCCCATCCCTTCATCTTCAGGAGGAGGCACATTTCCATGTCAAAGATCTCTTCAGGGAAAAAGCCTCTCTTTCTTCTACCTCTCCCTTGTTTGTGCCCCACTCACCTTAACTCCCTCCTTCCCAGCCCCCTTCCACAATGGCAACAGCAAGGAGCAGAACCTGATTTAGAAATTGAAACCTTGGAAAAAGCCAGCTTCTTTCTGTGAAGGGTAGGAGTACTTAAATTACCCTCAAAAATATCAACTTGTTGTAAGAAGGAGTGATTATGATCTCTTGCAGTAAACACAGAAATAAGAATCATTCTTAAGGGAAATTGTAGATCTTCCTTAGAAAAAAATGGAAAAGCTGAGATCACTATACACGGGGCTAGGCTAGGTAAACTCGTACCAGGCTAATAGAACTGACATGGGGGGAGTGAGCATGGTTTAACTTGTATTGCATCTATATCTGTCTCCTGATATATTCATCCAACAGAACTAATAGGTAATTCAGTTTGACACAAAGAAGGCTCTTCTATTCCATGTTCCTATTCTTCTCGGGTTAGGGAACCTTGAAGCCCATTCCTACTCTTGCACTTCTGGAGGATTTGGGAACCCAGATCCATTTATTTTTCTATAAATTGCCAAGATTAGAAGGCATTCATGATAGGGCTTCCTTAGGGAGTAGTTCTCAGGGGTTTCGGTCAGTGTTATTTAGACCCAAGTAAGACATTTGCCTTAAACCACCAAAAGCTCAAGAAAGCTTCTGCATTGACCACTCACCCATGAGGAACTCAAGCTCATTAGTTCTTATCTGGTACCGGAGTAGACATCCTACTGGGCTTTGGATGAGAGTTGGCCCTCTGGGGTCCCCACACTAAAAGGTGGTTTTAGAGCCAGAGGAAAAGTTCAAGTCTTTTGGTTCCTGCTTATTTTTCATGTCCTAGGACCTAACGCTCTCCACTTATACCAGACTTGAGTCACACTGAAACCTTGGGAGTAACTGCACAAAAGGCCTGATCTTTTCTTTCCCCAGATAGTTTCTAAAATATTCCTTTAGTTTTAGAATGCTCTTCTCTTTGCTCCTGGCTGACTTCCACTTGGCCGACTCTTATGTCCAATTAACTCTGGAGTCTTTGAAAACTCTGTTAGATGTTCCTCCTATATAATGTCATAACTGGCAGGATGAACAAATAAAACAATCATGAGGAAAAAATAAAAGTTTCAGAAAACTTTCCAATTCTTTGCCTCTTTCTTTTTTTTTTTTTTTTTTGACGTGGTACTTGGAAAGCACTAATGACCTCTTTTTTTTTTATTCTTGAAAATGTTGACCCATGTCTCTCTAAAACCAGAATAAGAATCCGATCCTAAAAGTCATGAGTCTATACTCATGACTCATTTAGGAATCATTTAAATATCCCATGTATAAATAAGCCAGTTCAGGAAACATGGAAAGTATTCTAATTGAAAGGATCAACTTAGAACATTTATTTCCAAAGGTACCTAGGGGATATACAGAAGTATACAAAACTTTTGTTTTCAGATAGTTTACCATTGAGCATTAGAATAAAGCACTATTATTAAATTTGTATTGTGGTAACAAATTATACAAATTTAGTGGTTTAAAGCAACATCCATTTATCAGCTCACAGTTCTGTAACTCAGCAGTCTGGGTAGCGCTCAGTGTTGTTTTCTGCTCAGGGTCTCACATTCAAGGCATTGGCGGAGCTGAGTTCTTGTCTGGAGGTGTTGGGTCTTCTTCCAAGCTTCCTTAGTTCCATGCAATTGTAGGATTGAAGTCCTTGTTTTCTTGTTGACTATCATAGGCTGTTCTCAGAAGCCACTCTCAGGTCTTTGCCATGTGACCCCTCCATCTTCAAAACAGATCCCTCTTTGCCTCAGATCTCTCTTACACTTTGAATCCCTTTCACCAGGAAGAGCCCCATCCCTTTGTAGGTCTCATTGATTAGGTGAGGTTAGGTCAACTATGACATATAACATGACCTAATCATGGCAATGATATCCCACAGTATTCACAGGTTCTTACCATGCTCAAGGGGAAGGGACGATACAAGACTGAGTGTCCCTTGGGTCGTCTTAGAATTCTGTCTACCACAACACTCAATGGATAAGGCAGAGTAAGATAAATTCCACTGGAAAGATGAAAAATGTTACCTGGATGCATAGTAGAGAGAGAAGCTTACTCGATAATAGCAGTGCTTAGCATATGGTAGATGCTCAAGCAACATTTGTTAATATGCGGCAAATCCATACATACTGAGAACACAACAAAGTAGTGGACATTATTAATCAGAATAAGCTTTAGTTTTCAAATAAGAAATCACTTTTGATCCACAAATTGGATAGTTTGATTTCAACTTTCTGCGTAAGGGAGAATGGGTTAGAGAAGTCAACACGAAGGTAGGGCTGGGGTAGGTGAAAGGGCTTTCCACATCTAGGCATTTTGAGCCATTCTCGGGGGAGAAGCCAGGGAGTTTTGAGGAAAAGCTCATTCAGGAACCATAGGAGGTAGACTGATATCAAAGGCTCAAGAGCATAGGATTAGGCATAAGTTGCCTTCCGTGTCCTAATGTTTTTCTTATTGGCAGAGGTGCCTGAAAGAGTATACTTACTCCCATGGTTACTAAATTCCCATCCAATATATCACTTCCTTGGAAAGAGTCGATGCACTTCCCTGAGTAATGCTCTGACAACCTGGCAGCGAATGAGACACAACTGCCCAAACTGGATGGAGTTCAGTGCGCTGGTGTGCTGACTGTGTCTTCCAGTGTCTAACAGGAGATTGAATTGTGGTCATTAAAAGTGCTTCTCTGGGGTTACCTAATAAAAGCAACAGCAGATGGGCTTCCTGGTTATGTGACTTTTTCATCTGAAGCAATTTCAGAGCTTTGTAGACAGATCTGTTTAGAGCTGTTTCCCATTCCTGTTGCACAAATGGAAACAAGCTGAGGTGTTCTGAAGAAAACTGACTTGCCCAAGGTCTTCGTAAATCAGTTGAAGCACAGGAAAGTTAATGCAATATCCTAGTTTTTAAATTTCTAAAATGGAGATGGTGAAGCTTTGTAGATACTCCAAACTAATGCCTGCATTTCTAATTTGAATATTCACCTTATATATTTCTTTAAAAATGCTCTTGCTGCTCTCAAAATTCTCTAGTATTCAAATCTTGTATCTTTGCCCTATGCAGAAAATCTGGATATTTTATAAAAAAGCTTAATTGTTGAAGATTCAGATAAAGTCTGTCTGACCAAGCCTGTATGTTTGGAGATTTTAGATGTAAACATTTTTATTTAAATAAATAAATTTTGCAAATTACAAAATTGAATTATTTGACTGAAGTGACAATCTGATTATTTTGATGCTGTGCAAGAAACATTATGAACTTCCTCCAAAGTTCTTAGGAAAGAATGTTTAAGACATTGTTATTTCTTATATAAAGTCTAGTTCAGGCTGGGTGCGGTGGCTCACACCTGTAATCCTAGCACTCTGGGAGGCTGAGGTGGGAGGATTGTGAGCTCAGGAGTTTGAGACCAGCCTGAGCAAGAATAAGACCCCATCTCTACCAAAAAATAGAAAAAAAATTAGCTTTAAAAAATAATAATAATAAAAAAAGTCCACTTCAAAGCACTCCAGAGTGGCTTTAGAAACCCTTTGCCATGGCTTGTCACACCCTTAGCTGTCAAAGGAGAAGTCAGAGAAGCACACAAGTAGAGAAAGATGACTTATATAACTGAAGGAAATACAAATGTAGGCCTAGCAAAATTTCAGTTCACTATGGTTGAAAGCTTTAATGAAGAGTAAACAAAGCTATATCTTGTTATGGAGAAGTAAAGGATGAGTGCACAGAAGGACTTGAAAGTCTAGGGACTATATCTGGTAACAAAATTTTAGAATTTTTTTTCATTTTAATGGTGGTAGCTAATTCCCATTGGAATATCACTCTTGTAGATACTTGGAGACGTTTGGGTTTGGTGAAGTTCATCACACATTAATAGAATAGGAACAATGTCCTAAAAAGTGACTGTAAGGGACGTGAGTGTTGGATGTTTGTGAGGTAAGCTCCTAAACTACAAGTTTGCACGTTTTTATAACAAGCTGCTAGTAAACTAGAAGATTTGGGGTATTTTCTTACATTTAGTAGGAAAACAGAGTATTTTAAAATGTTGGGTTTTAAATTAGGAAACAACAGCAAAGTATCTAGAGGGACAGAATACACCAAAGGAAATCCACAAACCACAGGCTCAGACATTGTTGCCCTGTGGACTGACCATGACAAAATACTCAGTCTCTTTCCTCTCATAAGGGCTGCTTTTAGCTTAATACTAAATATTATTGATGTAAAAAACTCAGCGTCCTAAAAACGTCTCTACTCTGTTTTTCTAGTTTTTATTTTTCTTCTTTGTCTACTGAAATTATACATGAGAAATGAGAACTAAATGTGACCCCAATTATTGAAAACTAGTGGCTAGAGTCTGGATAAAGACTGCCAATCGGAGGATGGCATCAAAACCTGATGGCTTTTGCTTCTGTTTGGTGCTGTGGTGAGGACCAAGAGTCAATGGAGAAAAAAATCTAATCAGGCAAGTCTCTCCTTGTTCAGAAAATTAAATGTGTACATGAGAGAATCAACGGTCAATATCACCACTTTGGTAGAAGCATTGGAGCTGGGTTGGCATCATGCCAAGCTTTTAAGGCTAATGGTAGGGAAGGGAGGAGTTTGACAGCAGGAAAACAGCCAAAGAATATGCAGTTCTCTTTTAGCTGCAGGTATAATGGTTGGGTGAATAAGGTGAGAAAATGGCTCTTTCTAGACAGTTACAATTTCCAATATCCAGAAATCAACAGCTATCTAAAATTTAGGCTTTCTCTTCTCAATATTCTAGAGAATATTTATAATGCAACTGCTGCCTATATATAAAAATCTTTGTAAATTCTCATAAGCGAGAGGTATTTAACATAATAGATTTATGTATGAGTTTTACCAGATTTATCCTTTGTGTGGAATGCTGTTTTCCATGATTCACACATAGGTATTTCCACCTTTTTATGTAGGGCTCAGTTTATACATCAACCCTTCCGAGAGGACTTTTCTGACCACCTTACCCAATTACTCCATAAGACATTGTTTTATCAGGGCACTCACCACTACCTGCAATTTTATTTTATTTTGTTTTGTTTATGGTCTGTCTCCCTGCCTCTCACTTGAAGTTAAGGTCCATGGAAGCAGAGACTTTGTCTGTCTGGTTCATTACTGTTTCCCTATGTCTAGAAAATGTCCAGCTAATATTAGGTTCATAATAGATGCTCTGGAATGAAAGAATGAATAAATGAATGAGCAGCAAAATATGGATATATTCTATCAGCATTGAGTACTTGCTTTTTCAGGAAAAGTTATTTTGTTTTAATAGGCTGCCTCTCATACTCTTTCTGTTCACCGATGATGATAAAATGTACACTGCTGTCAGTGTACAAGGTTTTACACAAAGCTTTTTCTACACGGGAAAGGCTTTCTCTAAGAAGGAAATAAGAGTATCAGAGAATTTACTTTTAAGATAAATCAATGACAGATAAAAGCTGAGAGAGGAAGTTACCTTAAAAAGACAGAGTAGCTCCCAGGTCTACAAGATTTTGTTGAAATCAGATACAATGTATTATCATACCTAAGAGGGAAAAGAAGACACATAAAAGCATTGGTCAGCCATGAAACCATATACAAAGAGTTTGAGATACAACCGTGGCAGTGTCTGTCCACACATCCGAATGCCATGCATCTGGGACAGGGAACCTCAGCCAACAGACCGCTCTTCTGTGGGATGGTTGCACCTGCTCATCTCAGCCTGATGCAATTAAGTATTTGCTTTTTTAAACTCTTTTTGCTCTGATTTCCAAACCACCAAGCAAACTTTGCAACGTGTTTTGGCGCACACGAGGGTGTTCCTGCCTCAAGAAATGCACCAGTAGTATGAACTTGAGGTCCTTCAGTCCCCGTGGTGATGGTTGCTCATCACACATAATAAATCGGCATCAGGTTTATGTATCTGCTCTGTGAGCCTGGTAAATGTGAGTTGTTCCTGAAGGAGATGTGCTGGCAATTCATCTATCTGAGCTGGCTGGGTTCCCAGCACCGTGCTGGATCCTGATAAATTCACTAGGATGATGAAGGAAGACCTTGTGAGGGAGGCACAAGCCCTGAGCCAAAAATTTTATTTGGAGTTTTGAATTAATGTCCATCTACTATCAATTAAACAGGTTGGTTACTTAGCGGGGGTCAACGTTGAATCTTTCTAACTTAAATGGATATTGTATGTGAACTCGTAGTCACCATCCCTACCTCTCAGCACAAGAGAGAGGTGTGGAATTGGCTACTGCTATTTAGAAATTCTGATCTCAGCCTCACTACTGTCTTTAGAGCCTCTCCCTGGGACAGATCTTAGCATAGTTATTACTATAACCAGGAAAAGGGGCGATTTTCTTGTCTTCCCTGGGAGGCCCTCCCTCACCTTCAGCCAGGGGCTCTGCACCCAGGTTCAAGGCCCAGGAGCCCAGATGAAGCATGAAGAACCTATGGACCCAGCCTCTGCTGGCCTGTGTTTGGCTGCATATAAATAGCACCAGACTTGGTAAAAAGTGTCAGCTCAGCAACTTGTGTCTTTGGCATCACGAATCTGCTTTCTGACTCCTTTTCACCAGAGATGGCGTCCTGATTTCAATAACCTCCTCTCTCGCCATTTATATTTGAGTCAAATCTCATTCACATTTCTGCTTTACTTCTCCTCAACTCTTTTTATTTAAAAATACTTTTTCTTTAATTGTATTATAAGAACCTGAAAGCAAGTGATCAGGAAAGGAGGAGGGGTGTGGTTTGGCGTAAGTCGAAGCAAGGCAGTAGATCTGGATGCCTTTCCCCAAGGCAGGGCAGTGATGCAGTTTAGAACACTGGGCTTCAATTTGGGAAGCTCTGGTTTCAAAGCTGCCATTCACTAGCTGCTTGATTTAGGGTGTGTTTTTTCATCTTAGTTTTCTCATCTGCTGATTACCAGTAACAGCTACTTCAGAGTGGTTGTGAGGATTCAACAGAATAATCAATTCCGGGCTTAGCAAGCTCCTAATAGGCACAATTATTTGTTTTATCGCCTCTTCCGTCACCCTTAGATTCTTGTCAGTTCCCCTCAGAAGGAAGAACCCTCCTAAGCTTGCCCAGTGAGGACGGCTCCCGGGCCCAGAGGGACTTGACAAAGCCCGTGTCCACGTCCCGCGCTTGCTCTGCTCTTCCACGGCCCTGCCCGCCTCCACCGCACTTTCCACCTCGGAGAGTCTGAGGATCTTTTCGCTGTGCCTGTCTCATTTTTGTGAACTCCTCTATCCTGAGACACTACAGTAACAGCTCTGCTGACACCCTGCCTTATGTAGCGGGTAAGCAGAGGGTGTATGAACCAGAATTTCTCAAGACCTGAGGCCTTAGGCTGGAGTCTGGGACGGAGACCAGAGCTGTGCGGGGGCTGTTCTGGTGAAGGAAGGGCACAGTCTGGCAGTGAGAGCTCTGGAGAGGCAGAGGGTAGGAGTGGAAGCAAGGGCTGTCCGTCCCAGAGGCTGGGGCTGGCAGTGACATCTAGAGAACCGGCTTGCTCGATGACGGAGACCATGCTGCCATGTGCCCTGTGTCTGCAGCACCTGGTACAGGGCTCGGCATAAAGGAGGCCCTGAAATGTAGGTGGCTGGTAACTATGGGGGCGTAAAATTTAGGAACTTTGCTGTTGAAATTGTGTGTCATTGGGGAACTGTTGATTTGCCTGAATACTGATTACAATCTCTCTAAAAGGAGCTTAAAAACACAGAGCAGAGAAAGAACGTTGCTCAGGACAGTAAGGCAGGAAGTGGCCAGAATGAGAACAGTCAGTGCAGAAGGTGGTGAGGAGGCCATTCCTGGGAGGGAGGAGTCAGAGACGTTTAGGGAACACCTAGTGACCACAAGGAAGGGAGGAGGGGCCCAGGAAAGGGGCAGTGAGGGACAGGGCCATGGCGTTTGGCTGGGATTTGGGACTGTTCGTAGCTACTTGATACAAAGGTCATGATATTAAAATCCTTTTGCAGGAAGATGGATTCTCATGGCACCCATTTGTGCCATAAATTTGGAGTAAAAAGTCTTGAGCAACTGAATGACAAAAAGAATTTTTCCCCCCTCAGAGAGTCAAAGGAAAAGTAAAAATTATACTTACAACATTAACTTTCTCCCTGAATAGTATTTGTCCTTTTGGTTCCCAAATACTTATTTGTAAACATAGTTTGAGTTTCACTAAATATTTTTTCTTCTAGTTCATGACTCAGTCTCCTACATCCAATCACTTACCAAGCTCTGGACACTTATCAATACAAATTTTTTTAATAGCTCTTAAATCTTCTGTCCTAGGGAAAATGCTTCAGAAGGACATCTCAGGGGGAGGATTCGCGTGCAAGTGATGTATGAAGGAAGTGCTTCCAGGAGAGCCTGGGAGAGGAGAAAGGGGAGAGAAACAGGGAAGGGTGCGGTTTCAGGCCATGCGTCACACAGGGTGGCTTTAGCCCGGGCCCATGGAGGACACAGAAGTGTAACTCAGGCCTTGGAATTTGTCCCAAGCACAATCTAAGCAACTGAGTTTTTATATTTTATAATCCCTGGCTAAGGGCTGTGGGATTTCAGGGGTTGTTGTTGGTGGGGGTGGTGTGTGGAGAATGAACTTTTAGTCACTTGTGCTTTTTTTCTGGCTGTGGGCAAAGCACCTCCAGTAGCCAAGAAGTGTCCTCCTAAGGAGAGTCATAGGTGTGGGGCAGATATGAGCATTCAAGCAAAAGCACAGCTTGGGGATGGTGAACAGAAAATGTTAACAAGGATGCCAGAGGATCTGGGTGGAGCTTAGAGTGTCCACATTCTCTCCTGACGCTCTTTGCCCCCACTGTGAAACTTCAGCCCAGGCCCCTGTCATTATTTCTCTTCTTGATTACATAATAGGCCCCTAACTGATATCCCTGGATCCACACAGGCCTCCTCCAGCAAATTCTTGTTGTGCCCAGTGATCTTCTAAATGACAAATCTGGCAGTGCTAGTCCAGTGCTTCAAACTCTTCAGCTTTTTTTGCCTAAAGTCCAAGTTCCTCACCTTGACTTACCTCACACTCTTGATCTGACTCCAAACTCCCAGGACTGCACCCACACAGCCCAGTGGTTTCTATGGACTAAATATTTGTGTATCCTCCTAAAATTCATATATTAAAATCCTAATACCAATCCCAAAGTGATGATATTAGGAGGTGGGGCTTTTGAGAGGTGATTAGTCATGAGGTTGAAGTCCCCATGAATGGGATTCATGTCCTTATAAAAGAAGACCCTAGAGAGCTCTCTCACCCCTTCAGCCACATGAAGACAAAACAAGAAGATGTCTGGGCCTTCTAGGAAGCAGGAAGCAGGCCCTCACCAGACCCCGAGTCCTCTGGCACCTTGATCTTGAGCTTCCCGGCCTCCAGAACTGTGAGAAATATTTGTCATTTAAACTACCCAGTCTATGGTAATTTGTTATAGCAAAATGGCCTAAGATGGTGGTATTACTTGCTGCTCTCTGACCTTGGGAATTCTGTAAGGCTATGCCTACTGCCTGGAAAGACTTTGCCCACTCCTCACCTGGCCCACTCTCACTCACCTCTGAAGATAGCCCAGTCTTTATGGCTGCTGGCTTCCTGCCACACCCTGGGCTCACACCGTTGCAATACTTGCCCCAGTCGTTTTCCCATCAGACTGTGAGCCTCTTTAAGAAAGCTTTGCGCCCTGTTCACTTTTGCATCTCATCATTCTTGGATTCTATTAGGGGATGAGGTGAAATGGAAGAGGACTGGGAAGCCTCTCTTTGCAGGGATCTGCAGCATGAATGTGACCTGAGGGTTCGAGGTCCTTGTTCTTTACGTGTTGGGTCACGGGAGCCAGGGCAAAGGGTTGGCTATCTACTATGTGCCAGGGAATGGGCCACGCTGTTAGTCTCCTCCAATGAGGACGGAGATGGATATTATTATCCAAGCCACAGGATGATCATATTGAAGTCTCTTGAAGTCTCAGAGATTTTCTCATTTCCTGATGGTTCTACTTCCCAGAAAAAAAAATATAGCTTGCATGTTCGATTTGGCCTGTATCTGTACTGAAAACAGAAAAGATATTGTATTTAAGCCAATTAAACATATATTATTGAGGGACTGGGATTTCAGACAAAGACCTGGCATTGTGGTCAGTGCCAGGTATGTAAAGATGAATAAAACATGGAACCCAATTGTTGTCAATTGAATTGTGGTCCCATCCCCCAAATTTGTATGTTGAAGTCCCAACCTCCAGCATCTCAGAATGTGACTTTATTTGGAAAGAGCATCATCACAGTCATAATTATTTAAGATGAGGTCATAGTGGAGTGGGGTGGGCCCCTAATTCCAATGACATCCTTATAAAAGCAATGTCACATGAAGAGAAAGACACACACAAAGGGAGAATGACATATGAACTTGAAGGCAGAGATCTGGGTGATGCCTCTTCAAGCCAAAGAATGTCAAAGATTGCCAGTAAAACACCAGAAGCCAGGAGACAGCCATGGAACCGATTCTTCCTCACAGCCCTCAGAAGGAACCAGTCCTGCTGACACCTTCATCTGGACTTGTAGCCTCCAGAATTGTAAGACAATACATTCCTATTGTTCAAGCTACCCAGTTTATGGTCATTTGTTATAGCAGCCTTAGCAAATGAATACACTAATCCTAGTCAACTAAGAGATGGATATGAATACCAGTGTGTTGTAGTGTGATAAGACTAATGGTAGAATACGTGCAATCTACAGATGCGGCACAGGGAAGGGAGGGAGGGATTGGCCGTGAGTTTTGTGAAGGAGGTGTATACAGGTGGAGAGTGCTGGCTAAAGGAAGGTTGCGTAGTAGAAGTGTTGCTTGAGCTAGGTTTTGAAAGCTGAAGATGATTACTACCGGTCTCTCTCTATGGCAGTTATGGCATTCATAGATAAAGCCAACTACTGTCCAATATTTCCTCTATTTTCTCTTAACCATCTTTGGTGGGAGCTGTGCAGAGAGGCCTTTGCAGACAAAGAAGCAGGCAGGTGGATTTGGGGCCTCACAGGAGCGTGCAGTAAGCAGCCTGTGATCTTGCACCAATGGGTGTCATTCCGCTCCCATCACCCACCTCGGATGTAGCACACTCTTTGTTCTCTCCTTTCTTTTTTCCTTTGAGTAAATCTGTTTATTACCCAGAAAAACAAGGAAGGAATAGGCCAGTTGCCCAGGGCAGATGGTGCAATGTTAACAGATGACACACAGAAAGCAGAACTCCTTTTACATTCTCCAGCTAGGCTCTTCAAACTGAATAGCACAAAAGAAACATCATTAAGAGGAAATTGAAACACAGGTCAATGAAAGAGTTAGTGAGGAACCCCCTGGCTGATTGAAATGATTTCATGTTTTTGGATCCAAGTGAATTACACCCAAATAATAAAAGAACTTGCAGAAAGACCAATGAACCACTGAGGAGAAATTATTTTCAGTAATTTTTTTTTTAAGAGACAGAGTCTCTAGTCTCACCAGGCTAGAATGCAGTGGTGCAATCATAGCTTACTGTAGCCTCAAATTCCTATGCTTAAGCAATCCTCTTGCCTCAGCCTCCCAAGTAGCTGGGACTATTGTCGCCAGCTTGCCACACTGGGCTAATGTTTTTGTAGAGACAGGATCTTGCTATGTTGCTCAGCCTGGTCTTGAACTCCTGGCCTCAAGCGATCCTCTTGCCTTGGCCTCCCAAAGTGCTATGGTTACAGGTATTATAGCCACTGTGCCCAACCTATTTTCAGTAATTTTTATAAAAGAAATTCTGAATATTATAAAATGTGCCTCAAGCCTAGAGAAAGGCCAATGTTGTTCTTATATTCAAAGGAATATAAAAGATAAATTCACAGAAAATACCATTTCATACTGATTTCATGAAAACTTTTTTTGTTGTTTTATTTTATGTATTCACATTCGAACATACAAAGAAGAAAAGAGGGAGGATGGGAAAGAGAAAATGAAAGAAGGAAAGACAGAGAAGTTGAGAGACAGAGAAAGAGGGAGAGAGAACAGAACAAAAAAGGGAAAGTAAATTTATTAGATTCATGAAAATTATCTTAAGTTTACGGAGTACACACCAGTCGATTTGCCTATAGTTGTGACTTCAATAATCCAGCAAAATTTCAGAATGGCCTATTAAATAAACATGATGTGTGCCTTGAGAAAATAAAGGAGATGATTAGTAAGAACCAGAGAAGGTTAATTAAGAGAGGAATCATGCTAAATTCGGATCTTTCCTCCTTTCTGACTTCCTCTGCCTTGTCTTTTCTCATTTCCCCAGAGTGGAATCCACTCTTATTTCACCCACAGATGCAGCACCACCTACACCAAACAGAATGTAACCATCTCCAAGTTCTGCACACTATTCCCCAGGAGCTAATCAGACCCGGAGAACAGGCAGTGCTGGTCATGGTGTTTGCCTGTCAGTCCCCAGGTTGTATTTTCTCTTCTCCAAGTTCCTCATCCTGATGCCTCCTTCCCTTCCATCCTCTCCTCTCAGGACCCACAAATCCTGGACTTCTGCCGTATCCACTTTCCCCTTGTTCCTGTTCTGATAATCTGCCTAGCACCTTTGCCCATCCAGGAGATGGCTGCTGGCTTGCTTTGGCCAGCTGAGTCCTTAGGGGCTATGTCCCTGATTGAGGTCTGGGACCAGGAAACCTCAGAGCAATTCCCCCCTCTGCTGTGGGCCGTCTTTATGAGCTATAATAGCCGGATTCCAGTTCCCTTCTTACCCACTGGGCTCATTCCTGCTTCTGGAGCTATGTCATTGTCATTTCTTTATTCTATACTAATTGGACACCAACTCTTCAAAACATATTATTGCCCTAGGAGGTTAGGAGTATGGGCTTCAGAGTAAGACTGACATTTTTATCTCTAAAAATATAAATCAGATTGTATTTCTCTCTCGTTTCGAACCTTCCAAAAATTTTTCATCATATGTAGAATTAAATCTCAACTTTTTACCATGACCTGCGAGGATCAACATAACTTGGCCACTGCCTGCCACTGTCATTACCACTCACCACT
>VBSM01000361.1:85302171-85317870 GCA_008086735.1 Cheirogaleus medius
TTAATATGCCTTCTTTCTATGTTTTAGACACGTCAAGTCTGTTCCTGCCTCAGGGCCTTTATACTCGCCTGTTCTCTTCCTTCAGATCTTTACGTTTCTGAATCTTTCTCCATCAGCTGAAATTTCCCTTTTTGGGAGAGACCTGCCCTGCCTGCCCCATCGACATCAGCCCTCCCCTCCCCGTACCAGTTAGTCTCTGGCACATTTTCATGCTGTTTTGTCTTCGTGGCACTTGATATCCTCTAGAATTACTTTGAGTATTATTTGTTGTCCTTGTTTATTTTCCTTCTCTTGACCTCATTCATCATGTAAGCTTCATGACGGCACAGACTTGATCCCCGGCACTCAGACAGCTCCTGGTATATAGTAGGTGCTCAATAAATATTTGAATTAATGAATCCTTGCTCCGTGTTTACCAGGCTACATGGCCACAGACTAACTGCTCCCGTGGGCTTTAGTTGCTTATCTTTACAACATGGTTAGCAACGTCCATCTCACTGGGATTCTGTGAGAGCGGAATGGGATTGCGTAGACAATCTAGATCAGGCAGCCAAGGCAGAGCGGGGAACAGAAAGGGCACACAAAAACTCCTAGCTGGGGTTATTATGACATGCCAGTCTCTGAGAAAGGACATGGGAACATAGAGATGATTCCAACACAGTCCTTTTTGCCGCAGTGCCAGTGGTTGTGAGTAAGCAGGCATTAGAGACGCTGCAGGTCTTGGACACCACGCCTCCTCTGCCCTGCTGAACCTCTGCTGGGAGCCAGACTCTCCCAGGGCGGTCACACCTGGAAGTTGGGTCACGTTCTTGGGCCTGCTTATCCACATTGCCTTGTCTTATTGTAAACAAACAGCCAAGATGCACCGACAATCCTTGAGATTACAAAACTAACCTAATTCCCTTTTATGTTATTATTTTATGGGTGGAGCTATTAGACAAGTATTTCTAGGTATACCGCAGGGACTTAGTCTCTGTATTTCAGCAGAGAATATGATGGCCATTTGTGATGTTTTTGAGAATTATAGATGGACAATGGATTATGCCTCTTTGACATTGATGGCTATTTAATTAGATAAACCTAAACAACTCCCAATATTGTTTTAAGATTCAAAAGCACTCTTAAGATTACAAACAATAATGAAGATTCCATAGTTAGAAGATTGAATCACCAAATTATAATTTGATTTGCTCACACAGGGGATGTCTAATTTATTCACTTCCCTACCAGTCAGTCTGTCACATTATCCTGTAAGGTGACGAGCCCCTGAGCCTAGTATCTCTATCTTCTCATTAATTGAACATAGTGAGAAGGCTGCACAGTGATGTCTGTAGCATGATACCATTTTGATGAAAAATATATATTCATGCACAGAAGAAAAACAGCAGGAAGACATATATACCAACATGTTAATAGTGAAAATGAAATTTTAGGATTTTTATTTTGAATGTTTTTCAAACTGTGCTGCTGCTTTGATCCTGCATGACTTTTTAAAGTGGAAAACAAAACTTATACAAATCAACTGCACACTAACAGGATGGGGGAGGGACGGCCTGTGAGCTTTTCTTGTCAGGAAAAGACTCAGGGGCTGAGGTGACTGTTGGTCACAGAGTAGCAGCATCTGAGGTGTGGACCACAAACTTCAGGACAGGTGGGATGTGGTCCCCAATGGCCCATCATGCACAGGTCTCAGCTCCACATTTTAAGAGGCTTACTTCAAAGTTAGAGGGAAGTAAACTTTGGCTTAATTTTAAGAATAAATGTCTAACAAGCATAGCTAAAAAGAGAATGGCCACTTTGTTAGACTGTAAGCTCCACATTCAGCAGGTGGCCTTTCTCTGACAGAGATGCTAAAGGCAGGATTCCCATGCTGGGTGGGGAATTGGACAAGATGATGTCTAGTGTTTCTTTTTAGGCTAGATGAGATCATAATCAAACCTTCCATGTTTGCTTCTTTATTGCTCACAATATCTCCAGGAGGTGGATATTATGTTTATCAGGGAAGAAACTGATGTTCAGACAGGTGGAATCATTTGCTGGATGATCCAGGTCTTGTAAATTTCTGAGCTGGGATTTGAGCTTAGATCCGTTTGGCCTCAAAGCCTGGTTATATCCTGTAACTTTCTAATATTGTGATTCTGTACTCACTTCCTCACTTTCCTTCCTTTTCCTTCTGTACATCTCCACATTGCTGTTCTTCTCTTTCCATGACTTAGACAACGGGGCATCTGGTAATATATGTGGTTTTGATTTAGTTCCTGAGATTAAAACTCAAGGACAAAGAAATGGCTGACTCCTAGATAACAGTGCCATTGCTTATTATTATTATTCCTGTTTGACGTAGTTGAAGAGTGTTAGATTGTAATTTTAAACTTCCAGTGATGAGTTTCTAGGAAAAAAACCCCTCAAGATTAAGCATTTAAAGATTGTTATTTTTAATATGAAACCTTATAGCAGGAAGCTTTCAGGTAAGAAAGTAACGGGAGACAATTGAACAACAAATTGGAAGTAAAAGCATGTGATTCAGTGCTGTTGTCATCCTGGGTTCTCCAAATTTCCTTTATTTGCAGTGTGTACCTTCTCCTTTTTGTGTAGAATTGTCAGTTCTTCTGCATGGATTAATCCCAAGGAGTCGCTTCCCCATGTGTTATTCACCAGGCAGGAGCTCTTAATTAGGATGTCTTGATACTCTGGTATCGTGCAACCACGTATAAGTTAAACTTAGCTCCCTGGGACTTACACAAGCAGAGCCCATTCTACATATGTTTCAGCCCAACTGTCAAAATCTTTGTAGCTGGGAGTCCCCCACATTTGAATTCTGTTGCTGCAGCAACGAGCTCAAGAAGAGCCTCTGTATGGGAATAGAGCTAAGGAGGATGTTAAGGCTCAGGCGGACTGACCCCTTGACAGCCTAACATGGAGGCTTTTATCTTTGAATTTAACACATTTGTCAACTTGACAGGAAGCTTGGGCTGCAGATTCCTGCCCTTATGAGACTCTGAGGCCTTGCAGAAAGAGCCCAGGCATGGGAGTCAGACTCCTGGGGGTGGGTGGGGGTGGGGGTAAATCCTGGCCATGCAACTTACCACGCTAGGATCTTATTTCCCCTGCCTGGGATTTTATCATCTATAAAAGAAGATAATAATAACTATTCTCAGGAGTTTTGAAAAGATTGAATGGTTAATGATGCAGAAACAAGGATGTAGAAATAAACAGGGAAATAGAAGCAAAACAGTGGGTGAAAGACCCCAAATCAAGGCACTGCTTCACAAACCTTTATGCCTGAATTTTACCCTGGTCAAACGTTTATGACTATTAGGGAGGTATAGTCCTGGCCTTGGTATCTCACCAGGCTCAAAAGAACTATCTTTCAATGAGCAGCCTGATGTAACAGCCAAAAATACTGTGGGATTACACGTGAAAATGAACACCAACAGTAAATAAATAAAGTTGATTAACAAAGTGTAATCATTATTTAATCACAATTTGGGAAACATATTTTTTTCACTTTACTACAGCCATTCTATCCTGTAAACTCTTGTATTATGTAAAAAAAACCATATACTTGAGGTGTTTGACAGTGAAAAATAATACAGTTTTCAAGTATTCACCATGTTAGTGTCAGAATGGCAATGAAAGTAGTTATTAAAAACCTTAGCTGTGCTTTCAAGTAAGAAATGAAGTAAAACATAAATTGCTTTCATGAAATGAAGCTAGTTATAACGATTAGTGGCCAATAGTATGTGTTATTTATTCTACCTTGGAACAAGGGGCAAAGATGTTTGCAAATGACTGGTTAAATATCAGTCTATTTTATTTAATGAGTGATAGTTATTTCCTACATTAAACAAAACTCAGTCTACTTATCCAGAACTCAACATTTTAGTCTCAAATTCAGCTTTGGCTGAATAATCAGAAGCCATCATTGTGGGGCCAGGCTGGGAGATTTTTGGTAAGGATTCTGTGATATGGTTATATAGAAGACCAAATGGCTTTGGTTAAAGCTGGATTACTTACACAAAGTCCAAAGATAAATTTAGTTGAAAATTGGTCACAGGTAGCCTTGCAGTTTCAAAGGGCATTTCTGACTGGACAAACAGCGTCTACCAACATCCCCTCCACGGGAATAAACAGCCGAGTGTTCCCTTGCCACAGGCTGGGTAAATACTAACTAAGCCGTCTGCTGTATGCCAGGCAGAGCAACACTCCCTATTTTTTAGCAAAATATTTTTCCACTCTGGCCATCCAAGAAACTCTCCAAATCCAATACATTTCAATGGACTTTTTAGGCTCCTCTATTTTTCTCACTATTTATAGCTTTCAGATGTTGGCAGGTAAGCGCCTACACTTTCTTCAGAATAAAGTTACAAACGGCAGCGAGGCAGTTTCATCATATGCCACACAGTATTAAGTAAGTATTAAAACAATCCTTCTTCTTTATGAAGGTAAACGTTGACAAAGGCCGAAAAATAAAATAAATCCCTCACCTATATTATATAGACGGTCATATTATACATGGTTATATTTATATTGTGAGGAGTTTTGTTGGATGAGGACATTGGGACCGGGTGCTGAGGGAAAGCCAGAGCTGACGTGTGGGAATAATCTCTGTGGGGCTAAAGTCCAAAAGTCCAGGGTGTGGGATCTGTCTCTTCTGTGAAACTAGGGCTGAGGAGGGCATAAAGGAAACATCAGGCGACCTCGGGTTTTATAGTGTTTAATAAATTACGAACTGTTTGCAAATACAACACCTAACTGGTCCTTATGACAACCCTGGGAAATAGACAAGGTAATTATTCACCCCATTTTACAGATGAGGAAACTCAGTTTCAGAGAGATGACTTTACTGAGGTTATCTGGCTAGAATGTGGCTGAGCTGGAACTGGAGGCTCTGTCTTCTGCTGTCTAACCTTGTTTTCCTTCCCCAACTCCACTCTGCTCCTCCTAGAATTCAGTCCACAGAGCTTTACAGTCTCACTGGAAGACTGTCTGACCAAATGAAAGGACCAGTGACTAAAGAGAAAGAGATAGCAAAGGGACTGGTTGGAGAAAGAAAGCCAGTATTCCAGTTGCTAGTAAAGGATTATAATGGGCTGATGAAGAGGCAATAGTCTGGCACACCTGAAATGTGGAAAAGTTGAGTTTAAATCCCCACTTTTGTCACTAACCAGCTAGGTGATCTTTGGTGTTCTCATCTGTAGAGCTTTAAGGACCCCCCTCCCCCCAGGGGACTGTAGTGAAATCACCAAAAACGAAGCCCCTTTGGGACAACTTGAAAACTAGCCTTTAAGACTTTGCTCTAGGGCACCCGTGCCAGGATTCACCAAAGAGGCTGGACTTCAACTTGGAAACTGCATCAAGAGAGAGGGAAAGGAGAAGGGAAAGATTGGCAGGGAAATAGCCTGAGCAAAGTTTTGCTGGCAAGAGCAAGTGTGCTGCTTATGTGAAATAGTAAGGAAACATTTGATGGTTAGGTAGATACAAAAAGAAAATATATGCAAAGTTCAACAATTATTAAGTCAGCATTGTCCATGCAGTTATCAGTCTGGACATTTCAGGTCAAAATCTACTCCTTTACCTTTTAAGCAATTATCAAGATAGTTGTCCCAAGTCTGTCTGCCTTCCTTCTTTCCTTTTTTCCTTCTTTTCCTCCCTCTTTTCTCCCTCCTTTCCTTCCTTCCTTCCATCCACCTTGCCTGTTTGTACACACAGACTATTTTAGAGTGTATTTCAGGAGGAGTGGATTTGTTTGTCTAGGGCAGGGTTGTCAAATACAGGTCATGCTTGCTGCCACACCCCTGCCATGCAGACAATGCTAATCAATCACTGCTCTCCGGGCATGATCTCTGGATTTGTTTCAAGGTGCATGGGTTGGTTAGAGTTGGCTCAAGTGATGAGAGCTATTTGCCAACATAAATCTAGGACACAAATGGATCAAGTATGGCTTTCCATTTAAAAAAGGTAAAAGTATACTAGAAAATGCACTTCCTTTACCCTTTTAAAACATTTCCCCCCTGCTGTTTTAATCTCAGCAAGAGCCTCAAGCAAAAGTAGACAAATGTTATTTGAAGTCATAATCTAGTGAAGCGAGTGTCTAGCAAAGATTTTTTAGAAGCCTGAATATGTTTCATGAATGAATATCACCCTTTGAATATTTTGTCAAACAAATTGACTTCTGGACATTTTGATGTTTGTCCCATGTAAATTTGAATTTCCCTGGTGCTAAAATTTGGTTTCTCAGCTTTAATGCAAATATATTATATGTGTACATACATGTGGAGGTTATGAGCTCAGTTCTGAAGCCTAAGTTGGAATCCCAGCTCTGTTTTCAGCTGAGTGCCCTTGGACAAGTTAATGCCATCTTTCTTAGCTTCAATTTTCTCATATTGAAAAAATAAATAATAGCTATTGCTATCTCATAGGGTTATGGCAAAGAGTAATAATGAGATAATTCATGTACAACATTTAGCATAGTATCTTGCACCAAGTAATACTCAACAAATGTGAATTTGTGTGTGTGCTGTATGTAGCTGATACTATCTAGCCAGGGTGAATTAAGGACTTTGATGCTCACTGAATTGTTTGGCTAAATGTTACATTTCTTTGCTTTTGTGGGTTTAAGTCAGAGTTTTAGTGCTACTTGAATTCTGTTTTGTGGTTCTATCATGATTTTTTTGTGTGTGTTTGAACTCTAAGAAAAATGTCCCCTTTTTCGGTAGCTGATATATTCAAACCACTAGTGCTGGAAGAAAAATAATCTGTCATTGAAGTAGATGAGAGTTGACGTGACAGACTGTGCACTCTATCTTAAACATTCATAACATGCATAATATGGTCCCTATGGAATGAAATAACTCCTTTAGAGTCTTTGCAGTCCCTTGTATCATGGCTCTCCTAGAGCGGAGCCATTATAATTCTAAAACAGCTAAGCCTGTTTGGGGAATAAAACATCAAGAAAAAAAGGAATTTCACATACATAACACCTGACATTTATACATTGTTTAACTGTGTGTGCATATGTGCACAAAAGTATGTGGATTGGGCATGTATACATCTATGTGGTGCACATAGGTGTGTGGTGTTTTAAAATCTGATGTTTGATATATAATAACTTATTGGCTAGAAGTAAATTCTACAGACTCTGAAACACTTGCATTTTAATCCTGCCTTTACTATTTTATCTTTCATGTGACAAGCCTCCTGCTAACTCTTAGGTAACTCATATTTAAAATGGGGATAAGCATACTTTCATAATCTTTCATAGTGAGGATTAACTTGTGAGATAATGCATGTAAAGTGCAGTGAGATGGTTGGCACATATCATTCTCTCAAATAATAGAGCTATGAACAATAATAATAAATAAATGAATAGAACAAGGAATTAAATAATGTCCATACCAAGGAAAACTGGTTTTCAGCTTCATTATTCAATGTCCTGCTTTGATTTTTTTTAATAGAATAATCATTTGCTAGCTTAAGTAATACATCATTTCTTAATTATAACTGTCATGTGAAGACTTTACAAATCCATGTCTCTTTTGAGAAATATAAACACTTGAGTAAATAACTAACTTCCTGACCCTGCATTTCCTCATTCAAGAAGAAAGTCTAGCTCTGTGACTGTGTTCTGCCATGGTCATTCCTGAAAGGATAAAATCCGATAATGGATTTTATAGGTCTTTGCAAAGCACAAACTGGCCACACGACTGGAGAGGAGATATAAAATTATGCATACTTATCAAATACTCACATATTGACAGGCAACGTCTAAAGAAGGCTAGAATATTAGTACAAATAAACAAATAATTAGCCTAATAGCAAGTTGCAATTATTAAATTTGCTAACTATTCTCCTCAGTTGGAAGAGTTGACTTGTGCAGTCGTGCACTGTGTAATGACGTTTCCATCAACAACGGACTACATAATATGGTGGTGATCCCATGAGAATATAATACTGTATTTTTACTGCACCTTTTCTATGTTTAGACATTGTTAAATATGCAAATACTTACCATTATGTTATAATTGCCTACAGTATTCAGTACAGTAACAAGCTGTACACGTTTGTGGCCTAGGAGCAATAGGCTATACTATATACCCTAGGTGTGTAGTAGGCTATACCATTTAGGTTTATGTAATTATACTCTGATGTTCGCATAACTACAAAATCACCTAATGACGCATTTCTCAGAAAGCATCTCCATTGTTAAGCAACACATGATTGTATTTGTTTTTAATAAGAAACTATAATACATGCTAAATTTTACCTTTAAAATTCATTGGAAATAAATGGCCTTCCCAACAGGCCTCTTGGACTTGTAACACTGCTATATTTCTATGTTAAGAAAGAAATGTTCACAGATACATCAAGATGATAACATTTGGTCAACACAATCTACTTGGAGTGACCAAATACTACTGGGTCTCTGTTTGTCATACTACTGTGCATGTGGGACCACAAACACAGGTTTTACAAATGTTTCCGTATAAACAGCCTCTCTACTGTCAAAATTTGGAATTGAAATGCAAAAAAGGGACACTTCAATCCTTTTTGTACTTCCAGTAGGGAAGGAACCATTATTATTTACCCAATTTTTCAATGACCACCATTAAATCAATTTAATGATTTTATTTTAAGTAGAGTGAATTTGGAGTTGGGAGACAAATATACCATTTACTTCCATAAATCTTTGGATAATATATTAAACTTATTATTTCTAACATCTGTAAAACAGGGCTGATACCATTTCACTAGACTCCTATAAAAATTACTATATTAAAAATTAATATATTTTCATGAGAAATTCCTTTGTAAATACAACATATTGTAAATATGTAAATTAGTAAGATATTATCCTAGTCTTTCTTTACTCTCACTGAGGTTGTGCTCAGTTTGTGGTGTTTGGCAATCCCCTTGAATCATTAACTCATATACCCAGGTTAAAATTTGGCCTCTGGAGCAAAACAACTGTATATTTGAAAGCTGCATTCAATTGTATTAAAAAAATAAGAGGGGGTATTTCCTATTATGTGTAGGTACTGAGGCTACAGATTTGTAGGTTTCTGGATAAAACGTTTCCTCTCATCCTCCTTGTGACTTGTGACCATGGCAAAATGTGGAAAGGAGGAAGCAGAGTACAGTGTATGGGAAACTGGTTAAGGGCAGGAGGTATGTAGTCATACAGGCCTGGGTTTTTTTTTATAATGTAACCTCTGATACTCACTAACAGTGTTATTTTTATAGATTAAGTTAGGCGATATTGCTTAAGGACTTTATCCAATATGTGATAACCCTACAAATATCAACAATACATGAACAAATATTAATACTCAACTTGGCACTCAGCTAGTAGGAGAATTCCCTTTTTCTTTTGCAAGAGAAATGCATCAACTTTAAGGTGGAGGAAGTGGATCAGCCAGTAAAGAAAATTAAGGTGTATAGTGATTGTTATTGCCATGATTCTTTGAAGGGGCTTGAGACACAGAATTACAAACGTAGGATGTAGATTTTTTTTGATTTACTTTAATAAAATGTGAAAACAAAAAGGTCATTTGTAAGCTATGAATACGCATGCACACACACACACACACACACATTACCTCTGGAGCACAGTTGACCCTTGAACACCTGGGGGTTGGGAGCACCAAACCCCTGCCCAGACAAAAATTCATATATAACTTTTGATTCCCCCAAAACTTAACTACTAATAGACTACTGTTGACCAGAAGCCTTACTGATAACAATCAGTTTATTTACACGTATTGTACATGTTATATGTATTATATATTCTATTCTTACAATGAAGTAAGCTAGAGAAAAGAAAATGTTATTAAGAAAATCATAAGGAAGAGAAAGTATATTTACTGTTCTTTAAGCAGAAGTGGATCATCACAAAGGTCTTCATCCTCATTGTCTCACATTGAGTAGGCTGAGGAGGAAGGATGAAGAAGAGGGGTTGGTCTTGCTGTCTCAGGGGTAGCAGAGGCAGAAGAGGTGGAGGAGGTAGAAGGGGAGGCAGGAGAAGCAGGCACACTTGGTGCATCTTTTATTAAAAAAATCTGCATAGAAGTGGATCTGTGTAGTTTATAGCTTTATAGAGGTAGGTAATTTAATATATAATTTATCCACTGTAAGTACTGGTTAATCCATCATAGGTATAATTTAATGATTTTTAAGAATTTTATAAACTGTGCAACCATCACAACAATTCAGTTTTAAAACACTTCCATCACCAAAAAATTCTCTTGGGCCATTTTGCAGTTAATCCTTTTTCTCAAATTATACCACTGGCAACCACTATCTGCTTCCTGTATCTATAGTTGTGCCTTTTTCAGAAATTTCATACAAGAAAAATATTACAATACATATTTTTTGTGTATATCTTCTTTCAATTGGCATAATTTTTAAGGTTTATTCATATCGTAGATGTGTCAGTAGTTTATTAATTTTTATTGTTGTATGATATTTCATTGCATAGATATGCCACATTTTGTTTATCCATTTACCAGCTGATGAACATTTGAATTGTTTCCAGTTTTGGGTTATTATAAATAGTACTGCTGTGGATGCTCATATATAACTATTTGTATAGACATGTACTCTTAGTTCTCTTGAATGGGTAGAACTGCTGGGTTAAATGGTGCCGTTGTTTTGTTGCTATAACAAAACCTGAGACTGAGTAATTTATAAAGAGAAGAGATTTATTTTGGCTTATGATTCTGGAGGCTAGGAAGTCCAAAACTGGGCAGCCACATCTGGTTGGCTTTTGGTGAGGGCCAGAAGGAGGAGTGGGCCCATGTGAAAGGGGCAAAACATTAGGGGCGGCCTTGCTTTGTCACAACCTACTCTTGTGGTACATGCTCCAGTCTCTCAAGAGAATGAGAACTCACTCCCAAGAAAATTAACCCAGTCTTGTGAGAATGGCATTAATCTCTTTTAATGACCTAATCACTTCTTAAAGGCATCACTTCCTAACACCACCACAGTAGGGACCAAATTTCCAACACATGAATTCTGGGGGACACAGATCGTGGCATATGGTAAGTCTGATTAACTATTTAAGAAACTATCAAGCTATTTTCTGAAGCATCTATGCCATTTACATTCTAACCCGCAATCAATGAGGGTTCCTGTTTTTCCACATCCTCATCAATGCTTGGTATTATCAGTCTGTTGGATTATAGCCATTCCTGTAGATGTGTAGTGTATTTCATTGTGGTTTTAATTTGCATTTCTCTAATGACTAATGATGTTGAGCATCTTTTCATGAGCTAATTAGTCACTTGAATGTCTTCTTTGTTAAAATATCTATTTAAATCTTTTTATTTTCATTTCTTTAAATTTTTTACTCTTTGTATTGAGTTAGAAGAATTCTTTATATTTTCTGTATATATACATGTCTTTTATAAGATACATGATTTGCAAATATTTTTGTGCAATCTGTGGCTTGTCTTTTTATTTTCTTAATGCTGTCTTGAAAAATAAGTTTTTTTATATTGATATCACAATTTATTATGTTTTTCTTTTATGGGTGTGCTTTTGCTATCATAACTAAGAAAGCTTTGCCTAACAAAAGATAGTAAGGATTATCTTATATTTATTATTTATGGAGATTTGTAGTTTTTACTCTTACATTTTTGAGTTAATTTTTATGTATGAAAGGAGTAAAAGGTTTAAGTTCATTTTTTAATATATGCACATCCAACTGTTTCAACACCATTTGTTGCAAAGACTACACTTTATTCATTGAATTCTCTTGGTATCTTTGTTGAAATCACTTGTCCATAGAAATAAGAGTTTATTTCTGATTGTTTATTTAGTTTTATTGATTGATATATATCTATTCTTAGGCTAATATCATACTGTCTTGATTATTGTAACTGTATTGAATATCCACATGCAAAAGAATAAAGTTGAACTCTTGCCTTAAAACATAACAAGAACTAACTCAAAATGGATGAATTACCTAAATGTAAGACCTGTAACTATAAAAATCCTAGAATAAAACATAGGGGAAAACTTCATGACTTGGGATTTGGCAATGGTTTCTAGGTGTGAGACCAAAGCTCAAATGGACAAATAAGATTGCATCAAACTGAAAAAGTCTGCATAGCAAAGAAAGAAATCAACAGAATGAAAAGGCAATCTAAAGAATGGGAGAAAATATTTGCAAATCATATATCTAGTAAGGGGTTACTATGCAGAAAATATAAAGAAGTCCTATAACTCAACAACAAAAAACAAGCAATCCAATTTAAAAATGAGACTTGAATAGACATTTCTCCAAAGAAGATAGACAGATGAGCCTATAAGCATATGAAGAGATACATTACTCAACATTACTAACCATTAGAGAAATGCAATTCAAAACCACAATGAGCTATCACCTCACACCTGTTGGAAGGCTACTTTAAAAAAACCCAGAAAATAACAAGTGTTGGACAGGATATGAAAAATTGGAACACTTGTGCACTATTGGTGGGAATGTAAAATGGTACAGCTGCAATGGAAAAGTGTACTGAATTTCCTCAAAAAATTAAAAATAGAACTAGCATATGACCCAGCAATCCTGCTTCTAGGTATATATCTAAAAGGATTAAAAATAGTATCTTGAGGTGATATTTACATACCCATGTTCATTGAAGCATTATTCACAATACCCAAGAGGTGAAAGCAACCTAAATGTCCAATGACAGATGAATGGATAAAGCAAATGTGCTATAGATGAACAATGGAATATTGTTCAACTTAACAAAGAAAGAAAATCTAGTCATAAAGTAGTCAAACTCTAAAAACAGAAAGTAGAATGGTGGTTGCCAGGGACTAGGGGGAGGGGGAAAAGAGGAGTTTTTTTTTAATGGATATAGAGTTTTAGTTTTGCAAGATGAAAAAGTTCTAGAGATCTGTTGCATGCCAATGTGCATATAATTAATACTATTTTACTGTACACTTAAAAATGGTTAATATGGTAAATTTTATGGTGTGTGTGTGTGTGTTTTCCACAATTTTAAAAAACCAAACAACTTATGGAAGACTAGTGGTTTCAGCTCTGACATAAAAAGTGCTTGCGGGTTGTCCATCCTGTCCTTGCAACAGGAAAAACAGGACAAATTGAAAATCAATGTTTTTTCTTAGACTGACCAGAGAACTGAGGTTGTAGGGCAAACAGCCACCCTGAAATCTGGAGACACAGATTTCAGTGTGTGCAAAGTGACACAGCAACTGAGATCTGCTGACCTGGAGCAGAAGCCTCAGGAGCCTTGAACTGGTAGGAATACTTAAATAGTAAATTTGATGCATTTACCTGAATGTGGATTAGCTTGAGACTGTAAACTTTCTGGGGGAGAGTGGAAGCATATTTTTGCCTGCTTTCCCTCTGGGAACTCCCAATGGCCAACTATGGAATAATTTGAGCAAAATGAAGAGATATGACTTTCTTCCAATGAGTATGGTATGAAAAGGAGGAAAAAGAGTAACTTTATAGTGGAGAAAACTAACAAACACTACCTTGGCCAGGTGATCAAAGTTATCAACAGAGATAAGTCATGTTGATAGTAGGTACTCTTGATACAATGTGATGAGAAGGGCACTTTACCTCTGTGGTCTTCCTCCCCAAACTCCACAACTCCAGACTCATCCTGACTGAAACATTATACTAATTCAAATTGACGGGCAGTCTACAAAATACCTGACCTACACCCCTGAAAACTATCAAGTTTATCAGTAACAAGAAAAGTGTGAGAAACTATTACAGTCTACAGGAGCCTAAGGAAACATGAAACTACATGTAATGTGGTGTCCTAGATAGGATTCTGGAACATAAAAAGGATATTAAATAAAAGCTAAATAAATCTGAATAAAATATGAACTTTAGTTAATAGCAAATATCAATATTAGTTTTTTTATTGTGACAAATGTACCACACTAACTGAAGATTTTAACAATAGAGGAACTGGGTGTAGGATATATGAGAACGCTCTATACTATCTTTGTAGCCTCCTTATAAATTTAAAACTATTCTAAAATAAAAATTTATTTAAAAAACCTGTGGAATTTCTTTAATACCATAGGTAAAAATCAACTGTAGATGGGCCAATGTGTTAAATATAGAAGGCAAAACTCTAAAATATTCAGAAGAAAAAAATTATCTAATGACTTGAGATAAATAATGATTTCTTCAACAGGACACAAAGATTGCATACCATGAAAGTATGCATAGGATAAATTGTACTTTAGAAAAACTGAAAACTTTTGTTTAGAAATGCTACCATTAAATGTAAAAAGAATGGCTGTACTTTATAAAAATAATATACATTACCAAAGATTAATATGCAGTAGATTAAAGAACTCCTATGAATGAATAAAAGTGAGTTTAAGTACTCAATATAAAAGGGCAGAAAATATATAATAAACAGGCATATCACAAAGAGAAAAGAAAAATAGCTAATATGTGTATAAAAAGATGCCCAACCTCATTAATAACCTGGAAAATAAAGAAACATGATGAGATACTATGCCATATCCACAAAATTTATAAAATAAAAAATTAAATATTTGTAAAATTTTGCTAAGGACGTGGAGTTATGACAGCACAACTGCTGGTGTGAATGTAAAGTGGTATAACCATTGAGAAAATGCATTTGGTCATAGCTAGTAAAGCTGAAGATGTGCACTCCTTACAATTCAGCTATTCCACTTCCCGATGTAAACCTTCTTGTACTTCTTGTACCAAAAAGGGGCCTCCATATATAGGTGCTTGCACCATATATATGCAGCATGTACATATAGGAATGTTCATCGAACTATTGGTTGTAATAACAAAGAACTGGAAATAATCTAACTGTATATTGGTATTTGAATGGATAAATTGTGGTCTGTAAGTAGAGAAAATGAACAAACTAGACACATCCAAATAGATGACTTTCAATAATAATTTGGAATAATAAAAATAAGTTTCCAAAGACTTTATACAATATGTTTCCATGTATATAATATTGAGAAACATACCAAAGTAAACATAAATTATGTTTAGACACATATACATGTTATATATATACTGGAACATTGAGGTACTGAAATGTTAAATAAACATGCATTTGGGGGTTTGTTTTGAGGACTTGTAGCTAAGTTTTATAGTTTTTCTGTCTTCTCCCAATTATGTTTTTCTGTCTTCTCCCAATTATAGGATGTCAGCTTTCATTTTTCATTATGTTGAGTATGCATGCTTCTAGCAGTACTCCCCCATGTTCCTGTAATTTGCTGCTTTTTATTTCTGGTGGCCTAGGAAACAAGTTAACTAAACTTGCTAGAGTCTTGCATAAGATGAACAGTCTCCAGATTTGGGCCTAGGGCACTCTCCTATGAGCAAATTACATGACCTTTTGTGCATAGGCAATGTAACGTTCATTTATTTAACAAATATTTAGCAATTTCCTGCCACATGCCAGACTCTATTCTGGGTTCTAGAAAAACAGCAATGAAGAGCAAGACAAAGTCTCTGACTTTATGTCACTTACAGTCTAGTGGCATCTATTTAGGCTTTTGACCCTATTTTAAATAGACAAGTCTGCT
The DNA here is from genome assembly GCA_008086735.1 of Cheirogaleus medius. Classification (NCBI taxonomy): domain Eukaryota; kingdom Metazoa; phylum Chordata; class Mammalia; order Primates; family Cheirogaleidae; genus Cheirogaleus; species Cheirogaleus medius. The sequence goes on from VBSM01000361.1 coordinate 85,317,742, forward strand.
TCATACCAACGATTTGGGTGAGTGAGGAATTTCTGCACACACGAATACACAAAACATTCACATTGTGATGTGTATATATACCATTTGACCCAGCAATAGCATTGTTGGGCATCTACCCAAAAGAGCATA